>OX608078.1:85726080-85957458 GCA_951509765.1 Sphenella marginata
GTACATAAGTATTGAGGCTGGCAACAAAGCGATAGTAGCATATTTTATAATACAATAATTAGATACGTCGTAGAAACAATATAACAAGCGGTCAAAGTAACCAGCGGTATGCATTCCAACCCAACGCTGTGGTTCTATTGCAAAACGCGTACAAACCAGTCGGGCCGCAAACAGTGCAAAGACCTGTAAGCGGCAGTGTATATATTTACGCTTTTGTGGTCAGCCAAAGGCATAAAAAGCAGCACCGTACAAGATAGTAGGCGTCCCAAGCTAAATACATTTAAGTAACCTACCAAATTTGTAAGACCACATAAACTAGAATCAATACCACGTTCAACATAAGGGTTTACGCTCAGCGCGCTCAACATTTCAAGTGCTAGTACTACAAGTCACCTAAAGCCAGTTGATAACAACACTAAGAGAAGTGAAAGGATAAAGACTGCAACGTCCACGCCTGACACAGCAATGCGTCGTACGGTTACAAATGACTTTGCTTCATATAGACGACGCAGTGAATCCATGGGGTGTGCCCACAAGTGACAATTTGATGTTTAACAACCACGAGAAAGACGGCTATCACCTGAGTTACCAGCACCACCTAAAGGTATATTCCGCCCTACAACGCGACAATTAAGTTCAGATGTTTTGTTTTTTTTTTTTCCAGGTTTTAACATTAGCGGAAATGGCAGCAGTATGTGGACGTATGGCTTCACGTGCGCGGCACGTCAACATTTGCAATCCCCTCCAGTACGACGCTGTCGATTCGATTCTTTGGCTAGCATTTAAAATTGGTTCGTAGCCATGTCTTTATTAAGTGCATTATTTTTAATCTGTAAATCCCAAATTTATTAGCCTCTGTAGTTATGTGAGTGTGTTTCTTGAGAAACGAGGGCAGTGGTCATGTGTTTTGTATAGTGAAAATAGGAATATATAACTGGAAAAACTATTTGTCCTATCGTAAATGTGGCTATTTATTTCCAATATTTTTTGGCATTTTATGGCGGAAACTATTCTACGCGTCATTATAAGCAACTCTGCTGAAGAAACTTTTGGTCTAAAACCGACTTTGACCCACCGGAAATCGCGTTGAAGTTTCATAGTTAGGTAATGAAAATTTTTGTATGCGACCTATCACACTGCGTGACAGCGAGCATTAACTTTTTACGGGACATACCTTAAGTTGTAGTTCTAGTCAAGCACACAAAAACTACACAGCGAGAATTTCAAAAAAATTGTCACCATCTGGAAATAGGGGGCAAAAACCCCTTTTTAATTGTTTCAAGGATATATCTGAAACTATAACAGGTCGATGTATGTACATTGCAGATATTCCAAAAAAATTGATACGGTCAATCATTATTAAGCCAATAGAATCCAAATCAACCGTTTTTAGAATTTTTGTCAGTCTGTCTGTCTGTCTAAATGTTTGTAATCGCATCACTCAAAAACTGCTGAATGTAATTAAATGAATCTTTCGTCATTTATTAGTAGACGTTCAATTTAAAATTTAAGGTATCCCTTATTTCAATAACTCGACCAGTTTCCGAGTTATCGACCAATAAGTGGGCCAGGGGTGAACAAAAATGTGTAAGTACAATATGGGTATGAAACGAAAGGTGCTTACGAGTGATTTCATAATCAATGTGATAAATTTCAATATCTCAGCTTGTTTCGGAGATATCCCCAAACATGTGATGTGATGTATTTTGCCAAGTATAAATGGAATGATATGTTACCAAAGACTTTCTTTATTTATAGGATTCTAGGGTACCCCAGGATTATTTATCTATAAAAACAACTAAAGACTATGGGTCCTTTTGCGAAAAATTGCAATTTTGAAAAGCTATTACTATATATGTATATTAAACAATTTGTTCATACATCAGAATAGCTCTAGAATAATACCTACCCAAAAAGGAAGTTCAGGGTAACTGAACCTTTGATTTCGAGTTGGTTTCTGAAAAAAAAAAAAAATTTTAAATTGCATACCATTTTTTCACAACATGCAATGTGCTTAGCTATGGCACCGCTGGCTGTTCTTGGTCCGCTAGTTTTTGAATTATCGAGGAGGCACCTTTTCAATAAAAGGTAGTTCATTGAAATGCGTAAGCGTACTTATCCGGCTATCTAGTAATTTATATGATTTATTAATATAAAATGAAGTGCGAGCCTTACGTTTTTCCGTCTCACATATTTGGGAATATGTGAATCGTGTAAATAAAGAAAGAATCCTATAAATAAAGAAAGTCTTTGGTAACATATCATTCCATTTATACTTGGCAAAATACATCACATCACATTTTTGGGGATATCTCCGAAACAAGCTGAGATATTGAAATTTATCACATTGATTATGAAATCACTCGTAAGCACCTTTCGTTTCATACCCATATTGTACTTACACATTTTTGTTCACTCCTGGCCCACTTATTGGTCGATAACTCGGAAACTGGTCGAGTTATTGAAATAAGGGATACCTTAAATTTTAATTTGAACGTCTACTAATAAATGACGAAAGATTCATTTAATTACATTCAGCAGTTTTGGAGTGATGCGATTACAAACATTTAGACAGACAGACAGACTGACAAAAATTCTAAAAACGGTTAATTTGGATTCTATTGGCTTTATAATGATTGACCGTATCAATTTTTTTGGAATATCTGCAATGTACATACATCGACCTGTGAAAGTTTCAGATATCCTTGAAACAATTAAAAAGGGGTTTTTGGGTGCAGTGAAATAACGCCCAAGGAAATAACGCCCATGGACGTTATTTCCCATTCAAAAAGGAAATAACGCCCATGGGCCTTATTTCCTTTTTAAATGGAAATATCGCCCATCTGCAAAAAGAAATAAAGCCCATGGCTCTTATTTCCTTTTTAAAAGAGAAATAACGCCCATAGGACTTTACGCGAGCAACACGAACTGTTGATTAGCATTTTTTTCAGAAATTACCCTGTGAGAAAAGAGTGGGAAACGTGGCACGCGGAAGGACATCACCGTGGCGGTAGCCACGGCTATGGCACACACCCGGAGTTGGAATGGCGTAGCCCAGGGTTATTTTTTAAAGCGCGGCCAAAGGCCGCCTACTCGGAAAGGTGTCCTGCACATAAAAAACGTGGATGGGGCCCCGAATTGGGGATCTGACCCGGGTCAATTTTCGGTTTTTCACAAATAACTTTTCACAGAAACAAAATATTGCTTTTCCCCCTTCGGATTATAGTTACGGAGGCCCGATCCACGATTTTTAAGTGCAGAACACCTTTCCGCGTAGGCGGCCTTCGGCCGCGCTTCAAAAAATAACCCTGGGCTACGCCATTCCAGCTCCGGGTGTGTGCCATAACCGTGGCTACCGCCACGGTGATGTCCTTCCGCGTGCCACGTCTCCCACTTTGGTTAACGTGAAATTTGTGTGTAACTATTCAATAAAATACAAAAAGAATTAGAATATTATTGTTTCATGATGGAAGAGCAATAAGGCCTTTAAGACTTTATTTCTCTTTCGAAGTGTAATAAAGCCTTTTTTGAAATAAAGGCCTTATTTCACTCTCAATAGTGTAATAAGGCTTTAAAGGACTTATTTCACAAGGCGCTATTGCACCCCGCCTTATAAAAATATATCAAATATGTTAAAGTTTATTGAAATAAAGAAAACCATATACTTAATTCTTGAATCAGCTTGTTTTAATTCGTTTTTAACGTCCGTGGGCTTTATTTCTCTTCGAAAAAGGAAATAACACCCATCAGCAAAAGGTGATAACACCCATGGGCTTTATTTCCTTTTTAAAAAGGAAATAAGGCCCATGGGCGTAATTTCCTTTTTGAGTGGGAAATAACGCCCATGGGCGTTATTTCCTTGGGCGTTATTTCACTGCACCGGGTTTTTGCCCCCTATTTCCAGATGGTGACCATTTTTTTGAAATTCTCGCTGTGTAGTTTTTGTGTGCTTGACTAGAACTACAACTTAAGGTATGTCCCGTAAAAAGTTAATGCTCGCTGTCACGCAGTGTGATAGGTCGCATACAAAAATTTTCATTACCTAACTATGAAACTTCAACGCGATTTCCGGTGGGTCAAAGTCGGTTTTAGACCAAAAGTTTCTTCAGCAAAGTTGCTTAAAATGACCCCTAGAATAGTTTCCGCTATGGCAATTTTTCACTTTTTTCCCTCCCCTGCAAACCAAACCACTCTAATGTATATACATGTAGACATATCCCAAAAGAATAAATATTTGAGGAAAAATTAAAGCCTTTGCTATGGCTCAGTAACAGTTGTATACCAGGCCGCAGTGTCGCAGACCTTTGAGACCGCATTGTACTGCTTGTGGCAGTTTTAAATGGTTTTCAGCAATTGTGCTTAGTCTTGAATTGCCCAGTTTTCTCTGGCACGAAGTGGCTATATAGAGAGACTTACCAACCGCCCTGTGTGGTGGTCCTAGCCTAATACAAAGCTATAGTGTGCCTATGCATTTGGCTGTTTTGCCATTGTTCCGTTTAAAGCAATAAAGCGATCGAAATCTGAAACCCCTTGCCATAGTCATGTTTTGTCAGACTATCCGCCCGTCTGTCCGAATGCAATTTTAGATAACTATAGGGCACAAACGAGGATATTTTCGTGTTATGCTAACATATCGCGGTTTATTTTGAGGCGTTGTGGCTCTGCCATCCCGTCAATTTCAGGGGTTCATGGGATGACAAGTGGGCTTAACTCCGTTCTTTCGGCACTGCGGGAGTTTTAATGGGTGCCATTCGCATGGCAAGAGTTCCTTCTCTTGATTATTGAACTTTTTCGGTAATTGTATACCACAACTGTCAACTGCTAAAACACCTCCAAAAATGTCTGGAAAGGTGTCAAACGACGCGTTTTGGCCTTAGTGACAATATTTCGAGGGCGGAAGTTCGGTAATCTCGTTAGGTCGAGAGATATTTGCAATTAAAAGTTTGCCATCGTTCGATTGTTTTCCTACCTCAGTTAGAATAGACATATTTGACATCCTTGTAGAACGATACTAATTTTTCGTATTTTCAGGTATATATGATTAAATTGCGGTATGATGGAGTAAGTGTCCTCCAGGGCGAGTGACACGGGCAAGTTTATATAAACATGTTTATTTATTAGTATTTTGGGGGTTTGTAGACGAGGGTGGGTCCATTTGCTGCCAACTTGTCGTGGCAGATGGATTAATTTTCAGTGGCAGAAAGGTTCGCCTTTCTGCGTTAGGTTTTCTCTGGCCTCGTTTTCGAGTGCGATTAGGCTTTCCTTGGCAGAATGGTTCGACCTTCTGCGTTAGGCTTTCTATTGTCCTCGTTAAGGGTAGCGAGTGAAGGGTGGAAGTTTGGGATATGGGAGATCTCAGGGTCTTGGTTGGAGGTGCAGTGGATGGTGATGATGAGACAGCGAGTCTCTCGCCATCCGAACCCTCCATAGGGAGCAGAATCAATCTGACCAACGGTCTTCTGATCTGCCCTTTTTCGGTTACGAGGTCCACTACACGCACTCGGTTATCTTCGCCGGGGTGTACGTGCGTAACTCTACCGAGCCTCCATTCATTCGGAGTCAAGTTGTCTTCTTTGATGACAACAAGATCTCCCCCCTTAATGTTTTGTTTCGGATGCTTCCACTTCACTCGTTTTTGAAGTTCGGATAAGTATTCCACTTTCCCTCGCCTGCAGAAGTTGTTGCTTTGATATTGCGCAGGCCTGCGCCCTCTTTTCCTCCACGGAAGTATGGTATTATGGTATGCGTGTTCTTGTACTGGCCATTGTGAGTTGTCTTCTTGTAACCAAGAAGGTCCCTGCCACCCCAAAGAATTGTAGAACGACACTATATTTCTGGTTGGATTGGGTGCGTCTACACGCCCGGTTAGTATCCAACCGAACACCGTTTCTTGAGCGAGAAGCGTACTTAGTACATTCTTTTTTAGTCCGCTCCGTATTATTTGCGGATATATATCTCCGCCAAGTATGAGATCTACCTCTTCATTAACGTAGAATCTCTTATCTGCCAAGACTAAGTCTGGGAATGCCTGCATAGTCGTTGCGTCGATATGGCAGGATGGCAGATTCCCAGTTAGTTTAGCACAGAAGTTTTTAGGCTAAAGCAAGGGTCCACTGGTGAACGGAGTTCAATGTGGGAGGCCGCCTTGACTTGAGCCGACACAGCATTAGTGATACCCGAAACTTGGGCATGCATCCTTTTTGCTGGTAAATTGATTCGGCGTTTCAGTCGTTCTGTCATGAACGAGCATTCTGAGCCAGAATCGATAAGTGCTCTTGCTGGGAAGTCTGTACCATTATGATGAATGGTGACTCGAGCTGTCCCTAGCAGCACACCTGCACTTGAATGTACATGGCAGGATTTTACATTTCGGTAAGAATCCGAGCTTGAGTTTGAAACGTCCCGTCTCTGTTGTGCCTGTTGAGAAGTAGAGGCAGCATTATCAGCATTATGCTGATTCGGGCTGCTAGTTGCCTGCGTCTGTAGAGACTCCGCATGCAGGAGCGTATGATGTCGAGAGTGGCATTTGTTGCAGTCGTACGAACTGCTGCACTTCGACACTGTATGTCCTGGGGATAGGCAGTTTAGGCAGCCCTTAGTCGATTTAACGAAATTAATTCGCTCCACCGGCGTTAATTTTAGAAACCGGGGACAATTTCGCAATCTGTGGGAATTTGATTTACATTTTGTGCACAGTAACTTTGTGACATTTGCTTGCCAAGTCTTTTTGTAGGAGTTTCGTTGGCAGGTCGCATACTCTGCGGTTTCTGCGCTTTCGAAGAAGCCCCTATGAACCCAGACACTGTTTCAAGTGTCTGGAAGCGGTTGGACAAAAATTTGTCCATATCCTCCCACTTGGATATTTCCACTTTATGGTCTATGCTTTGCTCCCATAGACCTAGCGTACTTTCCGGCAATTTAGTCGAACACAGGTATGTTATAATTGCGTCCCAGTTGGAAGTGTCAATTTTATGACTTCGAAAGGCAATTATTTATTTCGCTTTGCAATGTTTTAATTGCGCTACCACACTCACTCTCTACCTTTTTTAAGTTAAACAAAATTTGGAGTTGCGAGTTTACTAGTATACGTTTATTTTCGTATCTCTCGCATAAGTTTCTCCACGCTGTTTCGAATCCCTCATTTGTAAGCGGACAATTTTTGACAATATCTTTTGCCTCACCTTGTGTTTTATTGTTGAGATGGAACAGTTTCTCAACCGGTGTTAGGCGCTTATTCAATATATAAATGGCAGTGAACATGTCACGAAATGTTGGCCATGACAAGTAATCGCCCTTGAAAACTTCAGTATCGCAAGGAGGCAGGCGGATACTGTGCTCAAATTCTGGCTTTTCTTCCGTTTTGGAATCGGGTTTTGTGAACGTCGCTTGGCGTGTAGCCATGTCTGACATGCAGCGTAAATATATGGCGTATGCCTTCTTGAATTTTAATTTCACTGCTACTATGTCAGAAGCTTCTAACTTATTTGAGTTTAACAACTCATCTTGGGCCGTTCTCGTTTTCCTCCACATTGACTTCAAGTCCTCTTGTTGAAGGCCAAGAGTAAACTTGGTGTGGGCGGAATCATCTATCTCATTATAGTCAGATTCGAATTCAGCAATCGAATCAGCCAGTCTAATAAAGCTTTCCATATTTTGGATTTTGAGGAATTATAATCAAAACAAAACTCGAAAAATAGCTTGAGGTACGAGAAATGCTCAATCGTACAATATAATTCTTAAAAAAGGGTAAAGGCCGTATGTACCCCAGGAAAATCCGACAAACCAATTCAATAATTTTTTCAATAAATTAACGCAGAGTCTTTAAAATCTTATTAAATTTTATTTATTTATTACAGACTTGGCCGTATCGTCTGAATAATTTGTTTAAACTCGACAATAAATTCAAATTTATACTATGTGATTAACTCGCCACCCACACGCTATCGGGGATATGTTTATATATATATGTATACGTGTATATGTGTGCTGCCGCAATAACGAAAATAAACAAAACAAACACAAGTGAAGTGCGCGGTGTATCAAAACGAGCGAATAAGTGAATGTTTAAGTGGATATTTTGTGCGAATAAATGAAAATTTAACTAAAAAAAACTAAGTCACTTTATTTAATAAAACTAACTAGCCTTCGGTTGAATTGCTGTGCGTGTTTTTACTGTGAATTTACTGTGAAAGTGAGGTTATGTTACCTCAGCAATTACAATGTTAATTATTGAAAAACTTTTAAATAATGCACTCAATAAACAAATTCACTTTTCGCACTTATGTTTTGACCACACTCGCGGGCGACACTTTTTAAAATATAAATATTCGAATTCGTTTAACAAAAAAAAATAGCAACACCAAAAAACAAGTGGCAAGAACTATACAACTTACGTGCTTTGATGTGGTGATCGGCAGAGTATGTTGTATGTATATGTTATATGTTGTTGTGGCAGCTTCTTTGCGGCAGTGTTAATTTGGCTGTGTGTGGCTGAGTGAATTAATCCAACGATGAATGTTAGTAAAATCAAATATTTTAAATTGTCGATAGAAAAAAGATTTAGCTGGCACGGCTGAATGGCCAGTCTAAATTGTCGAGTTTATATGAAACTCGTTCGCAAGGGTCGGAACGGCAGTGAGTCCGATACCCCGTGTACTGGTCGGAATGGCCGTGGTTCCGCACCAGGTTCGATGCTGGCGCCGTTATATGAACGACGCTGGTAAGCGTGGGTGGCGAGAGCGCTATAATTTGGCGAAATTATATATATATGAATTTATTTTTATGTTTCTTATGTCTTTTCTAGTTTGCAGCCTAATGCAACTGATTGGCAGACATAATTTTTGCAAAAAGTTGCCGTACGGCACCGTCCCACTGGAACGCATCCAAAGAAAATTTTATTGCTCCTACGGGATCACCCGGTAGTGCGTTTCGCTATTTTTTTTGTACCTACATATGTACATATATGTATTTATTCTGCTATGGTTCACTGGTGCTCATTAGGGCTGCGCACACAGCGACATTTCCGCTTTGGTCGGTACTGACATTCGGTACCGCTCCGGGTAGAGAGTGTGAGTGGAGGGCGGTTTTCGGGTTTGTTATGGTTGTTTTGTGGGCAAACAGTCCTGCCCCTCCGAAAAACCAAACCCAAAATCATAAAAAAATTCAGCAACCCGAAAAAAAAAAAAAAATTTTTCGAAGTGAAAAAAAACTTTTTATTTCTTGGACCTTTTGAATTTTTTTTGGCCTCGGCACGGTCGCCTAGGAGTGGGACGAACGTAGATTTCGTCCCCCCTTCGCCCGCAGTAAGCGGTCCCGATTTTTCGGCATGTCGGGTTTTTTGGTACCCGTCGCCAAAACCGTAGCATCACTAGCGCGCTGGCGTGATCATTGGCAAACATATTTACATATATGTATGGCGCTCGCATTGAGCGACGGTTCAATTGAACCACACATACATACATATGTTTACTCACGCTTTGCTAGTGAGTGGTCAGCAGAGCTCGCGACCGAAACATATGTCTTACATACATATTTACACTTACTCGCTATGGCAGGTATTTGCATAGAAGAAGTGCCGAACAAAAGAAAATTCATTGTTCATTTTTTCTCTGCTAGCGTAATAGAGAAAAAATGACACAATTCATTATTTTTCTTGTTTCCGGCACGCGTGGTCCCAGAAGTAGCAGAGGTAAGTAAATTTGTCTATTATTGAAATTTTAAATGCATTTTAAAGCAAATTTAATATTATTTCTTTCTTTTCAGATTATGATGGGCATATGGAGGCAGGTATGGTGGATCGCATGGACATCTGGACAGGATTAGGTGAGTTTTATTAGCGCTGCCCGAAATACTGTGTCGTTTCGGTAGCAGCGCAGTTGCATTTACCCACCAAAAAATGTGTCGCCCTATATAAATATTTTGATTATATACTAAAGGTTTATTTTCTTTGCAGGATTTCATGCGGATTTTCATTTGGGAATTTGTTAGTACTCAGTGGGGCATACTTTGCGAACGGAAAATTCGGGAAAAACTGCCAATTTTATTATTTTGACTTGCGATCTAAGCTACGTTGGGTACATAAGTATTGAGGCTGGCAACAAAGCGATAGTAGCATATTTTATAATACAATAATTAGATACGTCGTAGAAACAATATAGCTACATCAGCGCTACACACATATTTATCATATAACAAGCGGTCAAAGTAACCAGCGGTATGCATTCCAACCCAACGCTGTGGTTCTATTGCAAAACGCGTACAAACCAGTCGGGCCGTAAACAGTGCAAAGACCTGTAAGCGGCAGTGTATATATTTACGCTTTTGTGGTCAGCCAAAGGCATAAAAAGCAGCACCGTACAAGATAGTAGGCGTCCCAAGCTAAATACATTTAAGTAACCTACCAAATTTGTAAGACCACATAAACTAGAATCAATACCACGTTCAACATAAGGGTTTACGCTCAGCGCGCTCAACATTTCAAGTGCTAGTACTACAAGTCACCTAAAGCCAGTTGATAACAACACTAAGAGAAGTGAAAGGATAAAGACTGCAACGTCCACGCCTGACACAGCAATGCGTCGTACGGTTACAAATGACTTTGCTTCATATAGACGACGCAGTGAATCCATGGGGTGTGCCCACAAGTGACAATTTGATGTTTAACAACCACGAGAAAGACGGTTATCACCTGAGTTACCAGCACCACCTAAAGGTACAACGCGACAATTTAGTTCAAATGTTATGGTTTGTTTTTTTTTTTCCAGGTTTTAACATTAGCGGAAATGGCAGCAGTATGTGGACGTATGGCTTCACGTGCGCGGCACGTCAACATTTGCAATCCCCTCCAGTACGACGCTGTCGATTCGATTCTTTGGCTAGCATTTAAAATTGGTTCGTAGCCATGTCTTTATTAAGTGCATTATTTTTAATCTGTAAATCCCAAATTTATTAGCCTCTGTAGTTATGTGAGTGTGTTTCTTGAGAAACGAGGGCAGTGGTCATGTGTTTTGTATAGTGAAAATAGGAATATATAACTGGAAAAACTATTTGTCCTATCGTAAATGTGGCTATTTATTTCCAATATTTTTTGGCATTTTATGGAGTTGTGCGTGGGTGGAATCGCCACTGTGAGAATGTAGTGCCGTATATACCTACATATATGTATATACATGTAGACATATCCCAAAAGAATAAATATTTGAGGAAAAATTAAAGCCTTTGCTATGGCTCAGTAACAGTTGTATACCAGGCCGCAGTGTCGCAGACCTTTGAGACCGCATTGTACTGCTTGTGGCAGTTTTAAATGGTTTTCAGCAATTGTGCTTAGTCTTGAATTGCCCAGTTTTCTCTGACACGAAGTGGCTATATAGAGAGACTTACCAACCGCCCTGTGTGGTGGTCCTAGCCTAATACAAAGCTATAGTGTGCCTATGCATTTGGCTGTTTTGCCATTGTCCCGTTTAAAGCAATAAAGCGATCGAAATCTGAAACCCCTTGCCATAGTCATGTTTTGTCAGACTATCCGCCCGTCTGTCCGAATGCAATTTTAGATAACTATAGGGCACAAACGAGGATATTTTCGTGTTATGCTAACATATCGCGGTTTATTTTGAGGCGTTGTGGCTCTGCCAGCCCGTCAATTTCAGGGGTTCATGGGATGACAAGTGGGCTTAACTCCGTTGTTTCGGTACTGCGTGAGTTTTAATGGGTGCCCTTCGCATGGCAAGAGTTCCTTCTCTTGATTATTGAACTTTTTCGGTAATTGTATACCACACCTGTCAACTGCTAAAACACTTCCGAAAGTGCCTTGAAAGGTGTCAAACGACGCGGTTTGGCCTTAGTGACAATATTTCGAGGGCGGAAGTTCGGTAATCTCGTTAGGTCGAGAGATATTTGCAATTAAAAGTTTGCCATCGTTCGATTGTTTTCCTACCTCAGTTAGAATAGACATATTTGACATCCTTGTAGAACGATACTAATTTTGCGTATTTTCAGGTATATACATATGATTAAAGTCGCGGTATGATGGAGTAAGTGTCCTCCAGGGCGAGTGACACGGGCAAGTTATATATACACATGTTTATTTATTAGTAATTTTGGGGTATGTATACGAGGGTGGGTCCATCTGCTGCCAACTTGTCGTGGAAGATGGATTAATTTTTCAGTGGCAGAAAGGTTCGCCTTTCTGCGTTAGGTTTTCTCTGGCCTCGTTTTCGAGTGCAATTAGGTTTTCTCTTGCAGAATGGTTCGACCTTCTGCGTCAGGCTTTCTGGTGTCCTCGTTAAGGGTAGCGAGTGAAGGGTGGAAGGTTGGGAGATGGGAGATGGTAGGGTCTTGGTTGGAGGTGGAGTGGATGGTGACGATGAGACAGCGGGTCTCTCGCCATCCGATCCCTCCATAGGGAGCAGAATCAGTTTGACCAAAGGTCTTCTGATCTGACCCGTTTCGGTGACGAGATCCACTACACGCACTCGGCTATCTTCGCCGGGGTGTACGTGGGTAACTCGACCGAGCCTCCATTCATTCAGAGTCAAGTTGTCTTCTTTGATGACAACAAGATCTCCCACCTTAATGTTTTGTCTCGGATGCTTCCACTTCACTCGTTTTTGACGTTCGGATAAGTATTCCACTTTCCCTCGCCTGCAGAAGTTGTTGCTTTGATATTGCGCATGCCTGCGCCCTCTTTTCCTCCACGGAAGTATAGTATTATGGTATTCGTGTTCTTGTACTGGCCACTGTGAGTTGTCTTCTTGTAACCAAGAAGGTCCCTGCCACCACAAAGAGTTGTAACACGACACTATATTTCTGGTTGGATTGGGTGCGTCTACACGCCCGGTTAGTATCCAACCGAACACCGTTTCTTGAGCCAGAAGTGTACTTAGTACATTCTTTTTTAGTCCGCTCAGTATTATTTGCGGATATATATCTCCGCCTAGTATGAGATCTACTTCTTCATTAACGTAGAATCTCTTATCTGCCAAGACTAAGTCTGGGAATGCCTGCATAGTCGTTGCGTCGATATGGCAGGATGGCAGATTCGCAGTTAGTTTGTCTAGAATTAGCACAGAAGTTTTTAGGCTAAAGCAAGGGTCCACTGGTGAACGGAGTTCAATGTGGGAGGCCGCCTTGACTTGAGCCGACACAGCATTAGTTATACCCGAAACTTGGGCATGCATCCTTGTTGCTGGTAAATTGATTCGGCGTTTTAGTCGTTCTGTCATGAACGAGCATTCTGAGCCAGAATCTAATAGTGCTCTTGCTGGGAAGTCTGTACCATTATGATGAATGGTGACTTGAGCTGTCCCTAGCAGCACACCTGCACTTGAATGTACATGGCAGGATTTAACATTTCGGTCTGAAACCAAACTTGATTTCGAAACTTCCTGTCTCTGTTGTGCCTGTTGAGAAGTAGAGGCAGCATTATCAGCATTATGCTGATTCGGGCTGCTAGTTGCCTGCGTCTGTAGCGACTCCGCATGCAGGAGCGTATGATGTCGAGAGTGGCATTTGTTGCAGTCGTACGAACTGCTGCACTTCGACACTGTATGTCCTGGGGATAGGCAGTTTAGGCAGCCCTTAGTCGATTTAACGAAATTAATTCGCTCCACCGGCGTTAATTTCAGAAAACGGGGACAATTTCGCAATCTGTGGGAATTTGATTTGCATTTTGTGCACAGTAACTTTGTGACATTTGCTTGGTATGCACCAAGTCTTTTTGTAGGGGTTTCGTTGGCAGGTCGCGTAGATTGCGGTTTCTGCGCTTTCGAAGAAGCCCCTATGAACCCAGACACTGTTTCAAGTGTCTGGAAGCGGTTAGACAAAAATTTGTCCATATCCTCCCACTTGGATATTTCCACTTTATGGTCTATGCTTTGTTCCCATAGACCAAGCGTACTTTCCGGCAATTTAGTCGAACATAGGTATGTAATAATTGCGTCCCAGTTGGAAGTGTCAATTTTATGACTTCGCAAGGACGAAAGGCAATTATTTATATCACGTTGCAATGTTTTAATTCCGGTACCACACTCACTCTCTACCTTTTTTAAGTTAAACAAAATTTGGAGTTGCGAGTTCACAAGTATACGTTTATTTTCGTATCTCTCGCATAAGTTTCTCCACGCGATATCGAATCCCTCATTTGTAAGTGGACATTTTTTCACAATATCTTTTGCCTCACCTTGTGTTTTATTGTTGAGATGGAACAATTTCTCAACAGGTGTTAGGCGCTTATTTAAGATATAAATGGCAGTGAACATGTCACGAAATGTTGGCCATGACAAGTAATCGCCCTTGAAAACTTCAGTATCGCAAGGAGGCAGGCGGATACTGTGCTCAAATTCTGGCTTTTCTTCCGTTTTGGAATCGGGTTTTGTGAACGTCGCTTGGCGTGTAGCCACGTCTGGCATGCATCGTAAATATATGGCGTATGCCTTTGATCTTGGAGGGAATTGGATTCAAGAACCACCGCATCCGACTTTGTTCACCTGCCTTGAAGTCTCGCCTTTGATTGGTAAGGCTACCTACATTTTCTAAATTTGATGAATAAAACACAATAGATCAATACTGTGATTTTTTGCCGTTAATACACTGCTTACAATTTGTGCGGAGGAAGATCTAAAAATGCCATGAAGTGTCGTCTTTGATTCATTTGCTGTTTGGTGACTTCGATGAAAAAAACATAATTGATGACTGCGGTTATTGCTTATAATTTGTACGGTGGAAGATCTACACCTGCCTTGAAGTCTCGCCTTTGATTGGTAAGGCTACATTTTATAAATTTGATGAATAAAACACAATAGATCAATACTGTGATTTTTTGCCGTTAATACACTGCTTACAATTTGTGCGGAAGAAGACCTAAAAATGCCATGAAGTGTCGTCTTTGATTCATTTGCTGCTTGGTGACTTCGATGAATTAAACATAATTTATGACTCAAGTGCGGCACTGCCTTAAATGTATTGATTATAATTTGTAAGGCGGAAGATCTACATACACCTGCCTTGAAGTTTCGCCTTTGATTGGTAAGGCTACATTTTCTGAATTTGATGACTAAAACACAATACTTATATCAATACTGTGATTTTTTGCCGTTAATACACATGCTTACAATTTGTGCGGAGGAAGATCTAAAAATGCCATGAAGTGTCGTCTTTGATTCATTTGCTGCTTGGTGACTTCGATGAATTAAACATAATTAATGACTCAACTGCGACATTGCCTTAAATGTATTGATTATAATTTGAAAGGCGGAAGATCTACACCTGCCTAGAATTGTCGTCTTTGATTGGTAAGGCTACATTTTCTGAATTTGATGACTAAAACACAATAGATCAATACTGTGATTTTTTGCCGTTAATACACATGCTTGCAATTTGTGCGGTGGAAGATCTGAAAATGCCATGAAGTGTCGTCTTTGATTCATTTGCTGCTTGGTGACTTCGATGAATTAAACATAATTAATGACTCAAGTGCGACATTGCCTTAAATGTATTGATTATAATTTGTAAGGCGGAAGATCTACATACACCTGCCTTGAAGTTTCGCCTTTGATTGGTAAGGCTACATTTTCTGAATTTGATGACTAAAACACAATACTTATATCAATACTGTGATTTTTTGCCGTTAATACACATGCTTACAATTTGTGCGGAGGAAGATCTAAAAATGCCATGAAGTGTCGTCTTTGATTCATTTGCTGCTTGGTGACTTCGATGAATTAAACATAATTAATGACTCAAGTGCGACATTGCCTTAAATGTATTGATTATAATTTGTAAGGCGGAAGATCTACATACACCTGCCTTGAAGTTTCGCCTTTGATTGGTAAGGCTACATTTTCTGAATTTGATGACTAAAACACAATATATCAAAAAAACATAATTGATGACTGCGGTTATTGCTTATAATTTGTACGGTGGAAGATCTACACCTGCTTTGAAGTCTCGCCTTTGATTGGTAAGGCTACATTTTCTAAATTTGATGAATAAAACACAATAGATCAATACTCTGATTTTTTGCCGTTAATACACATGCTTGCAATTTGTGCGGTGGAAGATCTGAAAATGCCATGAAGTGTCGTCTTTGATTGGTAAGGCTACATTTTCTAAATTTGATGAATAAAACGCAATAGATCAATACTGTGTTTTTTGCCGTTAATACACTGCTTACAATTTGTGCGGGGGAAGATCTAAAAATGCCATGAAGTGTCGTCTTTGATTCATTTGCTGCTTGGTGACTTCGATGAAAAAAACATAATTGATGACTGCGGTTATTGCTTATAATTTGTACGGTGGAAGATCTACACCTGCCTTGAAGTCTCGTCTTTGATTGGTAAGGCTACATTTTCTAAATTTGATGAATAAAACGCAATAGATCAATACTGTGTTTTTTGCCGTTAATACACTGCTTACAATTTGTGCGGGGGAAGATCTAAAAATGCCATGAAGTGTCGTCTTTGATTCATTTGCTGCTTGGTGACTTCGATGAAAAAAACATAATTGATGACTGCGGTTATTGCTTATAATTTCTACGGTGGAAGATCTACACCTGCCTTGAAGTCTCGTCTTTGATTGGTAAGGCTACATTTTCTAAATTTGATGAATAAAACGCAATAGATCAATACTGTGTTTTTTGCCGTTAATACACTGCTTACAATTTGTGCGGGGGAAGATCTAAAAATGCCATGAAGTGTCGTCTTTGATTCATTTGCTGCTTGGTGACTTCGATGAACTAAGCATAATTAATGACTCAAGTGCGTCATTGCCTTAAATGTATTGATTAAAATTTGTAAGGCGGAAGATATACACCTGCCTTGAATTGTCGTCTTTGATTGATAAGGCTACATTTTATAAATTTGATGAATAAAACGCAATAGATCAATACTGTGTTTTTTGCCGTTAATACACTGCTTACAATTTGTGCGGGGGAAGATCTAAAAATGCCATGAAGAGTCGTTTTTGATTCATTTGCTGTTTGGTGACTTCGATGAAAAAAACATAATTGATGACTGCGGTTATTGCTTATAATTTGTACGGTGGAAGATCTACACCTGCCTTGAAGTCTCGCCCTTGATTGGTAAGGCTACATTTTCTAAATTTGATGAATAAAACGCAATAGATCAATACTGTGTTTTTTGCCGTTAATACACTGCTTACAATTTGTGCGGAGGAAGATCTAAAAATGCCATGAAGTGTCGTCTTTGATTCATTTGCTGTTTGGTGACTTCGATTAAAAAAACATAATTGATGACTGCGGTTATTGCTTATAATTTGTACGGTGGAAGATCTACACCTGCCTTGAAGTCTCGCCTTTGATTGGTAAGGCTACATTTTATAAATTTGATGAATAAAACACAATAGATCAATACTGTGATTTTTTGCCGTTAATACACTGCTTACAATTTGTGCGGAGGAAGACCTAAAAATGCCATGAAGTGTCGTCTTTGATTCATTTGCTGCTTGGTGACTTCGATGAATTAAACATAATTTATGACTCAAGTGCGGCCCTGCCTTAAATGTATTGATTATAATTTGTAAGGCGGAAGATCTACACCTGCCTTGAATTGTCGTCTTTGATTGGTAAAGCTACATTTTCTGAATTTGATGACTAAAACACAATACTTATATCAATACTGTGATTTTTTGCCGTTAATACACATGCTTACAATTTGTGCGGAGGAAGATCTAAAAATGCCATGAAGTGTCGTCTTTGATTCATTTGCTGCTTGGTGACTTCGATGAATTAAACATAATTAATGACTCAACTGCGACATTGCCTTAAATGTATTGATTATAATTTGTAAGGCGGAAGATCTACACCTGCCTAGAATTGTCGTCTTTGATTGGTAAGGCTACATTTTCTGAATTTGATGACTAAAACACAATAGATCAATACTGTGATTTTTTGCCGTTAATACACATGCTTGCAATTTGTGCGGTGGAAGATCTGAAAATGCCATGAAGTGTCGTCTTTGATTCATTTGCTGCTTGGTGACTTCGATGAATTAAACATAATTAATGACTCAAGTGCGACATTGCCTTAAATGTATTGATTATAATTTGTAAGGCGGAAGATCTACATACACCTGCCTTGAAGTTTCGCCTTTGATTGGTAAGGCTACATTTTCTGAATTTGATGACTAAAACACTATACTTATATCAATACTGTGATTTTTTGCCGTTAATACACATGCTTACAATTTGTGCGGAGGAAGATCTAAAAATGCCATGAAGTGTCGTCTTTGATTCATTTGCTGCTTGGTGACTTCGATGAATTAAACATAATTAATGACTCAAGTGCGACATTGCCTTAAATGTATTGATTATAATTTGTAAGGCGGAAGATCTACATACACCTGCCTTGAAGTTTCGCCTTTGATTGGTAAGGCTACATTTTCTGAATTTGATGACTAAAACACAATATATCAAAAAAACATAATTGATGACTGCGGTTATTGCTTATAATTTGTACGGTGGAAGATCTACACCTGCTTTGAAGTCTCGCCTTTGATTGGTAAGGCTACATTTTCTAAATTTGATGAATAAAACACAATAGATCAATACTCTGATTTTTTGCCGTTAATACACATGCTTGCAATTTGTGCGGTGGAAGATCTGAAAATGCCATGAAGTGTCGTCTTTGATTGGTAAGGCTACATTTTCTAAATTTGATGAATAAAACGCAATAGATCAATACTGTGTTTTTTGCCGTTAATACACTGCTTACAATTTGTGCGGTGGAAGATCTAAAAATGCCATGAAGTGTCGTCTTTGATTCATTTGCTGCTTGGTGACTTCGATGAACTAAACATAATTAATGACTCAAGTGCGTCATTGCCTTAAATGTATTGATTAAAATTTGTAAGGCGGAAGATATACACCTGCCTTGAATTGTCGTCTTTGATTGATAAGGCTACATTTTATAAATTTGATGAATAAAACGCAATAGATCAATACTGTGTTTTTTGCCGTTAATACACTGCTTACAATTTGTGCGGGGGAAGATCTAAAAATGCCATGAAGAGTAGTTTTTGATTCATTTGCTGTTTGGTGACTTCGATGAAAAAAACATAATTGATGACTGCGGTTATTGCTTATAATTTGTACGGTGGAAGATCTACACCTGCCTTGAAGTCTCGCCCTTGATTGGTAAGGCTACATTTTCTAAATTTGATGAATAAAACGCAATAGATCAATACTGTGTTTTTTGCCGTTAATACACTGCTTACAATTTGTGCGGGGGAAGATCTAAAAATGCCATGAAAAGTCGTTTTTGATTCATTTGCTGTTTGGTGACTTCGATGAAAAAACATAATTGATGACTGCGGTTATTGCTTATAATTTGTACGGTGGAAGATCTACACCTGCCTTGAAGTCTCGTCTTTGATTGGTAAGGCTACATTTTCTAAATTTGATGAATAAAACGCAATAGATCAATACTGTGTTTTTTGCCGTTAATACACTGCTTACAATTTGTGCGGGGGAAGATCTAAAAATGCCATGAAGTGTCGTCTTTGATTCATTTGCTGCTTGGTGACTTCGATGAACTAAGCATAATTAATGACTCAAGTGCGTCATTGCCTTAAATGTATTGATTAAAATTTGTAAGGCGGAAGATATACACCTGCCTTGAATTGTCGTCTTTGATTGATAAGGCTACATTTTATAAATTTGATGAATAAAACGCAATAGATCAATACTGTGTTTTTTGCCGTTAATACACTGCTTACAATTTGTGCGGGGGAAGATCTAAAAATGCCATGAAGAGTCGTTTTTGATTCATTTGCTGTTTGGTGACTTCGATGAAAAAAACATAATTGATGACTGCGGTTATTGCTTATAATTTGTACGGTGGAAGATCTACACCTGCCTTGAAGTCTCGCCCTTGATTGGTAAGGCTACATTTTCTAAATTTGATGAATAAAACGCAATAGATCAATACTGTGTTTTTTGCCGTTAATACACTGCTTACAATTTGTGCGGAGGAAGATCTAAAAATGCCATGAAGTGTCGTCTTTGATTCATTTGCTGTTTGGTGACTTCGATTAAAAAAACATAATTGATGACTGCGGTTATTGCTTATAATTTGTACGGTGGAAGATCTACACCTGCCTTGAAGTCTCGCCTTTGATTGGTAAGGCTACATTTTATAAATTTGATGAATAAAACACAATAGATCAATACTGTGATTTTTTGCCGTTAATACACTGCTTACAATTTGTGCGGAGGAAGACCTAAAAATGCCATGAAGTGTCGTCTTTGATTCATTTGCTGCTTGGTGACTTCGATGAATTAAACATAATTTATGACTCAAGTGCGGCCCTGCCTTAAATGTATTGATTAAAATTTGTAAGGCGGAAGATATACACCTGCCTTGAATTGTCGTCTTTGATTGATAAGGCTACATTTTATAAATTTGATGAATAAAACGCAATAGATCAATACTGTGTTTTTTGCCGTTAATACACTGCTTACAATTTGTGCGGGGGAAGATCTAAAAATGCCATGAAGAGTCGTTTTTGATTCATTTGCTGTTTGGTGACTTCGATGAAAAAAACATAATTGATGACTGCGGTTATTGCTTATAATTTGTACGGTGGAAGATCTACACCTGCCTTGAAGTCTCGCCCTTGATTGGTAAGGCTACATTTTCTAAATTTGATGAATAAAACGCAATAGATCAATACTGTGTTTTTTGCCGTTAATACACTGCTTACAATTTGTGCGGAGGAAGATCTAAAAATGCCATGAAGTGTCGTCTTTGATTCATTTGCTGTTTGGTGACTTCGATTAAAAAAACATAATTGATGACTGCGGTTATTGCTTATAATTTGTACGGTGGAAGATCTACACCTGCCTTGAAGTCTCGCCTTTGATTGGTAAGGCTACATTTTATAAATTTGATGAATAAAACACAATAGATCAATACTGTGATTTTTTGCCGTTAATACACTGCTTACAATTTGTGCGGAGGAAGACCTAAAAATGCCATGAAGTGTCGTCTTTGATTCATTTGCTGCTTGGTGACTTCGATGAATTAAACATAATTTATGACTCAAGTGCGGCCCTGCCTTAAATGTATTGATTATAATTTGTAAGGCGGAAGATCTACACCTGCCTTGAATTGTCGTCTTTGATTGGTAAAGCTACATTTTCTGAATTTGATGACTAAAACACAATACTTATATCAATACTGTGATTTTTTGCCGTTAATACACATGCTTACAATTTGTGCGGAGGAAGATCTAAAAATGCCATGAAGTGTCGTCTTTGATTCATTTGCTGCTTGGTGACTTCGATGAATTAAACATAATTAATGACTCAACTGCGACATTGCCTTAAATGTATTGATTATAATTTGTAAGGCGGAAGATCTACACCTGCCTAGAATTGTCGTCTTTGATTGGTAAGGCTACATTTTCTGAATTTGATGACTAAAACACAATAGATCAATACTGTGATTTTTTGCCGTTAATACACATGCTTGCAATTTGTGCGGTGGAAGATCTGAAAATGCCATGAAGTGTCGTCTTTGATTCATTTGCTGCTTGGTGACTTCGATGAATTAAACATAATTAATGACTCAAGTGCGACATTGCCTTAAATGTATTGATTATAATTTGTAAGGCGGAAGATCTACATACACCTGCCTTGAAGTTTCGCCTTTGATTGGTAAGGCTACATTTTCTGAATTTGATGACTAAAACACTATACTTATATCAATACTGTGATTTTTTGCCGTTAATACACATGCTTACAATTTGTGCGGAGGAAGATCTAAAAATGCCATGAAGTGTCGTCTTTGATTCATTTGCTGCTTGGTGACTTCGATGAATTAAACATAATTAATGACTCAAGTGCGACATTGCCTTAAATGTATTGATTATAATTTGTAAGGCGGAAGATCTACATACACCTGCCTTGAAGTTTCGCCTTTGATTGGTAAGGCTACATTTTCTGAATTTGATGACTAAAACACAATATATCAAAAAAACATAATTGATGACTGCGGTTATTGCTTATAATTTGTACGGTGGAAGATCTACACCTGCTTTGAAGTCTCGCCTTTGATTGGTAAGGCTACATTTTCTAAATTTGATGAATAAAACACAATAGATCAATACTCTGATTTTTTGCCGTTAATACACATGCTTGCAATTTGTGCGGTGGAAGATCTGAAAATGCCATGAAGTGTCGTCTTTGATTGGTAAGGCTACATTTTCTAAATTTGATGAATAAAACGCAATAGATCAATACTGTGTTTTTTGCCGTTAATACACTGCTTACAATTTGTGCGGTGGAAGATCTAAAAATGCCATGAAGTGTCGTCTTTGATTCATTTGCTGCTTGGTGACTTCGATGAACTAAACATAATTAATGACTCAAGTGCGTCATTGCCTTAAATGTATTGATTAAAATTTGTAAGGCGGAAGATATACACCTGCCTTGAATTGTCGTCTTTGATTGATAAGGCTACATTTTATAAATTTGATGAATAAAACGCAATAGATCAATACTGTGTTTTTTGCCGTTAATACACTGCTTACAATTTGTGCGGGGGAAGATCTAAAAATGCCATGAAGAGTAGTTTTTGATTCATTTGCTGTTTGGTGACTTCGATGAAAAAAACATAATTGATGACTGCGGTTATTGCTTATAATTTGTACGGTGGAAGATCTACACCTGCCTTGAAGTCTCGCCCTTGATTGGTAAGGCTACATTTTCTAAATTTGATGAATAAAACGCAATAGATCAATACTGTGTTTTTTGCCGTTAATACACTGCTTACAATTTGTGCGGGGGAAGATCTAAAAATGCCATGAAAAGTCGTTTTTGATTCATTTGCTGTTTGGTGACTTCGATGAAAAAACATAATTGATGACTGCGGTTATTGCTTATAATTTGTACGGTGGAAGATCTACACCTGCCTTGAAGTCTCGCCTTTGATTGGTAAGGCTACATTTTCTAAATTTGATGAATAAAACGCAATAGATCAATACTGTGTTTTTTGCCGTTAATACACTGCTTACAATTTGTGCGGGGGAAGATCTAAAAATGCCATGAAGAGTCGTATTTGATTCATTTGCTGTTTGGTGACTTCGATGAAAAAACCATAATTGATGACTGCGGTTATTGCTTATAATTTGTACGGTGGAAGATCTACACCTGCCTTGAAGTCTCGCCTTTGATTGGTAAGGCTACATTTTCTAAATTTGATGAATAAAACACAATAGATCAATACTGTGATTTTTTGCCGTTAATACACTGCTTACAATTTGTGCGGGGGAAGATCTAAAAATGCCATGAAGAGTCGTCTTTGATTCATTTGCTGTTTGGTGACTTCGATGAAAAAAACATAATTGATGACTGCGGTTATTGCTTATAATTTGTACGGTGGAAGATCTACACCTGCCTTGAAGTCTCGCCTTTGATTGGTAAGGCTACATTTTCTGAATTTGATGACTAAAACACAATATATCAATACTGTGATTTTTTGCCGTTAATACACATGCTTGCAATTTGTGCGGTGGAAGATCTAAAAATGCCATGAAGAGTCGTCTTTGATTCATTTGCTGTTTGGTGACTTCGATGAAAAAAACATAATTGATGACTGCGGTTATTGCTTATAATTTGTACGGTGGAAGATCTACACCTGCTTTGAAGTCTCGCCTTTGATTGGTAAGGCTACATTTTCTAAATTTGATGAATAAAACACAATAGATCAATACTCTGATTTTTTGCCGTTAATACACATGCTTGCAATTTGTGCGGTGGAAGATCTGAAAATGCCATGAAGAGTCGTCTTTGATTCATTTGCTGTTTGGTGACTTCGATGAAAAAAACATAATTGATGACTGCGGTTATTGCTTATAATTTGTACGGTGGAAGATCTACACCTGCTTTGAAGTCTCGCCTTTGATTGGTAAGGCTACATTTTCTAAATTTGATGAATAAAACACAATAGATCAATACTCTGATTTTTTGCCGTTAATACACATGCTTGCAATTTGTGCGGTGGAAGATCTGAAAATGCCATGAAGTGTCGTCTTTGATTGGTAAGGCTACATTTTCTAATTTGATGAATAAAACGCAATAGATCAATACTGTGTTTTTTGCCGTTAATACACTGCTTACAATTTGTGCGGTGGAAGATCTAAAAATGCCATGAAGAGTCGTCTTTGATTCATTTGCTGTTTGGTGACTTCGATGAAAAAAACATAATTGATGACTGCGGTTATTGCTTATAATTTGTACGGTGGAAGATCTACACCTGCTTTGAAGTCTCGCCTTTGATTGGTAAGGCTACATTTTCTAAATTTGATGAATAAAACACAATAGATCAATACTCTGATTTTTTGCCGTTAATACACATGCTTGCAATTTGTGCGGTGGAAGATCTGAAAATGCCATGAAGTGTCGTCTTTGATTGGTAAGGCTACATTTTCTAATTTGATGAATAAAACGCAATAGATCAATACTGTGTTTTTTGCCGTTAATACACTGCTTACAATTTGTGCGGGGGAAGATCTAAAAATGCCATGAAGAGTCGTCTTTGATTCATTTGCTGTTTGGTGACTTCGATGAAAAAAACATAATTGATGACTGCGGTTATTGCTTATAATTTGTACGGTGGAAGATCTACACCTGCCTTGAAGTCTCGCCTTTGATTGGTAAGGCTACATTTTCTGAATTTGATGACTAAAACACAATATATCAATACTGTGATTTTGTGCCGTTAATACACATGCTTGCAATTTGTGCGGTGGAAGATCTAAAAATACCATGAAGTGTCCTATTTGATTCATTTGCTGTTTGGTGACTTCGATGAATAAAACATAATTGATGACTGCGGTTATTGCTTACAATTTGTGCGGTGGAAGATCTAAAAATGCCATGAAGTGTCGTCTTTGATTCATTTGTTGCTTGGTGACTTCGATTAATTAAACATAATTAGTGACTCAAGTGCGACATTGCCTTAAATGTATTGATAAAAATTTGTAAGGCGGAAGATATACACCTGCCTTGAATTGTCGTCTTTGATTGATAAGTCTACATTTTCTGAATTTGATGAATAAAACATAATAAATCAATACTGTGATTTTTTGCCGTTAATACACATGCTTGCAATTTGTGCGGTGGAAGATCTAAAAATGCCATGAAGAGTCTTATTTGATTCATTTGCTGTTTGGTGACTTCGATGGAAAAAAACATAATTGATGACTGCGGTTATTGCTTATAATTTATACGGTGGAAGATCTACACCTGCCTTGAAGTCTCGCCTTTGATTGGTAAGGCGACATTTTCTAAATTTGATTAATAAAACACAATAGATCAATACTTTGATTTTTTTCCGTTAATACACTGCTTACAATTTGTGCGGGGGAAGATCTAAAAATGCCATGAAGAGTCGTTTTTGATTCATTTGCTGTTTGGTGACTTCGATGAAAAAACATAATTGATGACTGCGGTTATTGCTTATAATTTGTACGGTGGAAGATCTACACCTGCCTTGAAGTCTCGCCTTTGATTGGTAAGGCTACATTTTCTAAATTTGATGAATAAAACACAATAGATCAATACTGTGATTTTTTGCCGTTAATACACTGCTTAAAATTTGTGCGGGGGAAGATCTAAAAATGCCATGAAGAGTCGTCTTTGATTCATTTGCTGTTTGGTGACTTCGATGAAAAAAACATAATTGATGACTGCGGTTATTGCTTATAATTTGTACGGTGGAAGATCTACACCTGCCTTGAAGTCTCGCCTTTGATTGGTAAGGCTACATTTTCTGAATTTGATGACTAAAACACAATATATCAATACTGTGATTTTTTGCCGTTAATACACATGCTTGCAATTTGTGCGGTGGAAGATCTAAAAATGCCATGAAGTGTCCTATTTGATTCATTTGCTGTTTGGTGACTTCGATGAATAAAACATAATTGATGACTGCGGTTATTGCTTACAATTTGTGCGGTGGAAGATCTAAAAATGCCATGAAGTGTCGTCTTTGATTCATTTGTTGCTTGGTGACTTCGATTAATTAAACATAATTAGTGACTCAAGTGCGACATTGCCTTAAATGTATTGATAAAAATTTGTAAGGCGGAAGATATACACCTGCCTTGAACTGTCGTCTTTGATTGATAAGTCTACATTTTCTGAATTTGATGAATAAAACATAATAAATCAATACTGTGATTTTTTGCCGTTAATACACATGCTTGCAATTTGTGCGGTGGAAGATCTAAAAATGCCATGAAGAGTCCTATTTGATTCATTTGCTGTTTGGTGACTTCGATGGAAAAAAACATAATTGATGACTGCGGCTATTGCTTATAATTTATACGGTGGAAGATCTACACCTGCCTTGAAGTCTCGCCTTTGATTGGTAAGGCGACATTTTCTAAATTTGATTAATAAAACACAATAGATCAATACTCTGATTTTTTGCCGTTAATACACTGCTTACAATTTGTGCGGGGGAAGATCTAAAAATGCCATGAAGAGTCGTTTTTGATTCATTTGCTGTTTGGTGACTTCGATGAAAAAACATAATTGATGACTGCGGTTATTGCTTATAATTTGTACGGTGGAAGATCTACACCTGCCTTGAAGTCTCGCCTTTGATTGGTAAGGCTACATTTTCTAAATTTGATGAATAAAACGCAATAGATCAATACTGTGTTTTTTGCCGTTAATACACTGCTTACAATTTGTGCGGGGGAAGATCTAAAAATGGCATGAAGAGTCGTATTTGATTCATTTGCTGTTTGGTGACTTCGATGAAAAAAACATAATTGATGACTGCGGTTATTGCTTATAATTTGTACGGTGGAAGATCTACACCTGCCTTGAAGTCTCGCCTTTGATTGGTAAGGCTACATTTTCTAAATTTGATGAATAAAACACAATAGATCAATACTGTGATTTTTTGCCGTTAATACACTGCTTAAAATTTGTGCGGGGGAAGATCTAAAAATGCCATGAAGAGTCGTCTTTGATTCATTTGCTGTTTGGTGACTTCGATGAAAAAAACATAATTGATGACTGCGGTTATTGCTTATAATTTGAACGGTGGAAGATCTACACCTGCCTTGAAGTCTCGCCTTTGATTGGTAAGGCTACATTTTCTAAATTTGATGAATAAAACGCAATAGATCAATACTGTGTTTTTTGCCGTTAATACACTGCTTACAATTTGTGCGGGGGAAGATCTAAAAATGCCATGAAGAGTCGTATTTGATTCATTTGCTGTTTGGTGACTTCGATGAAAAAAACATAATTGATGACTGCGGTTATTGCTTATAATTTGTACGGTGGAAGATCTACACCTGCCTTGAAGTCTCGCCTTTGATTGGTAAGGCTACATTTTCTAAATTTGATGAATAAAACGCAATAGATCAATACTGTGTTTTTTGCCGTTAATACACTGCTTACAATTTGTGCGGGGGAAGATCTAAAAATGCCATGAAGAGTCGTATTTGATTCATTTGCTGTTTGGTGACTTCGATGAAAAAAACATAATTGATGACTGCGGTTATTGCTTATAATTTGTACGGTGGAAGATCTACACCTGCCTTGAAGTCTCGCCTTTGATTGGTAAGGCTACATTTTCTAAATTTGATGAATAAAACACAATAGATCAATACTGTGATTTTTTGCCGTTAATACACTGCTTAAAATTTGTGCGGGGGAAGATCTAAAAATGCCATGAAGAGTCGTCTTTGATTCATTTGCTGTTTGGTGACTTCGATGAAAAAAACATAATTGATGACTGCGGTTATTGCTTATAATTTGAACGGTGGAAGATCTACACCTGCCTTGAAGTCTCGCCTTTGATTGGTAAGGCTACATTTTCTGAATTTGATGACTAAAACACAATATATCAATACTGTGATTTTTTGCCGTTAATACACATGCTTGCAATTTGTGCGGTGGAAGATCTAAAAATGCCATGAAGTGTCCTATTTGATTCATTTGCTGTTTGGTGACTTCGATGAATAAAACATAATTGATGACTGCGGTTATTGCTTACAATTTGTGCGGTGGAAGATCTAAAAATGCCATGAAGTGTCGTCTTTGATTCATTTGTTGCTTGGTGACTTCGATTAATTAAACATAATTAGTGACTCAAGTGCGACATTGCCTTAAATGTATTGATAAAAATTTGTAAGGCGGAAGATATACACCTGCCTTCAATTGTCGTCTTTGATTGATAAGTCTACATTTTCTGAATTTGATGAATAAAACATAATAAATCAATACTGTGATTTTTTGCCGTTAATACACATGCTTGCAATTTGTGCGGTGGAAGATCTAAAAATGCCATGAAGAGTCCTATTTGATTCATTTGCTGTTTGGTGACTTCGATGGAAAAAAACATAATTGATGACTGCGGTTATTGCTTATAATTTATACGGTGGAAGATCTACACCTGCCTTGAAGTCTCGCCTTTGATTGGTAAGGCGACATTTTCTAAATTTGATTAATAAAACACAATAGATCAATACTCTGATTTTTTGCCGTTAATACACTGCTTACAATTTGTGCGGGGGAAGATCTAAAAATGCCATGAAGAGTCGTTTTTGATTCATTTGCTGTTTGGTGACTTCGATGAAAAAACATAATTGATGACTGCGGTTATTGCTTATAATTTGTACGGTGGAAGATCTACACCTGCCTTGAAGTCTCGCCTTTGATTGGTAAGGCTACATTTTCTAAATTTGATGAATAAAACGCAATAGATCAATACTGTGTTTTTTGCCGTTAATACACTGCTTACAATTTGTGCGGGGGAAGATCTAAAAATGCCATGAAGAGTCGTATTTGATTCATTTGCTGTTTGGTGACTTCGATGAAAAAAACATAATTGATGACTGCGGTTATTGCTTATAATTTGTACGGTGGAAGATCTACACCTGCCTTGAAGTCTCGCCTTTGATTGGTAAGGCTACATTTTCTAAATTTGATGAATAAAACACAATAGATCAATACTGTGATTTTTTGCCGTTAATACACTGCTTACAATTTGTGCGGGGGAAGATCTAAAAATGCCATGAAGAGTCGTCTTTGATTCATTTGCTGTTTGGTGACTTCGATGAAAAAAACATAATTGATGACTGCGGTTATTGCTTATAATTTGTACGGTGGAAGATCTACACCTGCTTTGAAGTCTCGCCTTTGATTGGTAAGGCTACATTTTCTAAATTTGATGAATAAAACACAATAGATCAATACTCTGATTTTTTGCCGTTAATACACATGCTTGGAATTTGTGCGGTGGAAGATCTGAAAATGCCATGAAGTGTCGTCTTTGATTGGTAAGGCTACATTTTCTAATTTGATGAATAAAACGCAATAGATCAATACTGTGTTTTTTGCCGTTAATACACTGCTTACAATTTGTGCGGGGGAAGATCTAAAAATGCCATGAAGAGTCGTCTTTGATTCATTTGCTGTTTGGTGACTTCGATGAAAAAAACATATTTGATGACTGCGGTTATTGCTTATAATTTGTACGGTGGAAGATCTACACCTGCCTTGAAGTCTCGCCTTTGATTGGTAAGGCTACATTTTCTGAATTTGATGACTAAAACACAATATATCAATACTGTGATTTTTTGCCGTTAATACACATGCTTGCAACTTGTGCGGTGGAAGATCTAAAAATGCCATGAAGTGTCCTATTTGATTCATTTGCTGTTTGGTGACTTCGATGAATAAAACATAATTGATGACTGCGGTTATTGCTTACAATTTGTGCGGTGGAAGATCTAAAAATGCCATGAAGTGTCGTCTTTGATTCATTTGTTGCTTGGTGACTTCGATTAATTAAACATAATTAGTGACTCAAGTGCGACATTGCCTTAAATGTATTGATAAAAATTTGTAAGGCGGAAGATATACACCTGCCTTGAATTGTCGTCTTTGATTGATAAGTCTACATTTTCTGAATTTGATGAATAAAACATAATAAATCAATACTGTGATTTTTTGCCGTTAATACACATGCTTGCAATTTGTGCGGTGGAAGATCTAAAAATGCCATGAAGAGTCCTATTTGATTCATTTGCTGTTTGGTGACTTCGATGGAAAAAAACATAATTGATGACTGCGGTTATTGCTTATAATTTATACGGTGGAAGATCTACACCTGCCTTGAAGTCTCGCCTTTGATTGGTAAGGCGACATTTTCTAAATTTGATTAATAAAACACAATAGATCAATACTCTGATTTTTTGCCGTTAATACACATGCTTGCAATTTGTGCCGTGGAAGATCTGAAAATGCCATGAAGTGTCGTCTTTGATTCATTTGCTGCTTGGTGACTTCGATGGATTAAACATCAAGTGCGACATTGCCTTAAATGTATTGATTATAATTTGTAAGGCGGAAGATCTACACCTGCCTTGAATTGTCGTCTTTGATTGGTAAGGCTACATTTTCTGAATTTGATGACTAAAACACAATATATCAATACTGTGATTTTTTGCCGATAATACACATGCTTGCAATTTGTGCGGTGGAAGATCTACACCTGCCTTGAATTGTCGTCTTTGACTGGTAAGGCTACATTTTCTGAATTTGATGACTAAAACACAATATATCAATACTGTGATTTTTTGCCGTTAATACACATGCTTGCAACTTGTGCGGTGGAAGATCTAAAAATGCCATGAAGTGTCCTATTTGATTCATTTGCTGTTTGGTGACTTCGATGAATAAAACATAATTGATGACTGCGGTTATTGCTTACAATTTGTGCGGTGGAAGATCTAAAAATGCCATGAAGTGTCGTCTTTGATTCATTTGTTGCTTGGTGACTTCGATTAATTAAACATAATTAGTGACTCAAGTGCGACATTGCCTTAAATGTATTGATAAAAATTTGTAAGGCGGAAGATATACACCTGCCTTGAATTGTCGTCTTTGATTGATAAGTCTACATTTTCTGAATTTGATGAATAAAACATAATAAATCAATACTGTGATTTTTTGCCGTTAATACACATGCTTGCAATTTGTGCGGTGGAAGATCTAAAAATGCCATGAAGAGTCCTATTTGATTCATTTGCTGTTTGGTGACTTCGATGGAAAAAAACATAATTGATGACTGCGGTTATTGCTTATAAATTGTACGGTGGAAGATCTACACCTGCCTTGAAGTCTCGCCTTTGATTGGTAAGGCTACATTTTCTAAATTTGATGAATAAAACACAATATATCAATACTGTGATTTTTTGCCGTTAATACACATGCTTGCAACTTGTGCGGGGGAAGATCTAAAAATGCCATGAAGAGTCGTCTTTGATTCATTTGCTGTTTGGTGACTTCGATGAAAAAAACATAATTGATGACTGCGGTTATTGCTTATAATTTGTACGGTGGAAGATCTACACCTGCCTTGAAGTCTCGCCTTTGATTGGTAAGGCTACATTTTCTGAATTTGATGACTAAAACACAATATATCAATACTGTGATTTTATGCCGTTAATATACATGCTTGCAACTTGTGCGGTGGAAGATCTAAAAATGCCATGAAGTGTCCTATTTGATTCATTTGCTGTTTGGTGACTTCGATGAATAAAACATAATTGATGACTGCGGTTATTGCTTACAATTTGTGCGGTGGAAGATCTAAAAATGCCATGAAGTGTCGTCTTTGATTCACTTGTTGCTTGGTGACTTCGATTAATTAAACATAATTAGTGACTCAAGTGCGACATTGCCTTAAATGTATTGATAAAAATTTGTAAGGCGGAAGATATACACCTGCCTTGAATTGTCGTCTTTGATTGATAAGTCTACATTTTCTGAATTTGATGAATAAAACATAATAAATCAATACTGTGATTTTTTGCCGTTAATACACATGCTTGCAATTTGTGCGGTGGAAGATCTAAAAATGCCATGAAGAGTCCTATTTGATTCATTTGCTGTTTGGTGACTTCGATGGAAAAAAACATAATTGATGACTGCGGTTATTGCTTATAATTTGTACGGTGGAAGATCTATACCTGCCTTGAAGTCTCGCCTTTGATTGGTAAGGCTACATTTTCTGAATTTGATGACTAAAACACAATATATCAATACTGTGATTTTTTGCCGATAATACACATGCTTGCAATTTGTACGGTGGAAGATCTAAAAATGCCATGAAGTGTCGTCTTTGATTCATTTGTTGCGTGGTGACTTCGATTAATTAAACATAATTAGTGACTCAAGTGCGACATTGCCTTAAATGTATTGATAAAAATTTGTAAGGCGGAAGATATACACCTGCCGTGAATTGCCGTCTTTGATTGGTAAGGCTACATTTTCTGAATTTGATGACTAAAGCACAATATATCAATACTCTGATTTTTTGCCGTTAATACACTGCTTACAATTTGTGCGGAGGAAGATCTAAAAATGCCATGAAGTGTCGTCTTTGATTCATTTGCTGTTTGGTGACTTCGATGGAAAAAAACATAATTGATGACTGCGGTTATTGCTTATAATTTATACGGTGGAAGATCTACACCTGCCTTGAAGTCTCGCCTTTGATTGGTAAGGCTACATTTTCTAAATTTGATGAATAAAACACAATAGATCAATACTCTGATTTTTTGCCGTTAATACACATGCTTGCAATTTGTACGGTGGAAGATCTACACCTGCCTTGAATTGTCGTCTTTGACTGGTAAGGCTACATTTTCTAAATTTGATGAATAAAACACAATAGATCAATACTGTGATTTTTTGCCGTTAATACACTGCTTACAATTTGTGCGGGGGAAGATCTAAAAATGCCATGAAGAGTCGTCTTTGATTCATTTGCTGTTTGGTGACTTCGATGGAAAAAAACATAATTGATGACTGCGGTTATTGCTTATAATTTATACGGTGGAAGATCTACACCTGCCTTGAAGTCTCGCCTTTGATTGGTAAGGCTACATTTTCTAAATTTGATGAATAAAACACAATAGATCAATACTCTGATTTTTTGCCGTTAATACACATGCTTGCAATTTGTACGGTGGAAGATCTACACCTGCCTTGAATTGTCGTCTTTGACTGGTAAGGCTACATTTTCTAAATTTGATGAATAAAACACAATAGATCAATACTGTGATTTTTTGCCGTTAATACACTGCTTACAATTTGTGCGGGGGAAGATCTAAAAATGCCATGAAGAGTCGTCTTTGATTCATTTGCTGTTTGGTGACTGCGATGAAAAAAACATAATTGATGACTGCGGTTATTGCTTATAATTTGTACGGTGGAAGATCTACACCTGCCTTGAAGTCTCGCCTTTGATTGGTAAGGCTACATTTTCTAAATTTGATGAATAAAACACAATAGATCAAAACTATGATTTTTTGCCGTTAATACACATGCTTGCAATTTGTGCGGTGGAAGATCTAAAAATGCCATGAAGAGTCCTATTTGATTCATTTGCTGTTTGGTGACTTCGATGGAAAAAAACATAATTGATGACTGCGGTTATTGCTTATAATTTATACGGTGGAAGATCTACACCTGCCTTGAAGTCTCGCCTTTGATTGGTAAGGCTACATTTTCTAAATTTGATGAATAAAACACAATAGATCAATACTCTGATTTTTTGCCGTTAATACACATGCTTGCAATTTGTGCGGTGGAAGATCTAAAAATGCCATGAAGAGTCCTATTTGATTCATTTGCTGTTTGGTGACTTCGATGGAAAAAAACATAATTGATGACTGCGGTTATTGCTTATAATTTATACGGTGGAAGATCTACACCTGCCTTGAAGTCTCGCCTTTGATTGGTAAGGCTACATTTTCTAAATTTGATGAATAAAACACAATAGATCAAAACTCTGATTTTTTGCCGTTAATACACATGCTTACAATTTGTGCGGGGGAAGATCTAAAAATGCCATGAAGAGTCGTCTTTGATTCATTTGCTGTTTGGTGACTGCGATGAAAAAAACATGATTGATGACTGCGGTTATTGCTTATAATTTGTACGGTGGAAGATCTACACCTGCCTTGAAGTCTCGCCTTTGATTGGTAAGGCTACATTTTCTGAATTTGATGAATAAAACATAATAAATCAATACTGTGATTTTTTGCCGTTAATACACATGCTTGCAATTTGTGCGGTGGAAGATCTAAAAATGCCATGAAGAGTCCTATTTGATTCATTTGCTGTTTGGTGACTTCGATGGAAAAAAACATAATTGATGACTGCGGTTATTGCTTATAATTTATACGGTGGAAGATCTACACCTGCCTTGAAGTCTCGCCTTTGATTGGTAAGGCTACATTTTCTAAATTTGATGAATAAAACACAATAGATCAATACTCTGATTTTTTGCCGTTAATACACATGCTTGCAATTTGTACGGTGGAAGATCTACACCTGCCTTGAATTGTCGTCTTTGACTGGTAAGGCTACATTTTCTAAATTTGATGAATAAAACACAATAGATCAATACTGTGATTTTTTGCCGTTAATACACTGCTTACAATTTGTGCGGGGGAAGATCTAAAAATGCCATGAAGAGTCGTCTTTGATTCATTTGCTGTTTGGTGACTGCGATGAAAAAAACATAATTGATGACTGCGGTTATTGCTTATAATTTGTACGGTGGAAGATCTACACCTGCCTTGAAGTCTCGCCTTTGATTGGTAAGGCTACATTTTCTAAATTTGATGAATAAAACACAATAGATCAAAACTCTGATTTTTTGCCGTTAATACACATGCTTGCAATTTGTACGGTGGAAGATCTACACCTGCCTTGAATTGTCGTCTTTGACTGGTAAGGCTACATTTTCTAAATTTGATGAATAAAACACAATAGATCAATACTGTGATTTTTTGCCGTTAATACACTGCTTACAATTTGTGCGGGGGAAGATCTAAAAATGCCATGAAGAGTCGTCTTTGATTCATTTGCTGTTTGGTGACTTCGATGAAAAAAACATAATTGATGACTGCGGTTATTGCTTATAATTTGTACGGTGGAAGATCTACACCTGCCTTGAAGTCTCGCCTTTGATTGGTAAGGCTACATTTTCTGAACTTGATGACTAAAACACAATATATCAATACTCTGATTTTTTGCCGTTAATACACATGCTTGCAATTTGTACGGTGGAAGATCTACACCTGCCTTGAAGTCTCGCCTTTGATTGGTAAGGCTACATTTTCTAAATTTGATGAATAAAACACAATAGATCAATACTCTGATTTTTTGCCGTTAATACACATGCTTGCAATTTGTACGGTGGAAGATCTACACCTGCCTTGAATTGTCGTCTTTGACTGGTAAGGCTACATTTTCTAAATTTGATGAATAAAACACAATAGATCAATACTGTGATTTTTTGCCGTTAATACACTGCTTACAATTTGTGCGGGGGAAGATCTAAAAATGCCATGAAGAGTCGTCTTTGATTCATTTGCTGTTTGGTGACTTCGATGAAAAAAACATAATTGATGACTGCGGTTATTGCTTATAATTTGTACGGTGGAAGATCTACACCTGCTTTGAAGTCTCGCCTTTGATTGGTAAGGCTACATTTTCTAAATTTGATGAATAAAACACAATAGATCAATACTCTGATTTTTTGCCGTTAATACACATGCTTGCAATTTGTACGGTGGAAGATCTACACCTGCCGTGAATTGTCGTCTTTGATTGATAAGTCTACATTTTCTGAATTTGATGAATAAAACATAATAAATCAATACTGTGATTTTTTGCCGTTAATACACATGCTTGCAATTTGTGCGGTGGAAGATCTAAAAATGCCATGAAGAGTCCTATTTGATTCATTTGCTGTTTGGTGACTTCGATGGAAAAAAACACAATTGATGACTGCGGTTATTGCTTATAATTTATACGGTGGAAGATCTACACCTGCCTTGAAGTCTCGCCTTTGATTGGTAAGGCTACATTTTCTAAATTTGATGAATAAAACACAATAGATCAATACTCTGATTTTTTGCCGTTAATACACATGCTTGCAATTTGTACGGTGGAAGATCTACACCTGCCTTGAAGTCTCGCCTTTGATTGGTAAGGCTACATTTTCTAAATTTGATGAATAAAACACAATAGATCAATACTCTGATTTTTTGCCGTTAATACACATGCTTGCAATTTGTACGGTGGAAGATCTACACCTGCCTTGAATTGTCGTCTTTGACTGGTAAGGCTACATTTTCTAAATTTGATGAATAAAACACAATAGATCAATACTGTGATTTTTTGCCGTTAATACACTGCTTACAATTTGTGCGGGGGAAGACCTAAAAATGCCATGAAGAGTCGTCTTTGATTCATTTGCTGTTTGGTGACTTCGATGAAAAAAACATAATTGATGACTGCGGTTATTGCTTATAATTTGTACGGTGGAAGATCTACACCTGTTTTGAAGTCTCGCCTTTGATTGGTAAGGCTACATTTTCTAAATTTGATGAATAAAACACAATAGATCAATACTGTGATTTTTTGCCGATAATACACATGCTTGCAATTTGTGCGGTGGAAGATCTAAAAATGCCATGAAGTGTCCTATTTGATTCATTTGCTGTTTGGTGACTTCGATGAATAAAACATAATTGATGACTGCGGTTATTGCTTACAATTTGTGCGGTGGAAGATCTAAAAATGCCATGAAGTGTCGGCTTTGATTCATTTGTTGCTTGGTGACTTCGATTAATTAAACATAATTAGTGACTCAAGTGCGACATTGCCTTAAATGTATTGATAAAAATTTGTAAGGCGGAAGATATACACCTGCCTTGAATTGTCGTCTTTGATTGATAAGTCTACATTTTCTGAATTTGTGGAATAAAACATAATAAATCAATACAGTGATTTTTTGCCGTTAATACACATGCTTGTAATTTGTGCGGTGGAAGATCTAAAAATGCCATGAAGAGTCCTATTTGATTCATTTGCTGTTTGGTGACTTCGATGGAAAAAAACATAATTGATGACTGCGGTTATTGCTTATAATTTATACGGTGGAAGATCTACACCTGCCTTGAAGTCTGCCTTTGATTGGTAAGGCTACATTTTCTAAATTTGATGAATAAAACACAATAGATCAATACTCTGATTTTTTGCCGTTAATACACATGCTTGCAATTTGTACGGTGGAAGATCTACACCTGCCGTGAATTGTCGTCTTTGATTGATAAGTCTACATTTTCTGAATTTGATGAATAAAACATAATAAATCAATACTGTGATTTTTTGCCGTTAATACACATGCTTGCAATTTGTGCGGTGGAAGATCTAAAAATGCCATGAAGAGTCCTATTTGATTCATTTGCTGTTTGGTGACTTCGATGGAAAAAAACACAATTGATGACTGCGGTTATTGCTTATAATTTATACGGTGGAAGATCTACACCTGCCTTGAAGTCTCGCCTTTGATTGGTAAGGCTACATTTTCTAAATTTGATGAATAAAACACAATAGATCAATACTCTGATTTTTTTCCGTTAATACACATGCTTGCAATTTGTACGGTGGAAGATCTACACCTGCCTTGAATTGTCGTCTTTGACTGGTAAGGCTACATTTTCTAAATTTGATGAATAAAACACAATAGATCAATACTGTGATTTTTTGCCGTTAATACACTGCTTACAATTTGTGCGGGGGAAGATCTAAAAATGCCATGAAGAGTCGTCTTTGATTCATTTGCTGTTTGGTGACTTCGATGAAAAAAACATAATTGATGACTGCGGTTATTGCTTATAATTTGTACGGTGGAAGATCTACACCTGCCATGAAGTGTCGTCTTTGATTGGTAAATTTGATGAATAAAACGCAATAGATCAATACTGTGTTTTTTGCCGTTAATACACTGCTTACAATTTGTGCGGGGGAAGATCTAAAAATGCCATGAAGAGTCGTCTTTGATTCATTTGCTGTTTGGTGACTTCGATGAAAAAAACATAATTGATGACTGCGGTTATTGCTTATAATTTATACGGTGGAAGATCTACACCTGCCTTGAAGTCTCGCCTTTGATTGGTAAGGCTACATTTTCTAAATTTGATGAATAAAACACAATAGATCAATACTCTGATTTTTTGCCCTTAATACACTGCTTACAATTTGTGCGGAGGAAGATCTGAAAATGCCATGAAGTGTCGTCTTTGATTAATTTGCTGTTTGGTGACTTCGATTAATTAAACATAATTAGTGACTCAAGTGCGACATTGCCTTAAATGTATTGATAAAAATTTGTAAGGGGGAAGATATACACCTGCCTTGAATTGTCGTCTTTGATTGATAAGTCTACATTTTGTGAATTTGATGAATAAAACATAATAAATCAATACTGTGATTTTTTGCCGTTAATACACATGCTTGTAATTTGTGCGGTGGAAGATCTAAAAATGCCATGAAGAGTCCTATTTGATTCATTTGCTGTTTGGTGACTTCGATGGAAAAAAACATAATTGATGACTGCGGTTATTGCTTATAATTTATACGGTGGAAGATCTACACCTGCCTTGAAGTCTCGCCTTTGATTGGTAAGGCTACATTTTCTAAATTTGATGAATAAAACACAATAGATCAATACTCTGATTTTTTGCCCTTAATACACTGCTTACAATTTGTGCGGAGGAAGATCTGAAAATGCCATGAAGTGTCGTCTTTGATTAATTTGCTGTTTGGTGACTTCGATGGAAAAAAACATAATTGATGACTGCGGTTATTGCTTATAATTTATACGGTGGAAGATCTACACCTGCCTTGAAGTCTCGCCTTTGATTGGTAAGGCTACATTTTCTAAATTTGATGAATAAAACACAATAGATCAATACTCTGATCTTTTGCCGTTAATACACATGCTTGCAATTTGTGCGGAGGAAGATCTGAAAATGCTATGAAGTGTCGTCTTTGATTCATTTGCTGCTTGGTGACTTCGATGAATTAAACATCAAGTGCGACATTGCCTTAAATGTATTGATTATAATTTGTAAGGCGGAAGATCTACACCTGCCTTGAATTGTCGTCTTTGATTGGTAAGGCTACATTTTCTGAATTTGATGAATAAAACATAATAGATCAATACTGTGATTTTTTGCCGTTAATACACATGCTTGCAATTTGTGCGGTGGAAGATCTAAAAATGCCATGAAGTGTCCTATTTTATTCATTTGCTGTTTGGTGACTTCGATGAATAAAACATAATTGATGACTGCGGTTATTGCTTATAATTTGTACGGTGGAAGATCTACACCTGCTTTGAAGTCTCGCCTTTGATTGGTAAGGCTACATTTTCTAAATTTGATGAATAAAACACAATAGATCAATACTGTGATTTTTTGCCGATAATACACATGCTTGCAATTTGTGCGGTGGAAGATCTAAAAATGCCATGAAGTGTCCTATTTGATTCATTTGCTGTTTGGTGACTTCGATGAATAAAACATAATTGATGACTGCGGTTATTGCTTACAATTTGTGCGGTGGAAGATCTAAAAATGCCATGAAGTGTCGGCTTTGATTCATTTGTTGCTTGGTGACTTCGATTAATTAAACATAATTAGTGACTCAAGTGCGACATTGCCTTAAATGTATTGATAAAAATTTGTAAGGCGGAAGATATACACCTGCCTTGAATTGTCGTCTTTGATTGATAAGTCTACATTTTCTGAATTTGTGGAATAAAACATAATAAATCAATACTGTGATTTTTTGCCGTTAATACACTGCTTACAATTTGTGCGGGGGAAGATCTAAAAATGCCATGAAGAGTCGTCTTTGATTCATTTGCTGTTTGGTGACTTCGATGAAAAAAACATAATTGATGACTGCGGTTATTGCTTATAATTTGTACGGTGGAAGATCTACACCTGCCATGAAGTGTCGTCTTTGATTGGTAAATTTGATGAATAAAACGCAATAGATCAATACTGTGTTTTTTGCCGTTAATACACTGCTTACAATTTGTGCGGGGGAAGATCTAAAAATGCCATGAAGAGTCGTCTTTGATTCATTTGCTGTTTGGTGACTTCGATGAAAAAAACATAATTGATGACTGCGGTTATTGCTTATAATTTGTACGGTGGAAGATCTACACCTGCCTTGAAGTCTCGCCTTTGATTGGTAAGGCTACATTTTCTGAATTTGATGACTAAAACACAATATATCAATACTGTGATTTTTTGCCGATAATACACATGCTTGCAATTTGTGCGGTAGAAGATCTAAAAATGCCATGAAGTGTCCTATTTGATTCATTTGCTGTTTGGTGACTTCGATGAATAAAACATAATTGATGACTGCGGTTATTGCTTACAATTTGTGCGGTGGAAGATCTAAAAATGCCATGAAGTGTCGGCTTTGATTCATTTGTTGCTTGGTGACTTCGATTAATTAAACATAATTAGTGACTCAAGTGCGACATTGCCTTAAATGTATTGATAAAAATTTGTAAGGGGGAAGATATACACCTGCCTTGAATTGTCGTCTTTGATTGATAAGTCTACATTTTCTGAATTTGATGAATAAAACATAATAAATCAATACTGAGATTTTTTGCCGTTAATACACATGCTTGTAATTTGTGCGGTGGAAGATCTAAAAATGCCATGAAGAGTCCTATTTGATTCATTTGCTGTTTGGTGACTTCGATGGAAAAAAACATAATTGATGACTGCGGTTATTGCTTATAATTTATACGGTGGAAGATCTACACCTGCCTTGAAGTCTCGCCTTTGATTGGTAAGGCTACATTTTCTAAATTTGATGAATAAAACACAATAGATCAATACTCTGATTTTTTGCCGTTAATACACATGATTGCAATTTGTACGGTGGAAGATCTACACCTGCCTTGAATTGTCGTCTTTGACTGGTAAGGCTACATTTTCTGAATTTGATGACTACAACACAATATATCAATACTGTGATTTTTTGCCGTTAATACAGTGCTTACAATTTGTGCGGTGGAATATTTAAAAATGCCATGAAGTGTCGTCTTTGATTCATTTGCTGTTTGGTGACTTCGATGAATAAAACATAATTGATGACTGCTGTTATTACTTATAATTTGTACGGTGGAAGATCTACACCTGCCTTGAATTGTCGTCTTTGATTGGTGAGGCTAGATTTTCTGAATTTGATGACTAAAACACAATATATCAATACTGTGATTTTTTGCCGTTAATACACATGCTTGCAATTTGTGCGGTGGAAGATCTGAAAATGCCATGAAGTGTCGTCTTTGATTCATTTTCTGCTTTTTGACTTCGATGACTTAAACATAATTAATGACTCAAGTGCGACATTGTCTTAAATGTATTAATTATAATTTGTAAGGCGGAAGATCTACATACACCTGCCTTGAAGTTTCGCCTTTGATTGGTAAGGCTACATTTTCTGAATTTGATGACTAAAACACAATATATCAAAAAAAAACATAATTGATGACTGCGGTTATTGCTTACAATTTGTGCGGTGGAAGATTTAAAAATGCCATGAAGTGTCGTCTTTGATTCATTTGCTGTTTGGTGACTTCGATGAATAAAACATAATTGATGACTGCTGTTATTACTTATAATTTGTACGGTGGAAGATCTACACCTGCCTTGAATTGTCGTCTTTGATTGGTGAGGCTACATTTTCTAAATTTGATGAATAAAACGCAATAGATCAATACTCTGATTTTTTGCCGTTAATACACATGCTTGCAATTTGTGCGGTGGAAGATCTGAAAATGCCATGAAGTATCGTCTTTGATTGGTAAGGCTACATTTTCTAATTTGATGAATAAAACGCAATAGATCAATACTGTGTTTTTTGCCGTTAATACACTGCTTACAATTTGTGCGGGGGAAGATCTAAAAATGCCATGAAGTGTCGTCTTTGATTCATTTGCTGCTTGGTGACTTCGATGAATTAAACATAATTAATGACTCAAGTGCGACATTGCCTGAAATGTATTGATTAAAATTTGTAAGGCGGAAGATATACACCTGCCTTGAGTTGTCGTCTTTGATTGGTAAGGCTACATTTTCTGAATTTGCTGACTAAAACACAATATATCAATACTGTGATTTTTTGCCGTTAATACACATGCTTGCAATTTGTGCGGTGGAAGATCTAAAAATGCCATGAAGTGTCCTATTTGGTTCATTTGCTGTTTGGTGCTTCGATGAATAAAACATAATTGATGACTGCGGTTATTGCTTACAATTTGTGCGGTGGAAGATCTAAAAATGCCATGAAGTGTCGTCTTTGATTCATTTGTTGCTTGGTGACTTCGATGAATTAAACATAATTAGTGACTCAAGTGCGACATTGCCTTAAATGTATTGATAAAAATTTGTAAGGCGGAAGATATACACCTGCCTTGAATTGTCGTCTTTGATTGATAAGTCTACATTTTCTGAATTTGATGAATAAAACATAATATATCAAAAAAACATAATTGATGACTGCGGTTATTGCTTATAATTTGTACGGTGGAAGATCTACACCTGCCTTGAAGTCTCGCCTTTGATTGGTAAGGCTACATTTTCTAAATTTGATGAATAAAACGCAATAGATCAATACTGTGATTTTTTGCCGTTAATACACTGCTTACAGTTTGTGCGGTGGAAGATCTAAAAATTCCATGAAGTGTCCCATTTGATTCATTTGCTGTTTGGTGACTTCGATGAAAAAAACATAATTGATGACTGCGGTTATTGCTTATAATTTGTACGGTGGAAGATCTACACCTGCCTTGAAGTCTCGCCTTTGATTGGTAAGGCTACATTTTCTGAATTTGATGACTAAAACACAATAGATCAATACTGTGATTTTTTGCCGTTAATACACTGCTTACAATTTGTGCGGAGGAAGATCTAAAAATACCATGACGTGTCGTCTTTGATTCAATTGCTGCTTGGTGACTTCGATGAATTAAACATAATTAATGACTCAAGTGCGACATTGCCTTAAATGTATTGATTATAATTTGTAAGGCGGAAGATCTACACCTGCCTAGAATTGTCGTCTTTGATTGGTAAGGCTACATTTTCTGAATTTGATGAATAAAACACAATAGATCAATACTGTGATTTTTTGCCGTTAATACACTGCTTACAGTTTGTGCGGTGGAAGATCTAAAAATTCCATGAAGTGTCCCATTTGATTCATTTGCTGTTTGGTGACTTCGATGAAAAAAACATAATTGATGACTGCGGTTATTGCTTATAATTTGTACGGTGGAAGATCTACACCTGCCTTGAAGTCTCGCCTTTGATTGGTAAGGCTACATTTTCTAAATTTGATGAATAAAACGCAATAGATCAATACTGTGTTTTTTGCAGTTAATACACTGCTTACAATTTGTGCGGAGGAAGATCTAAAAATACCATGAAGTGTCGTCTTTGATTCATTTGCTGCTTGGTGACTTCGATGAATTAAACATAATTAATGACTCAAGTGCGACATTGCCTTAAATGTATTAATTATAATTTGTAAGGCGGAAGATCTACATTCACCTGCCCTAAAGTTTCGCTTTTGATTGGTAAGACTACATTTTCTGAATTTGATGACTAAAACACAATATATCAAAAAAACATAATTGATGACTGCGGTTATTGCTTATAATTTGTACGGTGGAAGATCTACACCTGCTTTGAAGTCTCGCCTTTGATTGGTAAGGCTACATTTTCTAAATTTGATAAATAAAACACAATAGCCGTTAATACACATGCTTGCAATTTGTGCGGTGGAAGATCTGAAAATGCCATTTTCTAAATTTGATGAATAAAACGCAATAGATCAATACTGTGTTTTTTGCCGTTAATACTCTGCTTACAATTTGTGCGGGGGAAGATCTAAAAATGCCATGAAGTGTCGTCTTTGATTCATTTGCTGCTTGGTGACATCGATGAATTAAACATAATTAATGACTCAAGTGCGACATTGCCTTAAATGTATTGATTAAAATTTGTAAGGCGGAAGATATACACCTGCCTTGAGTTGTCGTCTTTGATTGGTAAGGCTACATTTTCTGAATTTGATGACTAAAACACAATATATCAATACTGTGATTTTTTGCCGTTAATACACATGCTTGCAATTTGTGCGGTGGAAGATCTAAAAATGCCATGAAGTGTCCTATTTGATTCATTTGCTGTTTGGTGACTTCGATGAATAAAACATAATTGATGACTGCGGTTATTGCTTACAATTTGTGCGGTGGAAGATCTAAAAATGCCATGAAGTGTCGTCTTTGATTCATTTGTTGCTTGGTGACTTCGATGAATTAAACATAATTAGTGACTCAAGTGCGACATTGCCTTAAATGTATTGATAAAAATTTGTAAGGCGGAAGATATACACCTGCCTTGAATTGTCGTCTTTGATTGATAAGTCTACATTTTCTGAATTTGATGAATAAAACATAATAAATCAATACTGTGATTTTTTGCCGTTAATACACATGCTTGCAATTTGTGCGGTGGAAGATCTGAAAATGGCATGAAGTGTCGTCTTTGATTGGTAAGGCTACATTTTCTAAATTTGATGAATAAAACGCAATAGATCAATACTGTGTTTTTTGCAGTTAATACACTGCTTACAATTTGTGCGGAGAAAGATCTAAAAATGCCATGAAGTGTCGTCTTTGATTCATTTGCTGCTTGGTGACTTCGATGAATTAAACATAATTAATGACTCAAGTGCGACATTGCCTTAAATGTATTGATTATAATTTGTAAGGCGGAAGATCTACACCTGCCTAGAATTGTCGTCTTTGATTGGTAAGGCTACATTTTCTGAATTTGATGACTAAAACACAATAGATCAATACTGTGATTTTTTGCCGTTAATACACTGCTTACAATTTGTGCGGAGGAAGATCTAAAAATACCATGAAGTGTCGTCTTTGATTCATTTGCTGCTTGGTGACTTCGATGAATTAAACATAATTAATGACTCAAGTGCGATATTGCCTTAAATGTATTAATTATAATTTGTAAGGCGGAAGATCTACATTCACCTGCCTTAAAGTTTCGCTTTTAATTGGTAAGGCTACATTTTCTGAATTTGATGACTAAAACACAATATATCAAAAAAACATAATTGATGACTGCGGTTATTGCTTATAATTTGTACGGTGGAAGATCTACACCTGCTTTGAAATTTGATGAATAAAACGCAATAGATCAATACTGTGTTTTTTGCAGTTAATACACTGCTTACAATTTGTGCGGAGAAAGATCTAAAAATGCCATGAAGTGTCGTATTTGATTCATTTGCTGCTTGCGACATTGCCTTAAATGTATTGATTATAATTTGTAAGGCGGAAGATCTACACCTGCCTAGAATTGTCGTCTTTGATTGGTAAGGCTACATTTTCTGAATTTGATGACTAAAACACAATAGATCAATACTGTGATTTTTTGCCGTTAATACACTGCTTACAATTTGTGCGGAGGAAGATCTAAAAATACCATGAAGTGTCGTCTTTGATTCATTTGCTGCTTGGTGACTTCGATGAATTAAACATAATTAATGACTCAAGTGCGACATTGCCTTAAATGTATTAATTATAATTTGTAAGGCGGAAGATCTACATTCACCTGCCCTAAAGTTTCGCTTTTGATTGGTAAGACTACATTTTCTGAATTTGATGACTAAAACACAATATATCAAAAAAACATAATTGATGACTGCGGTTATTGCTTATAATTTGTACGGTGGAAGATCTACACCTGCTTTGAAGTCTCGCCTTTGATTGGTAAGGCTACATTTTCTAAATTTGATAAATAAAACACAATAGCCGTTAATACACATGCTTGCAATTTGTGCGGTGGAAGATCTGAAAATGCCATTTTCTAAATTTGATGAATAAAACGCAATAGATCAATACTGTGTTTTTTGCCGTTAATACTCTGCTTACAATTTGTGCGGGGGAAGATCTAAAAATGCCATGAAGTGTCGTCTTTGATTCATTTGCTGCTTGGTGACATCGATGAATTAAACATAATTAATGACTCAAGTGCGACATTGCCTTAAATGTATTGATTAAAATTTGTAAGGCGGAAGATATACACCTGCCTTGAGTTGTCGTCTTTGATTGGTAAGGCTACATTTTCTGAATTTGATGACTAAAACACAATATATCAATACTGTGATTTTTTGCCGTTAATACACATGCTTGCAATTTGTGCGGTGGAAGATCTCAAAATGCCATGAAGTGTCCTATTTGATTCATTTGCTGTTTGGTGACTTCGATGAATAAAACATAATTGATGACTGCGGTTATTGCTTACAATTTGTGCGGTGGAAGATCTAAAAATGCCATGAAGTGTCGTCTTTGATTCATTTGTTGCTTGGTGACTTCGATGAATTAAACATAATTAGTGACTCAAGTGCGACATTGCCTTAAATGTATTGATAAAAATTTGTAAGGCGGAAGATATACACCTGCCTTGAATTGTCGTCTTTGATTGATAAGTCTACATTTTCTGAATTTGATGAATAAAACATAATAAATCAATACTGTGATTTTTTGCCGTTAATACACATGCTTGCAATTTGTGCGGTGGAAGATCTGAAAATGGCATGAAGTGTCGTCTTTGATTGGTAAGGCTACATTTTCTAAATTTGATGAACAAAACGCAATAGATCAATACTGTGTTTTTTGCAGTTAATACACTGCTTACAATTTGTGCGGAGGAAGATCTAAAAATGCCATGAAGTGTCGTCTTTAATTAATTTGCTGCTTGGTGACTTCGATGAATTAAACATAATTAATGACTCAAGTGCGACATTGCCTTAAATGTATTGATTATAATTTGTAAGGCGGAAGATCTACACCTGCCTAGAATTGTCGTCTTTGATTGGTAAGGCTACATTTTCTGAATTTGATGACTAAAACACAATAGATCAATACTGTGATTTTTTGCCGTTAATACACTGCTTACAATTTGTGCGGAGGAAGATCTAAAAATACCATGAAGTGTCGTCTTTGATTCAATTGCTGCTTGGTGACTTCGATGAATTAAACATAATTAATGACTCAAGTGCGACATTGCCTTAAATGTATTGATTATAATTTGTAAGGCGGAAGATCTACACCTGCCTAGAATTGTCGTCTTTGATTGGTAAGGCTACATTTTCTGAATTTGATGACTAAAACACAATATATCAATACTGTGATTTTTTGCCGTTAATACACATGCTTGCAATTTGTGCGGTGGAAGATCTAAAAATGCCATGAAGTGTCCTATTTGATTCATTTGCTGTTTGGTGCTTCGATGAATAAAACATAATTGATGACTGCGGTTATTGCTTACAATTTGTGCGGTGGAAGATCTAAAAATGCCATGAAGTGTCGTCTTTGATTCATTTGTTGCTTGGTGACTTCGATGAATTAAACATAATTAGTGACTCAAGTGCGACATTGCCTTAAATGTATTGATAAAAATTTGTAGGGCGGAAGATATACACCTGCCTTGAATTGTCGTCTTTGATTGATAAGTCTACATTTTCTGAATTTGATGAATAAAACATAATAAATCAATACTGTGATTTTTTGCCGTTAATACACATGCTTGCAATTTGTGCGGTGGAAGATCTGAAAATGGCATGAAGTGTCGTCTTTGATTGGTAAGGCTACATTTTCTAAATTTGATGAATAAAACGCAATAGATCAATACTGTGTTTTTTGCAGTTAATACACTGCTTACAATTTGTGCGGAGAAAGATCTAAAAATGCCATGAAGTGTCGTATTTGATTCATTTGCTGCTTGCGACATTGCCTTAAATGTATTGATTATAATTTGTAAGGCGGAAGATCTACACCTGCCTAGAATTGTCGTCTTTGATTGGTAAGGCTACATTTTCTGAATTTGATGACTAAAACACAATAGATCAATACTGTGATTTTTTGCCGTTAATACACTGCTTACAATTTGTGCGGAGGAAGATCTAAAAATACCATGAAGTGTCGTCTTTGATTCATTTGCTGCTTGGTGACTTCGATGAATTAAACATAATTAATGACTCAAGTGCGACATTGCCTTAAATGTATTAATTATAATTTGTAAGGCGGAAGATCTACATTCACCTGCCCTAAAGTTTCGCTTTTGATTGGTAAGACTACATTTTCTGAATTTGATGACTAAAACACAATGTATCAATACTCTGATTTTTTGCCGTTAATACACATGCTTGCAATTTGTGCGGTGGAAGATCTGAAAATGCCATTTTCTAAATTTGATGAATAAAACGCAATAGATCAATACTGTGTTTTTTGCCGTTAATACTCTGCTTACAATTTGTGCGGGGGAAGATCTAAAAATGCCATGAAGTGTCGTCTTTGAGTCATTTGCTGCTTGGTGACTTCGATGAATTAAACATAATTAATGACTCAAGTGCGACATTGCCTTAAATGTATTGATTAAAATTTGTAAGGCGGAAGATATACACCTGCTTTGAAGTCTCGCCTTTGATTGGTAAGGCTACATTTTCTGAATTTGATGACTAAAACACAATATATCAATACTGTGATTTTTTGCCGTTAATACACATGCTTGCAATTTGTGCGGTGGAAGATCTAAAAATGCCATGAAGTGTCCTATTTGATTCATTTGCTGTTTGGTGACTTCGATGAATAAAACATAATTGATGACTGCGGTTATTGCTTACAATTTGTACGGTGGAAGATCTAAAAATGCCATGAAGTGTCGTCTTTGATTCATTTGGTGCTTGGTGACTTCGATGAATTAAACATAATTAGTGACTCAAGTGCGACATTGCCTTAAATGTATTTATAAAAATTTGTAAGGCGGAAGATATACACCTGCCTTGAATTGTCGTCTTTGATTGATAAGTCTACATTTTCTGAATTTGATGAATAAAACATAATAAATCAATACTGTGATTTTTTGCCGTTAATACACATGCTTGCGATTTGTGCGGTGGAAGATCTGAAAATGGCATGAAGTGTCGTCTTTGATTGGTAAGGCTACATTTTCTAAATTTGATGAATAAAACGCAATAGGTCAATACTGTGTTTTTTTCAGTTAATACACTGCTTACAATTTGTGCGGAGAAAGATCTAAAAATGCCATGAAGTGTCGTCTTTGATTCATTTGCTGCTTGGTGACTTCGATGAATTAAACATAATTAATGACTCAAGTGCGACATTGCCTTAAATGTATTGATTATAATTTGTAAGGCGGAAGATCTACACCTGCCTAGAATTGTCGTCTTTGATTGGTAAGGCTACATTTTCTGAATTTGATGACTAAAACACAATAGATCAATACTGTGATTTTTTGCCGTTAATACACTGCTTACAATTTGTGCGGAGGAAGATCTAAAAATACCATGAAGTGTCGTCTTTGATTCATTTGCTGCTTGGTGACTTCGATGAATTAAACATAATTAATGACTCAAGTGCGACATTGCCTTAAATGTATTAATTATAATTTGTAAGGCGGAAGATCTACATTCACCTGCCTTAAAGTTTCGCTTTTAATTGGTAAGGCTACATTTTCTGAATTTGATGAGTAAAACACAATATATCAAAAAAACATAATTGATGACTGCGGTTATTGCTTATAATTTGTACGGTGGAAGATCTACACCTGCTTTGAAGTCTCGCCTTTGATTGGTAAGGCTACATTTTCTAAATTTGATGAATAAAACACAATAGATCAATACTCTGATTTTTTGCCGTTAATACACCTGCTTGCAATTTGTGCGGTGGAAGATCTGAAAATGCCATGAAGTGTCGTCTTTGATTGGTAAGGGGCTACATTTTCTAAATTTGATGAATAAAACGCAATAGGTCAATACTGTGTTTATTGCCGTTGATACACTGCTTACAATTTGTGCGAGGGAAGATCTAAAAATGCCATGAAAAGTCGTCTTTGATTCATTTGCTGTTTGGTGACTTCGATGAAAAAAACATAATTGATGACTGCGGTTATTGCTTACAATTTGTGCGGTGGAAGATCTAAAAATGCCATGAAGTGTCGTCTTTGATTCATTTGTTGCTTGGTGACTTCGATGAATTAAACATAATTAGTGACTCAAGTGCGACATTGCCTTAAATGTATTGATAAAAATTTGTAAGGCGGAAGATATACACCTGCCTTGAATTGTCGTCTTTGATTGATAAGTCTACATTTTCTGAATTTGATGAATAAAACATAATAAATCAATACTGTGATTTTTTGCCGTTAATACACATGCTTGCAATTTGTGCGGTGGAAGATCTGAAAATGGCATGAAGTGTCGTCTTTGATTGGTAAGGTTACATTTTCTAAATTTGATGAATAAAACGCAATAGATCAATACTGTGTTTTTTGCAGTTAATACACTGCTTACAATTTGTGCGGAGGAAGGTCTAAAAATGCCATGAAGTGTCGTCTTTAATTCATTTGCTGCTTGGTGACTTCGATGAATTAAACATAATTAATGACTCAAGTGCGACATTGCCTTAAATGTATTGATTATAATTTGTAAGGCGGAAGATCTACACCTGCCTAGAATTGTCGTCTTTGATTGGTAAGGCTAAATTTTCTGAATTTGATGACTAAAACACAATAGATCAATACTGTGATTTTTTGCAGTTAATACACTGCTTACAATTTGTGCGGAGGAAGATCTAAAAATACCATGAAGTGTCGTCTTTGATTCATTTGCTGCTTGGTGACTTCGATGAATTAAACATAATTAATGACTCAAGTGCGACATTGCCTTAAATGTATTAATTATAATTTGTAAGGCGGAAGATCTACAATCACCTGCCTTAAAGTTTCGCTTTTAATTGGTAAGGCTACATTTTCTGAATTTGATGACTAAAACACAATAGATCAATACTGTGATTTTTTGCCGTTAATACACTGCTTACAATTTGTGCGGAGGAAGATCTAAAAATACCATGAAGTGTCGTCTTTGATTCATTTGCTGCTTGGTGACTTCGATGAGTTAAACATAATTAATGACTCAAGTGCGACATTGCCTTAAATGTATTGATTATAATTTGTAAGGCGGAAGATCTACACCTGCCTAGAATTGTCGTCTTTGATTGGTAAGGCTACATTTTCTGAATTTGATGACTAAAACACAATAGATCAATACTGTGATTTTTTGCCGTTAATACACCTGCTTGCAATTTGTGCGGTGGAAGATCTGAAAATGCCATGAAGTGTCGTCTTTGATTGGTAAGGCTACATTTTCTAAATTTGATGAATAAAACGCAATAGGTCAATACTGTGTTTTTTGCCGTTAATACACTGCTTACAATTTGTGCGGGGGAAGATCTAAAAATGCCATGAAGAGTCGTCTTTGATTCATTTGCTGTTTGGTGACTTCGATGAAAAAAACATAATTGATGACTGCGGTTATTGCTTATAATTTGTACGGTGGAAGATCTACACCTGCCTTGAAGTCTCGCCTTTGATTGGTAAGGCTATATTTTCTAAATTTGATGAATAAAACACAATAGATCAATACTCTGATTTTTTGCCGTTAATACACCTGCTTGCAATTTGTGCGGTGGAAGATCTGAAAATGCCATGAAGTGTCGCCTTTGATTGGTAAGGCTACATTTTCTAAATTTGATGAATAAAACGCAATAGGTCAATAATGTGATTTTTTGCCGTTAATACACATGCTTGCAATTTGTGCGGTGGAAGATCTAAAAATGCCATGAAGAGTCGTCTTTGATTCATTTGCTGTTTGGTGACTTCGATGAAAAAAACATAATTGATGACTGCGGTTATTGCTTATAATTTGTACGGTGGAAGATCTACACCTGCCTTGAAGTCTCGCCTTTGATTGGTAAGGCTACATTTTCTAAATTTGATGAATAAAACACAATAGATCAATACTGTGATTTTTTGCCGTTAATACACTGCTTACATATTGTGCGGTGGAAGATCTAAAAATGCCATGAAGTGTCGTCTTTGATTCATTTGCTGCTTGGTGACTTCGATGAAGTAAACATAATTAATGACTCAAGTGCGACATTGCCTTAAATGTATTGATTAAAATTTGTAAGGCGGAAGATATACACCTGCCTTGAGTTGTCGTCTTTGATTGGTAAGACTACATTTTCTGAATTTGATGACTAAAACACAATATATCAATACTGTGATTTTTTGCCGTTAATACACATGCTTGCAATTTGTGCGGTGGAAGATCTAAAAATGCCATGAAGTGTCCTATTTGATTCATTTGCTGTTTGGTGACTTCGATGAATAAAAAATGATTGATGACTGCGGTTATTGCTTACAATTTGTGCGGTGGAAGATCTAAAAATGCCATGAAGTGTCGTCTTTGATTCATTTGTTGCTTGGTGACTTCGATGAATTAAACATAATTAGTGACTCAAGTGCGACATTGCCTTAAATGTATTGATAAAAATTTGTAAGGCGGAAGATATACACCTGCCTTGAATTGTCGTCTTTGATTGATAAGTCTACATTTTCTGAATTTGATGAATAAAACGCAATAAATCAATACTGTGATTTTTTGCCGTTAATACACATGCTTGTAATTTGTGCGGTGGAAGATCTGAAAATGGCATGAAGTGTCGTCTTTGATTGATAAGTCTACATTTTCTGAATTTGATGAATAAAACATAATAAATCAATACTGTGATTTTTTGCCGTTAATACACATGCTTGCAATTTGTGCGGTGGAAGATCTAAAAATGCCATGAAGTGTCCTATTTGATTCATTTGCTGTTTGGTGACTTCGATGAATAAAAAATGATTGATGACTGCGGTTATTGCTTACAATTTGTGCGGTGGAAGATCTAAAAATGCCATGAAGTGTCGTCTTTGATTCATTTGCTGCTTGGTGACTTCGATGAATTAAACATAATTAATGACTCAAGTGCGACATTGCCTTAAATGTATTGATTATAATTTGTAAGGCGGAAGATCTACACCTGCCTAGAATTGTCGTCTTTGATTGGTAAGGCTACATTTTCTGAATTTGATGAATAAAACATAATAAATCAATACTGTGATTTTTTGCCGTTAATACACATGCTTGCAATTTGTGCGGTGGAAGATCTGAAAATGCCATGAAGTGTCGTCTTTGATTGGTAAGGCTACATTTTCTAAATTTGATGAATAAAACGCAATAGATCAATACTGTGCTTTTTGCCGTTAATACACTGCTTACAATTTGTGCGGGGGAAGATCTAAAAATTCCATGAAGAGTCGTCTTTGATTCATTTGCTGTTTGGTGACTTCGATGAAAAAAACATAATTGATGACTGCGGTTATTGCTTATAATTTGTACGGTGGAAGATCTACACCTGCCTTGAAGTCTCGCCTTTGATTGGTAAGGCTACATTTTCTAAATTTGATGAATAAAACACAATATATCAATACTGTGATTTTTTGCCGTTAATACACATGCTTGCAATTTGTGCGGTGGAAGATCTAAAAATGCCATAAAGTGTCCTATTTGATTCATTTGCTGTTTGGTGACTTCGATGAATAAAACATAATTGATGACTGCGGTTATTGCTTACAATTTGTGCGGTGGAAGATCTAAAAATGCCATGAAGTGTCGTCTTTGATTCATTTGTTGCTTCGTGACTTCGATGAATTAAACATAATTAATGACTGAAGTGCGACATTGCCTTAAATGTATTGATTAAAATTTGTAAGGCGGAAGATATACACCTGCCTTGAATTGTCGTCTTTGATTGATAAGTCTACATTTTCTGAATTTGATGAATAAAACATAATAAATCAATACTGTGATTTTTTGCCGTTAATACACATGCTTGCAATTTGTGCCGTGGAAGTTCTGAAAATGGCATGACGTGTCGTCTTTGATTGGTAAAGCTACATTTTCTAAAGTTGATAAATAAAACGCAATAGATCAATACTGTGTTTTTTGCAGTTAATACACTGCTTACAATTTGTGCGGTGGAAGATCTAAAAATGCCATGAAGTGTCGTCTTTGATTCATTTGCTGCTTGGTGACTTCGATGAATTAAACATAATTAATGACTCAAGTGCGACATTGCCTTAAATGTATTGATTAAAAGTTGTAAGGCGGAAGATATACACCTGCCTTGAGTTGTCGTCTTTGATTGGTAAGACTACATTTTCTGAATTTGATGACTAAAACACAATATATCAATACTGTGATTTTTTGCCGTTAATACACATGCTTGCAATTTGTGCGGTGGAAGATCTAAAAATGCCATGAAGTGTCCTATTTGATTCATTTGCTGTTTGGTGACTTCGATGAATAAAAAATGATTGATGACTGCGGTTATTGCTTACAATTTGTGCGGTGGAAGATCTAAAAATGCCATGAAGTGTCGTCTTTGATTCATTTGCTGCTTGGTGACTTCGATGAATTAAACATAATTAATGACTCAAGTGCGACATTGCCTTAAATGTATTAATTATAATTTGTAAGGCGGAAGATCTACATTCACCTGCCTTAAAGTTTCGCCTTTGATTGGTAAGGCTACATTTCCTGAATTTGATGACTAAAACACAATATATCAAAAAAACATAATTGATGACTGCGGTTATTGCTTATAATTTGTACGGTGGAAGATCTACACCTGCTTTGAAGTTTCGCCTTTGATTGGTAAGGCTACATTTTCTAAATTTGATGAATAAAACACAATAGATCAATACTCTGATTTTTAGCCGTTAATACACATGCTTGCAATTTGTGCGGTGGAAGATCTGAAAATGCCATGAAGTGTCGTCTTTGATTGGTAAGGCTACATTTTCTAAATTTGATGAATAAAACGCAATAGATCAATACTGTGCTTTTTGCCGTTAATACACTGCTTACAATTTGTGCGGGGGAAGATCTAAAAATGCCATGAAGAGTCGTCTTTGATTCATTTGCTGTTTGGTGACTTCGATGAAAAAAACATAATTGATGACTGCGGTTATTGCTTATAATTTGTACGGTGGAAGATCTACACCTGCTTTGAAGTTTCGCCTTTGATTGGTAAGGCTACATTTTCTAAATTTGATGAATAAAACACAATAGATCAATACTCTGATTTTTTGCCGTTAATACACATGCTTGCAATTTGTGCGGTGGAAGATCTAAAAATGCCATGAAGTGTCGTCTTTGATTCATTTGTTGCTTGGTGACTTCGATGAATTAAACATAATTAGTGACTCAAGTGCGACATTGCCTTAAATGTATTAATAAAAATTTGTAAGGCGGAAGATATACACCTGCCTTGAATTGTCGTCTTTGATTGATAAGTCTACATTTTCTGAATTTGATGAATAAAACATAATAAATCAATACTGTGATTTTTTGCCGTTAATACACATGCTTGCAATTTGTGCGGTGGAAGATCTGAAAATGGCATGAAGTGTCGTCTTTGATTGGTAAGGCTACATTTTCTAAATTTGATGAATAAAACGCAATAGATCAATACTGTGTTTTTTGCAGTTAATACACTGCTTACAATTTGTGCGGAGGAAGATCTAAAAATGCCATGAAGTGTCGTCTTTGATTCATTTGCTGCTTGGTGACTTCGATGAATTAAACATAATTAATGACTCAAGTGCGACATTGCCTTAAATGTATTGATTATAATTTGTAAGGCGGAAGATCTACACCTGCCTAGAATTGTCGTCTTTGATTGGTAAGGCTACATTTTCTGAATTTGATGACTAAAACACAATAGATCAATACTGTGATTTTTTGCCGTTAATACACTGCTTACAATTTGTGCGGTGGAAGATCTGAAAATGCCATGAAGTGTCGTCTTTGATTGGTAAGGCTACATTTTCTAAATTTGATGAATAAAACGCAATAGATCAATACTGTGCTTTTTGCCGTTAATACACTGCTTACAATTTGTGCGGGGGAAGATCTAAAAATGCCATGAAGAGTCGTCTTTGATTCATTTGCTGTTTGGTGACTTCGATGAAAAAAACATAATTGATGACTGCGGTTATTGCTTATAATTTGTACGGTGGAAGATCTACACCTGCCTTGAAGTCTCGCCTTTGATTGGTAAGGCTACATTTTCTAAATTTGATGAATAAAACACAATATATCAATACTGTGATTTTTTGCCGTTAATACACATGCTTGCAATTTGTGCGGTGGAAGATCTAAAAATGCCATAAAGTGTCCTATTTGATTCATTTGCTGTTTGGTGACTTCGATGAATAAAACATAATTGATGACTGCGGTTATTGCTTACAATTTGTGCGGTGGAAGGTCTGAAAATGCCATGAAGTGTCGTCTTTGATTCATTTGTTGCTTCGTGACTTCGATGAATTAAACATAATTAATGACTGAAGTGCGACATTGCCTTAAATGTATTGATTAAAATTTGTAAGGCGGAAGATATACACCTGCCTTGAATTGTCGTCTTTGATTGATAAGTCTAAATTTTCTGAATTTGATGAATAAAACATAATAAATCAATACTGTGATTTTTTGCCGTTAATACACATGCTTGCAATTTGTGCCGTGGAAGTTCTGAAAATGGCATGACGTGTCGTCTTTGATTGGTAAAGCTACATTTTCTAAAGTTGATAAATAAAACGCAATAGATCAATACTGTGTTTTTTGCAGTTAATACGCTGCTTACAATTTGTGCGGTGGAAGATCTAAAAATGCCATGAAGAGTCGTCTTTGATTCATTTGCTGTTTGGTGACTTCGATGAAAAAAACTTAATTGATGACTGCGGTTATTGCTTATAATTTGTACGGTGGAAGATCTACACCTGCCTTGAAGTCTCGCCTTTGATTGGTAAGGCTACATTTTCTAAATTTGATGAATAAAACATAATAAATCAATACTGTGATTTTTTGCCGTTAATACACATGCTTGCAATTTGTGCGGTGGAAGATCTGAAAATGCCATGAAGTGTCGTCTTTGATTGGTAAGGCTACATTTTCTAAATTTGATGAATAAAACATAATAAATCAATACTGTGATTTTTCCCGTTGATACACATGCTTGCAATTTGTGCGGTGGAAGATCTGAAAATGCCATGAAGTGTCGTCTTTGATTGGTAAGGCTACATTTTCTCAATTTGATGAATAAAACGCAATAGATCAATGCTCTGATTTTTTGCCGTTAATACACATGCTTGCAATTTGTGCGGTGGAAGATCTAAAAATGCCATGAAGAGTCGTCTTTGATTCATTTGCTGTTTGGTGACTTCGATGGAAAAAAACATAATTGATGACTGCGGTTATTGCTTATAATTTTTACGGTGGAAGATCTACACCTGCCTTGAAGTCTCGCCTTTGATTGGTAAGGCTACATTTTCTAAATTTGATGAATAAAACACAATATATCAATACTGTGATTTTTTGCCGTTAATACACATGCTTGCAATTTGTGCGGTGGAAGATCTAAAAATGCCATAAAGTGTCCTATTTGATTCATTTGCTGTTTGGTGACTTCGATGAATAAAACATAATTGATGACTGCGGTTATTGCTTACACTTTGTGCGGTGGAAGATCTAAAAATGCCATGAAGTGTCGTCTTTGATTCATTTGCTGCTTGGTGACTTCGATGAATTAAACATAATTAATGACTCAAGTGCGACATTGCCTTAAATGTATTGATTAAAATTTGTAAGGCGGAAGATATACACCTGCCTTGAGTTGTCGTCTTTGATTGGTAAGACTACATTTTCTGAATTTGATGACTAAAACACAATATATCAATACTGTGATTTTTTGCCGTTAATACACATGCTTGCAATTTGTGCGGTGGAAGATCTAAAAATGCCATGAAGTGTCCTATTTGATTCATTTGCTGTTTGGTGACTTCGATGAATAAAAAATGATTGATGACTGCGGTTATTGCTTACAATTTGTGCGGTGGAAGATCTAAAAATGCCATGAAGTGTCGTCTTTGATTCATTTGCTGCTTGGTGACTTCGATGAATTAAACATAATTAATGACTCAAGTGCGACATTGCCTTAAATGTATTAATTATAATTTGTAAGGCGGAAGATCTACATTCACCTGCCTTAAAGTTTCGCCTTTGATTGGTAAGGCTACATTTCCTGAATTTGATGACTAAAACACAATATATCAAAAAAACATAATTGATGACTGCGGTTATTGCTTATAATTTGTACGGTGGAAGATCTACACCTGCTTTGAAGTTTCGCCTTTGATTGGTAAGGCTACATTTTCTAAATTTGATGAATAAAACACAATAGATCAATACTCTGATTTTTTGCCGTTAATACACATGCTTGCAATTTGTGCGGTGGAAGATCTGAAAATGCCATGAAGTGTCGTCTTTGATTGGTAAGGCTACATTTTCTAAATTTGATGAATAAAACGCAATAGATCAATACTGTGCTTTTTGCCGTTAATACACTGCTTACAATTTGTGCGGGGGAAGATCTAAAAATGCCATGAAGAGTCGTCTTTGATTCATTTGCTGTTTGGTGACTTCGATGAAAAAAACATAATTGATGACTGCGGTTATTGCTTATAATTTGTACGGTGGAAGATCTACACCTGCTTTGAAGTTTCGCCTTTGATTGGTAAGGCTACATTTTCTAAATTTGATGAATAAAACACAATAGATCAATACTCTGATTTTTTGCCGTTAATACATGCTTGCAATTTGTGCGGTGGAAGATCTAAAAATGCCATGAAGTGTCGTCTTTGATTCATTTGTTGCTTGGTGACTTCGATGAATTAAACATAATTAGTTACTCAAGTGCGACATTGCCTTAAATGTATTAATAAAAATTTGTAAGGCGGAAGATATACACCTGCCTTGAATTGTCGTCTTTGATTGATAAGTCTACATTTTCTGAATTTGATGAATAAAACATAATAAATCAATACTGTGATTTTTTGCCGTTAATACACATGCTTGCAATTTGTGCGGTGGAAGATCTGAAAATGGCATGAAGTGTCGTCTTTGATTGGTAAGGCTACATTTTCTAAATTTGATGAATAAAACGCAATAGATCAATACTGTGTTTTTTGCAGTTAATACACTGCTTACAATTTGTGCGGAGGAAGATCTAAAAATGCCATGAAGTGTCGTCTTTGATTCATTTGCTGCTTGGTGACTTCGATGAATTAAACATAATTAATGACTCAAGTGCGACATTGCCTTAAATGTATTGATTATAATTTGTAAGGCGGAAGATCTACACCTGCCTAGAATTGTCGTCTTTGATTGGTAAGGCTACATTTTCTGAATTTGATGACTAAAACACAATAGATCAATACTGTGATTTTTTGCCGTTAATACACTGCTTACAATTTGTGCGGTGGAAGATCTGAAAATGCCATGAAGTGTCGTCTTTGATTGGTAAGGCTACATTTTCTAAATTTGATGAATAAAACGCAATAGATCAATACTGTGCTTTTTGCCGTTAATACACTGCTTACAATTTGTGCGGGGGAAGATCTAAAAATGCCATGAAGAGTCGTCTTTGATTCATTTGCTGTTTGGTGACTTCGATGAAAAAAACATAATTGATGACTGCGGTTATTGCTTATAATTTGTACGGTGGAAGATCTACACCTGCCTTGAAGTCTCGCCTTTGATTGGTAAGGCTACATTTTCTAAATTTGATGAATAAAACACAATATATCAATACTGTGATTTTTTGCCGTTAATACACATGCTTGCAATTTGTGCGGTGGAAGATCTAAAAATGCCATAAAGTGTCCTATTTGATTCATTTGCTGTTTGGTGACTTCGATGAATAAAACATAATTGATGACTGCGGTTATTGCTTACAATTTGTGCGGTGGAAGGTCTAAAAATGCCATGAAGTGTCGTCTTTGATTCATTTGTTGCTTCGTGACTTCGATGAATTAAACATAATTAATGACTGAAGTGCGACATTGCCTTAAATGTATTGATTAAAATTTGTAAGGCGGAAGATATACACCTGCCTTGAATTGTCGTCTTTGATTGATAAGTCTAAATTTTCTGAATTTGATGAATAAAACATAATAAATCAATACTGTGATTTTTTGCCGTTAATACACATGCTTGCAATTTGTGCCGTGGAAGTTCTGAAAATGGCATGACGTGTCGTCTTTGATTGGTAAAGCTACATTTTCTAAAGTTGATAAATAAAACGCAATAGATCAATACTGTGTTTTTTGCAGTTAATACACTGCTTACAATTTGTGCGGTGGAAGATCTAAAAATGCCATGAAGAGTCGTCTTTGATTCATTTGCTGTTTGGTGACTTCGATGAAAAAAACTTAATTGATGACTGCGGTTATTGCTTATAATTTGTACGGTGGAAGATCTACACCTGCCTTGAAGTCTCGCCTTTGATTGGTAAGGCTACATTTTCTAAATTTGATGAATAAAACATAATAAATCAATACTGTGATTTTTTGCCGTTAATACACATGCTTGCAATTTGTGCGGTGGAAGATCTGAAAATGCCATGAAGTGTCGTCTTTGATTGGTAAGGCTACATTTTCTAAATTTGATGAATAAAACATAATAAATCAATACTGTGATTTTTCCCGTTGATACACATGCTTGCAATTTGTGCGGTGGAAGATCTGAAAATGCCTGAAGTGTCGTCTTTGATTGGTAAGGCTACATTTTCTCAATTTGATGAATAAAACGCAATAGATCAATGCTCTGATTTTTTGCCGTTAATACACATGCTTGCAATTTGTGCGGTGGAAGATCTAAAAATGCCATGAAGAGTCGTCTTTGATTCATTTGCTGTTTGGTGACTTCGATGGAAAAAAACATAATTGATGACTGCGGTTATTGCTTATAATTTTTACGGTGGAAGATCTACACCTGCCTTGAAGTCTCGCCTTTGATTGGTAAGGCTACATTTTCTAAATTTGATGAATAAAACACAATAGATCAATACTCTGATTTTTTGCCGTTAATACACATGCTTGCAATTTGTGCGGTGAAAGATCTGAAAATGCCATGAAGTGTCGTCTTTGATTCATTTGCTGCTTGGTGACTTCGATGAATTAAACATAATTAATGACTGAAGTGCGACATTGCCTTAAATGTATTGATTAAAATTTGTAAGGCGGAAGATATACACCTGCCTTGAATTGTCGTCTTTGATTGATAAGTATACATTTTCTGAATTTGATGAATAAAACATAATAAATCAATACTGTGATTTTTTGCCGTTAATACACATGCTTGCAATTTGTGCCGTGGAAGTTCTGAAAATGGCATGACGTGTCGTCTTTGATTGGTAAAGCTACATTTTCTAAAGTTGATAAATAAAACGCAATAGATCAATACTGTGTTTTTTGCAGTTAATACACTGCTTACAATTTGTGCGGTGGAAGATCTAAAAATGCCATGAAGAGTCGTCTTTGATTCATTTGCTGTTTGGTGACTTCGATGAAAAAAACATAATTGATGACTGCGGTTATTGCTTATAATTTGTACGGTGGAAGATCTACACCTGCCTTGAAGTCTCGCCTTTGATTGGTAAGGCTACATTTTCTAAATTTGATGAATAAAACATAATAAATCAATACTGTGATTTTTTGCCGTTAATACACATGCTTGCAATTTGTGCGGTGGAAGATCTGAAAATGCCATGAAGTGTCGTCTTTGATTGGTAAGGCTACATTTTCTAAATTTGATGAATAAAACATAATAAATCAATACTGTGATTTTTTCCCGTTGATACACATGCTTGCAATTTGTGCGGTGGAAGATCTGAAAATGCCATGAAGTGTCGTCTTTGATTGGTAAGGCTACATTTTCTCAATTTGATGAATAAAACGCAATAGATCAATGCTCTGATTTTTTGCCGTTAATACACATGCTTGCAATTTGTGCGGTGGAAGATCTAAAAATGCCATGAAGAGTCGTCTTTGATTCATTTGCTGTTTGGTGACTTCGATGGAAAAAAACATAATTGATGACTGCGGTTATTGCTTATAATTTGTACGGTGGAAGATCTACACCTGCCTTGAAGTCTCGCCTTTGATTGGTAAGGCTACATTTTCTAAATTTGATCAATAAAACACAATAGATCAATACTGTGATTTTTTGCCGTTAATACACTGCTTACAATTTGTGCGGAGGAAGATCTAAAAATGCCATGAAGTGTAGTCTTTGATTCATTTGCTGCTTGGTGACTTCGATGAATTAAACATAATTAATGACTCAAGTGCGACATTGCCTTAAATGTATTGATTATAATTTGTAAGGTGGAAGATATACACCTGCCTTGAATTGTCGGCTTTGATTGATAAGTCTACATTTTCTGAATTTGATGAATAAAACATAATAGATCAATACTGTGATTTTTGCCGTTAATACACATGCTTGCAATTTGTGCGGTGGAAGATCTAAAAATGCCATGAAGTGTCCTATTTGATTCATTTTCTGTTTGGTGACTTCGATGAATAAAACATAATTGATAACTGCAGTTATTGCTTATAATTTGTACGGTGGAAGATCTCCACCTGCCTTGAATTGTCGTCTTTGATTGGTAAGGCTACATTTTCTGAATTTGATGACTAAAACACAATATATGTATCAATACTGTGATTTTTTGCCGTTAATACACATACTTGAAATTTTTGCGGTGGAAGATCTGAAAATGCCATGAAGTGTCGTCTTTGATTCATTTGCTGCTTGGTGACTTCGATGAATTAACCATAATTAATGACTCAAGTGCGACATTGTGTTTTGATTATAATTTGTAAGGTATTGATTATAATTTGTAAGGTGGAAGATCTACACCTGCCTTGAATTGTCGTCTTTGGTAAGGCTACATTTTCTGAATTTGATGACTAAAACACAATATATCAATACTGTGATTTTTTGCCGTTAATACACAGCTTACAATTTGTGCGGAGGAAGATCTAAAAATTCCACGAAGAGTCGTCTTTGATTCATTTGCTGTTTGGTGACTGCGATGGCAAAAAACATAATTGATGACTGCGGTTATTGTTTATAATTTATACCGTGGAAGATCTACACCTGCCTTGAAGTCTCGCCTTTGATTGGTAAGGCTACATTTTCTAAATTTGATGAATAAAACACAATAGATCAATACTCTGATTTTTTGCCGTTAATACACATGCTTGCAATTTGTGCGGTGAAAGATCTGAAAATGCCATGAAGTGTCGTCTTTGATTCATTTGCTGCTTGGTGACTTCGATGAATTAACCATAATTAATGACTCAAGTGCGACATTGCCTTAAATGTATTGATTATAATTTGTAAGGCGGAAGATCTACACCTGCCTTGAATTGTCGTCTTTGATTGATAAGGCTACATTTTCTAAATTTGATGAATAGAACACAATAGATCAATACTCTGATTTTTTGCCGTTAATACACATGCTTGCAATTTGTGCGGTGGAAGATCTGAAAATGCCATGAAGTGTCGTCTTTGATTGGTAAGGCTACATTTTCTCAATTTGATGAATAAAACGCAATAGATCAATGCTCTGATTTTTTGCCGTTAATACACTGCTTACAATTTGTGCGGAGGAAGATCTAAAAATGCCATGAAGTGTCGTCTTTGATTCATTTGCTGCTTGGTGACTTCGATGAATAAAACATAATTGATGACTGCGGTTATTGCTTATAATTTATACGGTGGAAGATCTACACCTGCCTTGAAGTCTCGTCTTTGATTGATAAGTCTACATTTTCTGAATAAAACATAATATATCAATACTGTGATTTTTTGCCGTTAATACACTGCTTACAATTTGTGCGAGGGAAGATCTAAAAATGCCATGAAGTGTCGTCTTTGATTCATTTGCTGCTTGGTGACTTCGATGAATAAAACATAATTGATGACTGCGGTTATTGCTTATAATTTATACGGTGGAAGATCTACACCTGCCTTGAAGTCTCGTCTTTGATTGATAAGTCTACATTTTCTGAATAAAACATAATATATCAATACTGTGATTTTTTGCCGTTAATACACTGCTTACAATTTGTGCGGAGGAAGATCTAAAAATTCCACGAAGAGTCGTCTTTGATTCATTTGCTGTTTGGTGACTGCGATGGAAAAAAACATAATTGATGACTGCGGTTATTGTTTATAATTTATACCGTGGAAGATCTACACCTGCCTTGAAGTCTCGCCTTTGATTGGTAAGGCTACATTTTCTAAATTTGATGAATAAAACACAATAGATCAATACTCTGATTTTTTGCCGTTAATACACATGCTTGCAATTTGTGCGGTGAAAGATCTGAAAATGCCATGAAGTGTCGTCTTTGATTCATTTGCTGCTTGGTGACTTCGATGAATTAAACATAATTAATGACTCAAGTGCGACATTGCCTTAAATGTATTGATTATAATTTGTAAGGCGGAAGATCTACACCTGCCTTGAATTGTCGTCTTTGATTGGTAAGGCTACATTTTCTCAATTTGATGAATAAAACGCAATAGATCAATGCTCTGATTTTTTGCCGTTAATACACTGCTTACAATTTGTGCGGAGGAAGATCTAAAAATGCCATGAAGTGTCGTCTTTGATTCATTTGCTGCTTGGTGACTTCGATGAATAAAACATAATTGATGACTGCGGTTATTGCTTATAATTTATACGGTGGAAGATCTACACCTGCCTTGAAGTCTCGTCTTTGATTGATAAGTCTACATTTTCTGAATAAAACATAATATATCAATACTGTGATTTTTTGCCGTTAATACACTGCTTACAATTTGTGCGGAGGAAGATCTAAAAATTCCACGAAGAGTCGTCTTTGATTCATTTGCTGTTTGGTGACTGCGATGGAAAAAAACATAATTGATGACTGCGGTTATTGTTTATAATTTATACCGTGGAAGATCTACACCTTCCTTGAATTGTCGTCTTTGATTGATAAGGCTACATTTTCTAAATTTGATGAATAAAACACAATAGATCAATACTCTGATTTTTTGCCGTTAATACACATGCTTGCAATTTGTACGGTGGAAGATCTACACCTGCCTTGAATTGTCGTCTTTGACTGGTAAGGCTACATTTTCTAAATTTGATGAATAAAACATAATAGATCAATACTGTGATTTTTGCCGTTAATACACATGCTTGCAATTTGTGCGGTGGAAGATCTAAAAATGCCATGAAGTGTCCTATTTGATTCATTTTCTGTTTGGTGACTTCGATGAATAAAACATAATTGATAACTGCAGTTATTGCTTATAATTTGTACGGTGGAAGATCTCCACCTGCCTTGAATTGTCGTCTTTGATTGGTAAGGCTACATTTTCTGAATTTGATGACTAAAACACAATATATGTATCAATACTGTGATTTTTTGCCGTTAATACACATACTTGAAATTTTTGCGGTGGAAGATCTGAAAATGCCATGAAGTGTCGTCTTTGATTCATTTGCTGCTTGGTGACTTCGATGAATTAACCATAATTAATGACTCAAGTGCGACATTGTGTTTTGATTATAATTTGTAAGGTATTGATTATAATTTGTAAGGTGGAAGATCTACACCAGCCTTGAATTGTCGTCTTTGGTAAGGCTACATTTTCTGAATTTGATGACTAAAACACAATATATCAATACTGTGATTTTTTGCCGTTAATACACATGCTTGCAATTTGTGCGGTGAAAGATCTGAAAATGCCATGAAGTGTCGTCTTTGATTCACTTGCTGCTTGGTGACTTCGATGAATTAACCATAATTAATGACTCAAGTGCGACATTGCCTTAAATGTATTGATTATAATTTGTAAGGCGGAAGATCTACACCTGCCTTGAATTGTCGTCTTTGATTGATAAGGCTACATTTTCTAAATTTGATGAATAGAACACAATAGATCAATACTCTGATTTTTTGCCGTTAATACACATGCTTGCAATTTGTGCGGTGGAAGATCTGAAAATGCCATGAAGTGTCGTCTTTGATTCATTTGCTGCTTGGTGACTTCGATGAATTAACCATAATTAATGACTCAAGTGCGACATTGTGTTTTGATTATAATTTGTAAGGTATTGATTATAATTTGTAAGGTGGAAGATCTACACCTGCCTTGAATTGTCGTCTTTGGTAAGGCTACATTTTCTGAATTTGATGACTAAAACACAATATATCAATACTGTGATTTTTTGCCGTTAATACACAGCTTACAATTTGTGCGGAGGAAGATCTAAAAATTCCACGAAGAGTCGTCTTTGATTCATTTGCTGTTTGGTGACTGCGATAGAAAAAAACATAATTGATGACTGCGGTTATTGTTTATAATTTATACCGTGGAAGATCTACACCTGCCTTGAAGTCTCGCCTTTGATTGGTAAGGCTACATTTTCTAAATTTGATGAATAAAACACAATAGATAAATACTGTGATTTTTTGCCGTTAATACACTGCTTACAATTTGTGCGGAGGAAGATCTAAAAATGCCATGAAGTGTCGTCTTTGATTCATTTGCTGCTTGGTGACTTCGATGAATAAAACATAATTGATGACTGCGGTTATTGCTTATAATTTATACGGTGGAAGATCTACACCTGCCTTGAAGTCTCGTCTTTGATTGATAAGTCTACATTTTCTGAATAAAACATAATATATCAATACTGTGATTTTTTGCCGTTAATACACTGCTTACAATTTGTGCGGAGGAAGATCTAAAAATGCCATGAAGTGTCGTCTTTGATTCATTTGCTGCTTTGTGACTTCGATGAATAAAACATAATTGATGACTGCGGTTATTGCTTATAATTTATACGGTGGAAGATCTACACCTGCCTTGAAGTCTCGCCTTTGATTGGTAAGGCTACATTTTCTAAATTTGATGAATAAAACACAATAGATCAATACTGTGATTTTTTGCCGTTAATACACTGCTTACAATTTGTGCGGAGGAAGATCTAAAAATGCCATGAAGTGTCGTCTTTGATTCATTTGCTGCTTGGTGACTTCGATGGAAAAAAACATAAGTGATGACTGCGGTTATTGCTTATAATTTATACGGTGGAAGATCTACACCTGCCTTGAAGTCTCGCCTTTGATTGGTAAGGCTACATTTTCAAAATTTGATGAATAAAACACAATAGATCAATACTGTGATTTTTTGCCCCTAATACACTGCTTACAATTTGTGCGGAGGAAGATCTAGAAATGCCATGAAGTGTCCTGTTTGATTCACTTACTGTTTGGTGACTTCGATGAATAAAACATAATTGATGACTGCGGTTATTGCTTATAATTTATACGGTGGAAGATCTACACCTGCCTTGAAGTCTCGCCTTTGATTGGTAAGGCTACATTTTCTAAATTTGATGAATAAAACACAATAGATCAATACTGTGATTTTTTGCCGTTAATACACTGCTTACAATTTGTGCGAGGGAAGATCTAAAAATGCCATGAAGTGTCGTCTTTGATTCATTTGCTGCTTGGTGACTTCGATGAATAAAACATAATTGATGACTGCGGTTATTGCTTATAATTTATACGGTGGAAGATCTACACCTGCCTTGAAGTCTCGTCTTTGATTGATAAGTCTACATTTTCTGAATAAAACATAACAGATCAGTACTGTGATTTTTTGCCGTTAATACACATGCTTGCAATTTGTGCGGTGGAAGATCTAAAAATGCCATGAAGTGTCCTATTTGATTCATTTGCTGTTTGGTGACTTCGATGAATAAAACATAATTGATGACTGCGGTTATTGCTTATAATTTGTACGGTGGAAGATCTACACCTGCCTTGAATTGTCGTCTTTGGTAAGGCTACATTTTCTGAATTTGATGACTAAAACACAATATATCAATACTGTGATTTTTTGCCCCTAATACACTGCTTACAATTTGTGCGGAGGAAGATCTAAAAATTCCATGAAGTGTCCTATTTGATTCATTTGATGTTTGGTGACTTCGATGAATAAAATATAATTGATGACTGCGGTTATTGCTTATAATTTGTACGGTGGAAGATCTACACCTGCCTTGAATTGTCGTCTTTGGTAAGGCTACATTTTCTGAATTTGATGACTAAAACACAATATATCAATACTGTGATTTTTTGCCGTTAATACACTGCTTACAATTTGTGCGGAGGAAGATCTAAAAATTCCATGAAGAGTCGTCTTTGATTCAAATGCTGTTTGGTGACTGCGATGGAAAAAAACATAATTGATGACTGCGGTTATTGCTTATAATTTATACCGTGGAAGATCTACACCTGCCTTGAAGTCTCGCCTTTGATTGGTAAGGCTACATTTTCTAAATTTGATGAATAAAACACAATAGATCAATACTCTGATTTTTTGCCGTTAATACACATGCTTGCAATTTGTGCGGTGAAAGATCTGAAAATGCCATGAAGTGTCGTCTTTGATTCATTTGCTGCTTGGTGACTTCGATGAATTAAACATAATTAATGACTCAAGTGCGACATTGCCTTAAATGTATTGATTATAATTTGTAAGGCGGAAGATCTACACCTGCCTTGAATTGTCGTCTTTGATTGATAAGGCTACATTTTCTAAATTTGATGAATAAAACACAATAGATCAATACTCTGATTTTTTGCCGTTAATACACATGCTTGCAATTTGTGCGGTGGAAGATCTGAAAATGCCATGAAGTGTCGTCTTTGATTCATTTGCTGCTTGGTGACTTCGATGAATTAAACATAATTAATGACTCAAGTGCGACATTGCTTTAAATGTATTGATTATAATTTGTAAGGCGGAAGATCTACACCTGCCTTGAATTGTCGTCTTTGATTGGTGAGGCTACATTTTCTAAATTTGATGAATAAAACACAATAGATCAATACTGTGATTTTTTGCCGTTAATACACTGCTTACAATTTGTGCGGAGGAAGATCTAAAAATGCCATGAAGTGCCGTCTTTGATTCATTTGCTGCTTGGTGACTTTGATGAATAAAACATAATTGATGACTGCGGTTATTGCTTATAATTTATACGGTGGAAGATCTACACCTGCCTTGAAGTCTCGTCTTTGATTGATAAGTCTACATTTTCTGAATAAAACATAATATATCAATACTGTGATTTTTTGCCGTTAATACACTGCTTACAATTTGTGCGGAGGAAGATCTAAAAATTCCATGAAGAGTCGTCTTTGATTCAACTGCTGTTTGGTGACTTCGATGGAAAAAAACATAAGTGATGACTGCGGTTATTGCTTATAATTTATACGGTGGAAGATCTACACCTGCCTTGAAGTCTCGCCTTTGATTGGTAAGGCTACATTTTCTAAATTTGATGAATAAAACACAATAGATCAATACTGTGATTTTTTGCCGTTAATACACTGCTTACAATTTGTGCGAGGGAAGATCTAAAAATTCCATGAAGAGTCGTCTTTGATTCAACTGCTGTTTGGTGACTTCGATGGAAAAAAACATAATTGATGACTGCGGTTATTGCTTATAATTTATACGGTGGAAGATCTACACCTGCCTTGAAGTCTCGTCTTTGATTGATAAGTCTACATTTTCTGAATAAAACATAACAGATCAATACTGTGATTTTTTGCCGTTAATACACATGCTTGCAATTTGTGCGGTGGAAGATCTAAAAATGCCATGAAGTGTCCTATTTAATTCATTTGCTGTTTGGTGACTTCGATGAATAAAACATAATTGATGACTGCGGTTATTGCTTATAATTTATACGGTGGAAGATCTACACCTGCCTTGAAGTCTCGTCTTTGATTGATAAGTCTACATTTTCTGAATAAAACATAATAGATCAATACTGTGATTTTTTGCCGTTAATACACATGCTTGCAATTTGTGCGGTGGAAGATCTAAAAATGCCATGAAGTGTCCTATTTGATTAATTTACTGTTTGGTGACTTCGATGAATAAAACATAATTGATGACTGCGGTTATTGCTTATAATTTGTACGGTGGAAGATCTACACCTGCCTTGAATTGTCGTCTTTGGTAAGGCTGCATTTTCTGAATTTGATGACTAAAACACAATATATCAATACTGTGATTTTTTGCCGTTAATACACTGCTTACAATTTGTGCGGAGGAAGATCTAAAAATTCCATGAAGAGTCGTCTTTGATTCAACTGCTGTTTGGTGACTTCGATGGAAAAAAACATAAGTGATGACTGCGGTTATTGCTTATAATTTATACGGTGGAAGATCTACACCTGCCTTGAAGTCTCGCCTTTGATTGGTAAGGCTACATTTTCTAAATTTGATGAATAAAACACAATAGATCAATACTGTGATTTTTTGCCGTTAATACACTGCTTACAATTTGTGCGAGGGAAGATCTAAAAATTCCATGAAGAGTCGTCTTTGATTCAACTGCTGTTTGGTGACTTCGATGGAAAAAAACATAATTGATGACTGCGGTTATTGCTTATAATTTATACGGTGGAAGATCTACACCTGCCTTGAAGTCTCGTCTTTGATTGATAAGTCTACATTTTCTGAATAAAACATAACAGATCAATACTGTGATTTTTTGCCGTTAATACACATGCTTGCAATTTGTGCGGTGGAAGATCTAAAAATGCCATGAAGTGTCCTATTTGATTCATTTGCTGTTTGGTGACTTCGATGAATAAAATATAATTGATGACTGCGGTTATTGCTTATAATTTGTACGGTGGAAGATCTACACCTGCCTTGAATTGTCGTCTTTGGTAAGGCTACATTTTCTGAATTTGATGACTAAAACACAATATATCAATACTGTGATTTTTTGCCCCTAATACACTGCTTACAATTTGTGCGGAGGAAGATCTAAAAATTCCATGAAGTGTCCTATTTGATTCATTTGATGTTTGGTGACTTCGATGAATAAAATATAATTGATGACTGCGGTTATTGCTTATAATTTGTACGGTGGAAGATCTACACCTGCCTTGAATTGTCGTCTTTGGTAAGGCTACATTTTCTGAATTTGATGACTAAAACGCAATTTATCAATACTGTGCTTTTTTGCCGTTAATACACAGCTTACAATTTGTGAGGGGGAAGATCTAAAAATGCCATGAAGTGTCGTCTTTGATTCATTTGCTGCTTGGTGACTTCGATGAATAAAACATAATTGATGACTGCGGTTATTGCTTATAATTTATACGGTGGAAGATCTACACCTGCCTTGAAGTCTCGTCTTTGATTGATAAGTCTACATTTTCTGAATAAAACATAACAGATCAATACTGTGATTTTTTTCCGTTAATACACATGCTTGCAATTTGTGCGGTGGAAGATCTAAAAATGCCATGAAGTGTCCTATTTGATTCATTTGCTGTTTGGTGACTTCGATGAATAAAACATAATTGATGACTGCGGTTATTGCTTATAATTTGTACGGTGGAAGATCTACACCTGCCTTGAATTGTCGTCTTTGGTAAGGCTACATTTTCTGAATTTGATGACTAAAACACAATATATCAATACTGTGATTTTTTGCCCCTAATACACTGCTTACAATTTGTGCGGAGGAAGATCTAAAAATTCCATGAAGTGTCCTATTTGATTCATTTGATGTTTGGTGACTTCGATGAATAAAATATAATTGATGACTGCGGTTATTGCTTATAATTTGTACGGTGGAAGATCTACACCTGCCTTGAATTGTCGTCTTTGGTAAGGCTACATTTTCTGAATTTGATGACTAAAACACAATATATCAATACTGTGCTTTTTTGCCGTTAATACACAGCTTACAATTTGTGCGGGGGAAGATCTAAAAATGCCATGAAGTGTCGTCTTTGATTCATTTGCTGCTTGGTGACTTCGATGAATAAAACATAATTGATGACTGCGGTTATTGCTTATAATTTATACGGTGGAAGATCTACACCTGCCTTGAAGTCTCGTCTTTGATTGATAAGTCTACATTTTCTGAATAAAACATAATAGATCAATACTGTGATTTTTTGCCGTTAATACACATGCTTGCAATTTGTGCGGTGGAAGATCTAAAAATGCCATGAAGTGTCCTATTTGATTAATTTGCTGTTTGGTGACTTCGATGAATAAAACATAATTGATGACTGCGGTTATTGCTTATAATTTGTACGGTGGAAGATCTACACCTGCCTTGAAGTCTCGCCTTTGATTGGTAAGGCTACATTTTCTGAATTTGATGACTAAAACACAATATATCAATACTGTGATTTTTTGCCCCTAATACACTGCTTACAATTTGTGCGGAGGAAGATCTAAAAATTCCATGAAGTGTCCTATTTGATTCATTTGATGTTTGGTGACTTCGATGAATAAAATATAATTGATGACTGCGGTTATTGCTTATAATTTGTACGGTGGAAGATCTACACCTGCCTTGAATTGTCGTCTTTGGTAAGGCTACATTTTCTGAATTTGATGACTAAAACACAATATATCAATACTGTGCTTTTTTGCCGTTAATACACAGCTTACAATTTGTGCGGGGGAAGATCTAAAAATGCCATGAAGTGTCGTCTTTGATTCATTTGCTGCTTGGTGACTTCGATGAATAAAACATAATTGATGACTGCGGTTATTGCTTATAATTTATACGGTGGAAGATCTACACCTGCCTTGAAGTCTCGTCTTTGATTGATAAGTCTACATTTTCTGAATAAAACATAATAGATCAATACTGTGATTTTTTGCCGTTAATACACATGCTTGCAATTTGTGCGGTGGAAGATCTAAAAATGCCATGAAGTGTCCTATTTGATTAATTTGCTGTTTGGTGACTTCGATGAATAAAACATAATTGATGACTGCGGTTATTGCTTATAATTTGTACGGTGGAAGATCTACACCTGCCTTGAAGTCTCGCCTTTGATTGGTAAGGCTACATTTTCTGAATTTGATGACTAAAACACAATATATCAATACTGTGCTTTTTTGCCGTTAATACACAGCTTACAATTTGTGCGGGGGAAGATCTAAAAATGCCATGAAGTGTCGTCTTTGATTCATTTGCTGCTTGGTGACTTCGATGAATAAAACATAATTGATGACTGCGGTTATTGCTTATAATTTATACGGTGGAAGATCTACACCTGCCTTGAAGTCTCGTCTTTGATTGATAAGTCTACATTTTCTGAATAAAACATAATATATCAATACTGTGATTTTTTGCCGTTAATACACTGCTTACAATTTGTGCGGAGGAAGATCTAAAAATTCCATGAAGAGTCGTCTTTGATTCAACTGCTGTTTGGTGACTTCGATGGAAAAAAACATAAGTGATGACTGCGGTTATTGCTTATAATTTATACGGTGGAAGATCTACACCTGCCTTGAAGTCTCGCCTTTGATTGGTAAGGCTACATTTTCTAAATTTGATGAATAAAACACAATAGATCAATACTGTGATTTTTTGCCGTTAATACACTGCTTACAATTTGTGCGAGGGAAGATCTAAAAATTCCATGAAGAGTCGTCTTTGATTCAACTGCTGTTTGGTGACTTCGATGGAAAAAAACATAATTGATGACTGCGGTTATTGCTTATAATTTATACGGTGGAAGATCTACACCTGCCTTGAAGTCTCGTCTTTGATTGATAAGTCTACATTTTCTGAATAAAACATAACAGATCAATACTGTGATTTTTTGCCGTTAATACACATGCTTGCAATTTGTGCGGTGGAAGATCTAAAAATGCCATGAAGTGTCCTATTTGATTCATTTGCTGTTTGGTGACTTCGATGAATAAAACATAATTGATGACTGCGGTTATTGCTTATAATTTGTACGGTGGAAGATCTACACCTGCCTTGAATTGTCGTCTTTGGTAAGGCTACATTTTCTGAATTTGATGACTAAAACACAATATATCAATACTGTGCTTTTTTGCCGTTAATACACAGCTTACAATTTGTGAGGGGGAAGATCTAAAAATGCCATGAAGTGTCGTCTTTGATTCATTTGCTGCTTGGTGACTTCGATGAATAAAACATAATTGATGACTGCGGTTATTGCTTATAATTTATACGGTGGAAGATCTACACCTGCCTTGAAGTCTCGTCTTTGATTGATAAGTCTACATTTTCTGAATAAAACATAATATATCAATACTGTGATTTTTTGCCGTTAATACACTGCTTACAATTTGTGCGGAGGAAGATCTAAAAATTCCATGAAGAGTCGTCTTTGATTCAACTGCTGTTTGGTGACTTCGATGGAAAAAAACATAAGTGATGACTGCGGTTATTGCTTATAATTTATACGGTGGAAGATCTACACCTGCCTTGAAGTCTCGCCTTTGATTGGTAAGGCTACATTTTCTAAATTTGATGAATAAAACACAATAGATCAATACTGTGATTTTTTGCCGTTAATACACATGCTTGCAATTTGTGCGGTGAAAGATCTAAAAATGCCATGAAGTGTCCTATTTGATTAATTTGCTGTTTGGTGACTTCGATGAATAAAACATAATTGATGACTGCGGTTATTGCTTATAATTTGTACGGTGGAAGATCTACACCTGCCTTGAATTGTCGTCTTTGGTAAGGCTACATTTTCTGAATTTGATGACTAAAACACAATATATCAATACTGTGCTTTTTTGCCGTTAATACACAGCTTACAATTTGTGAGGGGGAAGATCTAAAAATGCCATGAAGTGTCGTCTTTGATTCATTTGCTGCTTGGTGACTTCGATGAATAAAACATAATTGATGACTGCGGTTATTGCTTATAATTTATACGGTGGAAGATCTACACCTGCCTTGAAGTCTCGTCTTTGATTGATAAGTCTACATTTTCTGAATAAAACATAACAGATCAATACTGTGATTTTTTGCCGTTAATACACATGCTTGCAATTTGTGCGGTGGAAGATCTAAAAATGCCATGAAGTGTCCTATTTGATTCATTTGCTGTTTGGTGACTTCGATGAATAAAACATAATTGATGACTGCGGTTATTGCTTATAATTTGTACGGTGGAAGATCTACACCTGCCTTGAATTGTCGTCTTTGGTAAGGCTACATTTTCTGAATTTTATGACTAAAACACAATATATCAATACTGTGATTTTTTGCCCCTAATACACTGCTTACAATTTGTGCGGAGGAAGATCTAAAAATTCCATGAAGTGTCCTATTTGATTCATTTGATGTTTGGTGACTTCGATGAATAAAATATAATTGATGACTGCGGTTATTGCTTATAATTTGTACGGTGGAAGATCTACACCTGCCTTGAATTGTCGTCTTTGGTAAGGCTACATTTTCTGAATTTGATGACTAAAACACAATATATCAATACTGTGCTTTTTTGCCGTTAATACACAGCTTACAATTTGTGCGGGGGAAGATCTAAAAATGCCATGAAGTGTCGTCTTTGATTCATTTGCTGCTTGGTGACTTCGATGAATAAAACATAATTGATGACTGCGGTTATTGCTTATAATTTATACGGTGGAAGATCTACACCTGCCTTGAAGTCTCGTCTTTGATTGATAAGTCTACATTTTCTGAATAAAACATAATAGATCAATACTGTGATTTTTTGCCGTTAATACACATGCTTGCAATTTGTGCGGTGGAAGATCTAAAAATGCCATGAAGTGTCCTATTTGATTAATTTGCTGTTTGGTGACTTCGATGAATAAAACCTAATTGATGACTGCGGTTATTGCTTATAATTTGTACGGTGGAAGATCTACACCTGCCTTGAATTGTCGTCTTTGGTAAGGCTACATTTTCTGAATTTGATGACTAAAACACAATATATCAATACTGTGATTTTTTGCCGTTAATACACTGCTTACAATTTGTGCGGAGGAAGATCTAAAAATTCCATGAAGAGTCGTCTTTGATTCAACTGCTGTTTGGTGACTTCGATGGAAAAAAACATAAGTGATGACTGCGGTTATTGCTTATAATTTATACGGTGGAAGATCTACACCTGCCTGGAAGTCTCGCCTTTGATTGGTAAGGCTACATTTTCTAAATTTGATGAATAAAACACAATAGATCAATACTGTGATTTTTTGCCGTTAATACACTGCTTACAATTTGTGCGGAGGAAGATCTAAAAATGCCATGAAGTGTCGTCTTTGATTCATTTGCTGCTTGGTGACTTCGATGAATAAAACATAATTGATGACTGCGGTTATTGCTTATAATTTATACGGTGGAAGATCTACACCTGCCTTGAAGTCTCGTCTTTGATTGATAAGTCTACATTTTCTGAATAAAACATAACAGATCAATACTGTGATTTTTTGCCGTTAATACACATGCTTGCAATTTGTGCGGTGGTAGATCTAAAAATGCCATGAAGTGTCCTATTTGATTCATTTGCTGTTTGGTGACTTCGATGATTAAAACATAATTGATGACTGCGGTTATTGCTTATAATTTGTACGGTGGAAGATCTACACCTGCCTTGAATTGTCGTCTTTGGTAAGGCTACATTTTCTGAATTTGATGACTAAAACACAATATATCAATACTGTGATTTTTTGCCGTTAATACACTGCTTACAATTTGTGCGGAGGAAGATCTAAAAATGTCATGAAGTGTCCTATTTGATTCATTTGCTGTTTGGTGACTTCGATGAATAAAACATAATTAATTGCTAATTAATGACTCAAGTGCGACATTGCCTTAAATGTGTTAATTATAATTTGTAAGACGGAAGATCTACATACACCTGCCTCGAAGTCTCGCCTTTGATTGGTAAGACTACATTTTCTGAATTTGATGACTAAAACACAATATATCAATACTGTGATTTTTTGCCGTTAATACACTGCTTACAATTTGTGCGGAGGAAGATCTAAAAATGCCATGAAGAGTCGTCTTTGATTCATTTGCTGCTTGGTGACTTCGATGAATTAAACATAATTAATGACTCAAGTGCGACATTGCCTTAAATGTATTGATTATAATTTGTAAGGTGAAAGATATACACCTGCCTTGAACTGTCGTCTTCGATAAGAATTTCATAAAAAGTGGATAGCCATGGTTGGTAGGGATCTGAGTGAATTGGTGAAAATGATTTAGTGTGTCGGCGAATATCAACTTACATTGAAATAGATACACAGTTTATCAGTTGGATATTTTTTTTAAATGAACTTAATAGTAAAGTCTATTTTGGGCAGAATGAAGTTTGCCGGGTTAGCTAGTATGTAATAATAATATGTTTCATGTATGTCTTCATATATATGTTTTTCAAAAAGATTTTATTGAACTAAGAAAAAAGTTTCCATATAAATAAAAAGAAAAACTGATTTCAATTGTATTTTTAGTAAAAAAAAGTAAATGAGTAATAGGGCAATATATGCGAGTCGATTTTTGATTGGATTTAGTACAGTTCATGAAATGTCATTTCCCAACCCTGGCTGGGAGTATGAATGTGACAAACGAATGTAATGAGTATGTACTTATATATCGTCCCCTCAATATAACAATAGCGTATAATTTTTTTTGGGTTTTGAGAAAATCGAGTTTAAAGTTTTTGTCAAATCAGATGTCTATTAAAACCTCAATATCACGGTAAAGAAAAATTGTTCATAGTGGATTTTTCGATGAATACATTATACCGTTTCTTGCCTTTAAATTTACCAAGTTTTTTTATTCTACGCATCCTTTAAGACCATAGTTATGTTATTCAAAGCGCAAGTCCTCCATATAGGCCATTTTATTTTTTAGGGAATTCGTATGATGTATCTGATACACTATTTTATTTTGTATGGTATACGCTGTTTCATTCAATAATTTTACGGTATTTTTATTAAAATATCAATTTGTAACATTATAAAACAGTAATTAATTCCTGTTGATATTTACCTTACTTTCTTCACTTACATTATATAATGGACGATACTCACTCATATGTTTAAAATCCATATTTTTAATGAACAAACTTTCTCTGCGAAATGAATTTGCAAGCTGAAATTTCAAATGACTACAATATTTCCTTGGCATTCATGTAGTCAAAACAACGTAAAAATCGCATAGACTATTACTCTTGTAAATTTCTGATAAAATTTTCGAATTTGTATTGAAAATAAAACAGCTTATGTGGGGTATAGAAATGGTCGGAATAAAACTATTTCTCAAACAATAGTGTATATCATTATAAGCTATTTTATGAGTTAAAGTTTTGATAAATTGTATTTATTTCTACAGGGTAAAATGGAGTATAATGCGCATACACTATTATTCTTTTAACAACTTTGCAGTGGCAATTTCAAGTAAAATAGCGCATATGAGCTTATACACTTATTGAAGGAAATGTTTGAACAAGAAATTATACACCATTTTTTCCAATGACATTTTGACCCACTTTGTGGAAGTAGAATTTGACGAAATTTTGACCAGACATAGAATCAATGATGGAGATTCTAAATATGCAATAAAAAAATAATGGCGTATGAGCACATACGCTATTGTTATATTGAGGGGACGATATTATGCCGAAGATGATAACTGAAGCGTAATAGCTCTGGCTGGTGATTCTAGCTCCGATTAATAACTTTCACAAAAAAAAAACCATTTTCATAAATCTAAAAACTTACCGAAAAGTATCTACATATGTATTTATCAAGGCTAAAACAATAACAAAATAATATATGTACATAGGTATATAGGTATTTATATATATGTCTATATATATTTAGTACGTTAAGTATTTATCTAGATATAAAAAAAAAAAATAATAATCATGAATAATATGCATTGCATATACTTACATCCATGTATTACTTATTTATGTATGTACCTGTACACATTTTTATATACATTAGCAATGGAAAATTTTGTAAAATTCAATTGTATTTTGTATTTTTTTGTATTTTATTTGAATATTTTTCCTGGCACAACAATTTTTAAAAAATTATTTTACAGTTCCAGTCATGTATAACATTAAGTAAATAACAATTATAGGAAAAAAAAACAATATTAAATATTAAAATAAAACTTAGTCTAAAAGAGCTTAATCTAATAACAAAAGTTCGAAGAGTAGGTTAAGAGTTAAGGACAAGTTGAAGAGATGATTTAAGAGAAAATAATAATAGAAAAAAGAAAAAAATAGAAAAGGGCAAGTAGGAATGTATGTAAAGTTGTAGATGAGAGTAGAACTAGGAGCGGTTATAAAAACTATTAAACTTTTCTTTAAAAGCAGTGGATTGCTTGTAGTCCTAAATCGGTTTGGTAGAGAGTTCGAATGACGTACCGAGGTGATGACGTTCGCAAACGATATATAACGTGTGTGAGAGCCACAGACCGAGTCGAATGCAGAAAGCTAAGCCTTTGATATAAGTAAGAGGGTTCCTTCGTGTATATTATTTTGTGTAGTGTGGTCAGCGTTCTGACTTTTAAAAGATTGTCGAAAGAGATGTTTAACAACTTTTCAGCGTAGTAAGAGACGTGGTCAAGTCTGTTTAAGCCGTATACATATCTAGCAATGTTGTTGTACACAACATTTAGTTTCTTTTTTCTCACATAGTCTCAGTTAGAATAAATCGCACAACCATAGAGCAGCGTAAGTATTAAGTACGCTTTAGCTAAAAGTAGTCGTATATGTAGGTTAGGTTAGGTTTCAAGGGCTGAGCCGCAACCACAAGGCAACTGCTCAATACTTAGGCCACCAAAGGGCCCATTGTAATACCCCATACGGTCCCGAAGAAAGGACCCTTTCCCTGCCTACAACGGGTCGAACCACTTCGTGGAATCAATGAATTTCACTAGAGCCTTCACACCACAGCTAGAGACCTCCGCAAGGTCAAGTAGGAAAGGTTTGCCCAGGATGGCCAACCTACGCCTGCTAAGTGCTGGACACTGGCAGAGGAGGTGCTGGACACTCTCCTCCTCTTCAGCATGTCTACAGCTGCGACAGTAATCGAATGTCGCTGCCCCCATTCTTGCACCGTGCGTGCCTATTAAGCAATGCCCTGTCAGGACCCTAACCAGGGATGATAAAGCTGATTTATGTATAGTCAGAAGCGCCCTTTTGCACCCCTTGTCATAGGAGGGCCATGTTAGCCTGGACGTCTCACACGATGGGATGACCGACCATAGTTCATTTGCCCTTCTGATAGTGCTCGTGTTCACACGAAGCTTGAAAGTGGCCATGGGCATGCCTACCGAATCATATCCTGGAAGGATGTGGTCGGTGGTGCCTCTTCTGGCCAACTCATCTGCTTTGCAGTTGCCTTCAATATCCCTGTGCCCAGGTACCCAAATGAGGCTGATACTGAAGTGCTGAGCCATCTCGTTGAGAGATCTGCGGCATTCAGTGTCCGACTTTGTATTGTCGACGAATGAGTCCAGGGCCTTTAAAGCCGCTTGGCTGTCTCAGAAGAGGAAAACCCGTTTGCCATCCTTGGGCATAGACCCGAGACGATTCACAGCCCTGTGTATAGCCTGCATTTCCGCTTGGTACACACTACAGTGATCGGGAAGCCGGAAGGAGACCTCTAGACCCAGATCCGGTGAAAAGAAGCCTGCACCTTCCCGTCCAGCTTAGAACCATCCGTGAATATGTTGATGGCACCCGGAACTGTATGTTGCCTGGTATTCCAGGCTTGCCGCGATGGTATATGCACTACATAGTTTTTGTCGAAAACGTTCATTGGTGTACAGTAGTCAGTGCGTACTGGTATTGGGACCGGGGCGTTTGTGCCCAGGATTGTTGCATGTCCACTGGCCCAACCTGACCAGAGACCTGTTTCATTTATACGAGCTTCGTTGAACCTTTTGAAGCATGCCAAGATATGTGCTTTTTGCTAGTGCAGTCCACCAGACCAATACACCATAGAGAAGAATCGCGGTTCCTCGTAATGAGAGTGGGGTCATTTCCCCTGTTACATATACTTAGCTTAGTACCTAGGAGATAGTTAAATAAGGACTCACCCCGATCATTTGTGTCACTGCTGCCCCACTGGGCATGGTGAGCGTTGGCATCGCCTCCAAGTATTATACTGTCATTTTGCATATGCGCAGTTCTCACGCACTCCTTGAATTAATAGGTGGCAGAGAGCCCTGGTGATCATGTGCTAGGTAGAAGGAGGCGAACATGAGTATCCTTCCCAGCACCTCGACGCTAACCGCTGTCAGATCCCCATCACTAAAATTGGGTAGAAGAAATACATTAAGAGTAGACTTAGCTAGTATACAAGTGCGAGGCTTACGCTTATCTTTAGCGCTGTAGAGCTTGAAAGCTGGCGTCCGCAAAGCACAGATCCTATCGCCAGTGATCCATGGCTCCTGGACTAAAACGATGTCTACCGCACCTGAGGACAGGTGCAGTAGAAGTGCAGCTGAAGCTGCTTTACAGTGATGCAGGTTAATTTGGAGGACCCGCATCACAGTTTACTCGCGCTCTCCTCCGTGAGCGTCGCGTCGGAATCGCCATCACCCAGAAGCTGACTCTCAGAGTAGAGCCTTCTGAGAGCTAAGCTTTCTTCCGAGCCTGACGAAACGTACGAAATTCCTGCTTATTTAGCGCATCGACGCTTGCGCCGTCGAGCAGCAGGACCACTTGCATGGTGGCCCGGTCGGATTTCTCGACATTAACCACCTTCCAATTTGTAGTCGGTAGACCGGGGTTGTATACCTGGAGCAGCTCCAGGATATCAGCTGGGTTCGATGGTGTCACTGGGACCCACACTCTAGCCCTTGGTCGTGAGGGGATATCACACGCCTCCACTACCTTAATACGCGCCCCCGGGTAGACCTCGCCAAGCCTCATAACGGCGGCTTTATACAGCTCTACCGACCTGGAACCACCCAGCATTTGTGTAAGATGGCGGTGGACCAGGGTTATCCTTCAGGACCTTAACTGCCACAGTAGCGAGCGCAGCTTCAACCCACTTCCACTGCTGCTTTGGGATCCTGCCATCTTCGCTACTCTCGTCGATCACGCCAATGATCCGCCGACCCTTGGCGATTTCGGCAAAAGAGCGCGTCCAGCCTCCCTGCGTCTTGGCCCTTTTCGGTTCCGTGGGATTAGACTCCTCCATCGATCTCTGGCGCTTCGAGGTTTCATCACTCTCGACCCGGTCCGACCTGTAATCCGGAAACATGTTCCTCGCCCTTTCAAGGTCACGCTGAGCTTTAGAGCAGACCTCCGCAGAGACATCCCCCTCCCTTATCGGTGAGGTGGCGTTCCTACGGAGGATCCGGATTGCCCAGCGCCTCTTTTGATGGTTGGGCTGCTTCCTTCGTCCCCCAGGCACAGAGGCTGTACCCCCACATCCCTGGAACCCCCAGCAGCCGATCCACCAGACGCTTGTCGCTGAGTGGCAGCCCTGCTAGTGGAGGCTATGGGGTGAGCGGAAACCGCCTTGAGGGCCGTCCGGTCAGTACCGGCCTTCGGACCGGCAGGGCTGGATTTACCCTCAGCCCTGCCCTGATTTACCGGGTCCTTGGCCCCATAGCTGAGCCCCCCACAACCCTGAGACCCACAGCAGCCGACCCACCAGACGCTAGTTGCTGGGTGGCAGATCCACTGGTGGAGGTCAAGGGAAGGGCGGCGGTTGCACAGGAGGCCTTCTGGTCAGTACCCCCTCCATGAGAGGTACCGACTCTTGCCAACTCGAGCTGGATAGACTCTCAGTCCTTATCTGCCTAGCTGCCGCTGCGGCAGCAAAGCGACAAGGAGTTCTCTCGGCTACTTTAAGACCCGGCTGAGCCGTGGCCTTTGCGGAGCAAGCTCCAGACGGCTTCTTAATTTTTGTTAATTAAATTCTTCCATACTTCAAACCCACGAGTAGCGGAGAAAGGGGAAGGTCCACCCGGGGAGAGATCCGCAATGCCCGGGTAAGGCTGGTTAGCATCGAAGGTCGCCCGGTATTCGATGCACTCTGTTAGCGACTGGGCTATTTAAGGGCCCCCCGCCAGGCTGATCCTCGGCACGGGTCGTATAACACCTTGATCCTGCCCATTTACAAGGAAGAGGAAATGAGAAGGAGGATTGCACTAAAGAAGGGAAGAATAGGGTCAGGGGGGGAGAAAGGTCGCAGCTCGAATTCGCCGCCGTAGCGTTACCAGGTGCCACTACGAGGAGGCTCCACCCCTACATGAGGGAGGGAGGGTGCAAACTACACACACGGGTCGACGATTTGGGGTGACGCCGGTGAGTACAAGGCGTTACACCCCCATCAAAGGCACCCATATGTACATATATGTAAGGGAGTGAAATACTGTGTACGGAGCATTCTGTTCACTTTTCCTACCATACTAAAGATGTGGTCTTTCCATGTCAATGTTTTGGTAAAAATTAATCCTAGGTTCTTTGCTGTGTCGACATACTCAATCACAGAGTTATCAAAAATAATATTGTCTAGGCCATTAGTTACGAGCGCCTTCCTATGAATGACAATACATTTACACTTTTTAGGGTTTAGACATAGGCCATTCATGGAAGCCCACAAGCCAATTTGAATAAAGTAATTATTTATACACAAACTAAGGTGATCACAAGGACAACATGCCTACAACTGGACATCATCAGCATAAATGTGAACATCGTTAATATATAGAACAAATAACAAGGGACTGAGGATTGAGCCCTGTGGAACACCTCTTAAAACCTTTAGGAAGTCAGACTTTCTATCACGAACACTTATTGCCTGAGTTCTGTCTCTAAGATAGGATTTGATTTGACTGGTGAAGTTAAATAAATTTTCCAGCGTTTTACATAGCAAAGTCTGGTCGACAGAATCAAAAGCTTCAGAATGGTCTAGGAGAGTTAGGAAAGCAGCGCAGTTCTCATCAATTCGATCACGGATATTTTCTACTACAGATATAAGAGCGGTAGTACAACTTCGCTTTGCTCTGAACCCAGAATGATGGTATTTTAGAAGTTTATTGATATTTACGTACGCAGCAATCTGCCCAGGGCAGGATTGCTATTGGCCTAAACTCGTTATTGTGTTTACGAATTGGAGGAATCGGAAATGCGCTAGTCGTCAAAGTCGAGTTCACTAAGTGGGTTATGTGGGGAAGAATTCTTGGAACAATAACCTTCACTAATGTGGCGCATATATGATGATATGAAGACCTTTATAGCAAAAAAAATACACAAATAAAAACATTTAAATCATTAGAATTCAGGGGAATTTTAAAAGCAGCGTGAAGAGAGTTATATGTATTTACATTGGGCTGGAACGTGAACATATGGAAAAAAATTTGTTTCAAGTTTCAGAGTTCTAATAGGGGGGCATAGGTGCCTTATAATAACAAAAAAATACACTCTTTTTTGAAATCTGTCAATCTCTTCTGCCTCCGCAGTGCCTTCAAAATTTATAAGAACGCTAAAATGTATATGGTGAAATATTCATATAATAAATAACACTACTGGACAAAAAAAAACTTACAAGAATGAAAGTACTATTTCTTAATGTAAAATCGTCTCCTGATTCCGAAAATTCCCAATGTTTTTCATATAGGTACGTGAAAAGTTTGTATTATTAATTTTTTCGATTTTTCGATAACTATATGACCAATTTTCCGGCTGCTAACGTTAGATTCGCATGGAGTTTTTATTTAGTTTATACGAAATAATAACAAAAATGTTAGAAACTGTGGCCCCTGTGGCTGACAACTCGACAACACTAACGGCGAGCAACCCTGGCATGGGAGAGCGTTGACATTTGATATATTAAAAATGTGCTTTTCTGACTTGTAGTTATGATTATTAGTTGTGCTGAATAAGTGAATAAAGTTGTCATAATTACCAAGTATTACACTGGCGACGAGTAAAAAAACAAGTGAAACAAATAAATAAACAAAAATTTAACTAAACTAAAGAAAAAAGCTATTTGCGCAGAGTTAAAAGGTGAATATTTTGCGTGCATATACATACATGCATTAGTGTTGTTGGTGTTTGTCGCTACCGCGACCATCGTTAGTAGCAAGGCGAATTTATGAATTTATGAATTCGCCTTGGTTTGTAGAATCGTTCAACCTGTTCGTGCTGGTCAAAGACAAAACCAAAAACAAAAAGAAAAATACTGGTGGAGGTGAAATAAAATTATCAACAGAAGGAAAGTGTCAACAATTCACGGAAAAAAACTTAAAGCCAAAAAAAAAAATCGTTCAACCTGTTCGTGCTGGTCAAAAACAAAAACAAAAACAAAAAGAAAGATACTGGTGGTGGTGAAATAAAATTATCAGCAGAGGGAAAAAGTGTCAACAGTTCACGAAAAAAAACTTAAAGCCTAAAGTAAGTACACGTACAATGTAGACGGAAATACTACAATATTGGGTGCGTTCAAAATACATAATAATTGTTAAACTGTTGGACAAGTTAATCAGTAAGGTCCATGGAAAAGTTGGGTGTTTTTTTTTTGCTACATCCACTCAACGGTTGACTTCCTTTTGTGTTTGTGAACGTGCCCATTGTTATCTGACATTGGTTAGGAGCGGCACAAAGGTGAGCACGGGGATATTATTATCTGACATTGGTCAGTGGCGGCACAAAGGTGAGCGCAGGAATATAATCATCTGACACTGATCAGCAGCGGCACAAAGATGCGCGCGAGGATATTATTATCTGACATTGGTCAGCAGCGGCACAAAGGTGCGCGCGTGAATATTATTATTATCTGACATTGGTCAGCAGCGGCACAAAAGTGCACGCGGGGTTATTTGTTTTTTTTTCTTTCATTTTTATCAGAGGAACATCTCTTTCCATATATGTACGCATGTATATAGGTAATCATTTACATATGTGATGAGTCTTATTAAGAAAAGGTTTATTCATTCGATTTTCAGGCAAATCAAACAATATGGCAGAGCACACGATAAGACCATTTCCCTGCGAAACAATTGATAAATCACTACTGCGCGTCGAATGGGAGAAATGGTTACGGGCGTTCGAAATTTACCTGGAATCAGAGGACATATAATCGGTCAAACAAAAGAAAAATAAACTTTTACACCTAGCAGGTACGCAACTGCAAAGTGTAGCTTACTCACTGCCTGGGGCGATTGAGGATTATGATGAAGAAAAGAAAAATGATGTCTATAAAAGCTTGGTTGATAAACTGAACTCGTACTTTTCTCCAAAACAAAACTCAACTTTTGAAAGACACTTATTTAGAACCATTTCGCCCTCCGAGGGTGAAACCTTTGCCAAATTTGTCCTAAGACTGCGCCAACAAATGAATAAATGTTTTTTTGGTTCCACTAAAGCGGAAATTGAAGAAATTTGTCTCAAAGACAAAATTATTGACACTTGGGCACCAACACAACTTAAAAAGAAACTCTTAGAAAGGGAAATGAATTTAGATGAAGTGATAAGCGCCTGCCAAATAGATGAGCAAATTAATAAGCAATCCGATTCCATGAAACCAGATTCAAAAGAAGCCATTTCAGTTAGTAGAATTAAGTCAAGATCGCGAGATTCGTCTAAACAAGGTGGCGAATGTGGTAGATGTGGCACAAAAGGCCACACAGATAAAAGTTTATCTTGCCCAGCAAAGACAAAGAAATGCAATAAATGTGGCCGAATCGGTCATTTTGCACGAAAATGCAAAACGGGTATAAAACGCAAATACGTGCAAGCCAAGGATAGGGACCTCAAACGACGACGCACTGACGTAAGATTCGTCAGTGATGATATCTCGGATGATGAAAAACCTGAAACTGGGCATAATTGTTTCAGAATACGTAGCGACGATGAAGACGAGACGATGAAGTGCAAAATAGGTGGCCTTGAAATCCCTTTAATTATTGACTCGGGATCTCGGTTCAATTTAATAAGTCAAATAGATTGGTTGTATTTACAACAAAGCAATGCTACTGTTTTTAATGTCCGTCCAAACTCGCAAAACAGTTTAGAAGTTATGGCTCTGACCAATAATTGAAAGTAATTTGTGTTTTTGAGGCACCCATAGCAGTAAAAGGAAACTCAGAAGTGATTGCCTCATTTTTCGTAATTGAAAATGGGAAGCAGTCCCTACTTGGCCGGGAGACTGCACTTAAATTGAATGTTCTTCGACTGGGTGTAAACGTAAATCAAATTAAGCTAATAAAGCCTTTCCCTAAATGGAAAGGGGTCATTGTTAAACTTTCAATCAACCAAAGTGTTAAACCGGTGCAACAGCCTATGAGACGGATACCAGTCGCACTCGAAGAAAAAGTCTTAGCCAAACTTGATGAGGCTTTAAGCCAAGACGTAATTGAACCGGTAATTGGTCACAGTCCTTGGATATCGCCAATGGTCTTAGCATTTAAAGAAAATGTCGACATTCGACTATGTCTAGATATGTGGGTGGCAAATAAAGCGATTTTGCGGGAAAACTACCTCTACCCGCTTTCGAATCGTTCATGACAAAATTGAGGAACGCTACATTATTTTCCCGGCTTGATTTAAGAAACGCTTACCACCAACTTGAGCTCCATGAGTCCAGCAGAGAGATCACAACTTTTATTACCCCTAAAGGACTTTTTCGGTATAAACGACTCATGTTTGGTATCAACTCGGCTCCAGAGATTTTCCAACGAAAACTAGAAGAAATGTTGGCACCATGTCCAAACGTTATGAATTATATTGATGATGTAATAATTTTTGGCGATAACGAGGAACAACATGACGAAAGTGTCAAGAAGGTTCTCAACATATTTAAAGAAAACGATGTCCTGCTTAATGACGAAAAATGTATTTGGAGAACCAACAAATTGAAATTCCTTGGCCACATTCTTTCTGACAAAGGAATTGAGGCAGATCCAGAGAAGATTATCACAATTACCTCATTTCGCAACCCCGTAACGAAAGAGGAAACGCGAAGTTTTCTGGGTCTCATCACATATGTGGGGAAATTTATCCCAGATTTAGCCGACCGGACCGAGCCATTAAGACGTCTTCTAAACAAAGAGAGTAAATTCTTTTGGGGTGAAGCCGAAGAGAGGGCCTTCAAAGATCTTAAATTACGATTGGCAGAAGTCACCAAATTATCATATTTCGACCCCAGCAAAAGAACACGTCTAATCGCAGATGCCAGCAAAGTTGCTTTGGGTGCTGTATTAGTCCAGTTACCTGCCAGCCGAAGTCTATCGAAAGTTGAAATACGATACTCGCAAACAGAAAAGGAAAGCTTAGCTTTGGTGTGGGCCGTAGAGAAATTCTATTTCTACTTAGCAGGCCTCTAGTTCGAGCTTGTAACTGACCACAAACCGCTAGAAGCAATTTTTAAGCCAACCTCCAAGCCCCCTGCCAGAATCGAAAGCTGGCTTTTACGTCTCCAAACATATAAATTCAAAGTAATCTACAAAGCAGGGAAAGAAAATATTTCTGACGCGCTATCTCGGCTATGTCAACGATCGAGCACGAATTGTTTGGATCTGGAGGGGGAGCACAACGTCTTACAAGTGATCGAAAGTTCCATCCCAACGTCAATGACTATCTCCGAAATCGCCGAAAACAGCATTCTTGATAAAGAAATCGTTGATGCTATGTCCTGTTTGAGTAACGATTCATGGGAGACTGCAACTTCGAATAGCTTATACAGGTTCCGTTTTGAATTGTCGGCAGTTGGAAACATTCTTTTAAGGGGAACACGCATTATTATTCCGGCCACACTAAGAAGAAAAGTTCTGGAGCTAGCTCACGAAGGCCACCCGGGGGAGTCTGCCATGAAACGTAGGGTGAGATCGAAAGTATGGTGGCCACGAATAGATCGGGAGGTAGAGCAATTTGTTAAAAATTGTAGGGATTGCATTTTGGTCTCCAAAGATTCAAATCCAGCTCCGATGGACAGAACTCCATTTCCCACCGGACCATGGGTCTGCGTAGCTTCAGATCTCCTAGGCCCCTTGCCAAACAACGAGTATGTACTCGTGCTAATAGACTACTACTCCAGATACATGGAAATAAAATTTTTAAGGTCAATCTCGTCGACCACCATCATTGACTCAATGAAAGAAATTTTTAGCAGACTGGGGTTTCCTGAATACTTACGGACGGACAATGGCCGGCAGTACATAAGCATGGAATTTCAGCAGTACTGTAAAACGTGTGGTATAAAGCAAATTAGAACTCCTTCATATTGGCCACAGGCCAATGGCGAGGTAGAAAATATGAATAAGAATTTAGTCAAGCGGTTAAAAATCGCACACCTAAACAAGAAAACTTACAAAGAGGAAATACAAAATTTCATGCTTATGTACAACGTCACTCCCCATAGCACTACAGGCACAGCCCCATCTGAATTAATGTTTAACCGAGTCATTCGGGATAAAATACCAAGTACAAAAGATCTAGTCGGGTAGTTTTCAGATTGCGAGGAGAAGGAAAGGGGCGAGGTAAACAAGCAGAAAGGGAAAGAGGCAGCGGATAGGAAGAGAGGGGCAAAGGAAATAGACATAAAGGTGGGAGATAAAGTGTATATGAAGAATGTCGTGTTTCCGCACAAACTAACTTCCAATTTCGATACAACAGAAAATAAGGCGATGGAGAGGAAGGGGAATATAGTAAAGATAGAAGGGGGAGGTCGAACTTTGATGAGAAACGTGGCCCACTTGAAGAAAATCCCACAAACTTCATCCACTATGGGGTCTACTCTCCACAACAACTCACCAATCACTGAGACACCGGGGGCGGGAGCTAATGCACCACAATCTATTTCTTCCACAGGTAACTCGGATCAGAATCATGAGGCTCCTATTCCAGAAAGCGGAACCCCTACTACCAGACAAGGGTTAAAAGTCAAGCTGGTAAACAAAGGACGGATGTGGCATCCTGTGGCTGACAACTCGACAACACTTACGGCGAGCAACCCTGGCATGGGAGAGCGTTGACATTTGATATATTAAAAATGTGCTTTTCTGACTTGTAGTTATGATTATTAGTTGTGCTGAATAAGTGAATAAAGTTGTCATAACTACAAAGTATTACAGAAACGTCCAAGGTTTTGCTACTTATGCTATCAGGTAGTCTTATACCTTAATTTTAAGAGTAAAATTAGTTTGATGGCTACCATACCGTAAAAATTATAAGCGCGTGAAACGCAGTGCTAACGTTACATCATTTGGAAGTGAGATCAAGATACAGATCATGTTTGGTTTAATTCCTGCGAACTTACTGAGACAATCATCCCAATTTTTCTTCATGTTATGTAGCAAGGATGCTACAAGGTCATGGCATATATATATATATATATATATATATATATATATATATATATATGGCGCGATATACAACAGTTATATCATCAACCTCCTAGGAGATTTTTGCATCTCTTCCAATTTGTGGTGTGCCGCTTTGAAATTTTTCCTACAAATTGGTGGGACCTACGGTTTTTCGCCGACTCCGAACGGCATCTACAAAGCAGATGAATTTTTGCTGAGAAGCCTTTCATGGCAGAAATACACTCGGAGAGTTTGCCAAACCACTTTTTGATGTAACCTGTACCAGGGCTCAAACCCGGACCTTCGGTGTGGTAGGCCGACAACACTACCTCCACACCAGGGTGGCCGCCTACATGGTCATGGCATACCGCTTTACCAAAATCTTTAAGATTTTTTAGCGTAATTTAACATAAAATAAAGCACTGCCTACGTTACACAAAGCACTGCTAACGTTACACGTGCGAAAACTGAGTATCTGCACATATAATAAAATTGTAACCGTTGTGCTCTCAACCAGTTTTGGAGTTATCGACCAATATGTGGACCAAGGGCGATCCAAAATGTGTTAGTACAATACGGTTATCAAATAAAAGGTGCTGATGAGTGCTGCAATAAATAACTCTATTTATTTTTATGATATCTGTGGTCACAAACAATAATCGCTCATATTGCTGATTATATATATGTATATTAACTGGTTACACATAAAATCATATGAAATAGTTATAATTATTTTTATATGTACCCTTGTTTGGTGTAGGAAAAAAAGAAAAGACCAAGAAAGCTTGCAATATTTGGCAAAAAAAAACTACTTGGTGTACTTTGCCAGAAAATCGGTCAAATAAGTATCTTCAGTAGTTTGGCCACTATGCCAAAGAACGTGCAAAAAAACTTTGAAAAAATACCGAAATTTTTTTTTTTATTTCAGATTGAACCACTTTAAAATCAGAAAAAGGCGATGGACGAAAAAAAGTTAGCCCTTCTATCTTGTAGTCAATTTAATTACGAAAATTTTAAGCGTACTAGTAACTACAACATTATGATGTGCCCTTGACTTTATAAGATCTGCTATATTGAAAGTCCTCAATCAAAAACTTTTTGTTTTGACCTTCTAATTTTTCCATATCCTGAAATTTCAAGATATCTCGAAAACTGTTCTACTTTTAAAACAACTGATTGCATATTCGGAATCAGCAGAAAATTCTACATAGAAATTATGTATCAAATGTCGAGGATATGGAAATTTCGGAAAATTTCTTGGGTAAAAACAAAAAAATTTTGGTTGAGGACTTTCAATATAGCAGGGCTTATAAAGTCAAGGAGACATCATAATGTTGTACTAGTACGCTTAAAATTTTTGTAATTAAATTTACTACAACATAGAAGGGCTAACTTCCGGTCACAATACCAGTACGGACTGACTACTGTACGCCAAAGAACGTTTTCGATAAAAACTATGTAGTATATATACCATCGAGACAAGCGTGGAATACCAGACACCATACGTTCCCACGGCAGCCCGTTCTACGTACTGGAATGACTCGGGGTTTCCTCGACCAAGGGCTGTTATTTCACTACCCCCCTGCCTAAACCGTCAGTTATCCCCCCCCAATAATGTCATCCTCCGAGCAGCTCCTTGCAGCGGGACTGCTCAAGTCTCTCCTGCTCCCGGCTGGTATTGAATCCAACCCCGGACCTAGAGAATGGATCTGCTGTATATGCTGGAAGAAAATTTATGTGAAACGTTCACATTCTGTACAATGCTCTAATTGTAGCAGATGGTTGCATCTAACTAGTTGCTCCGGACTAAATCCCTCTACTCATAGACCCGCTAGTTTTTATAAAACTTTTGTGGCCCCTTGCTGTTCACGTCCTATGACGTCCAGTGGCCGTCGTCGATCAAGTATCGCTCCGCCACATATGTCTGACTCTGTCACATCAGTCTCCACGACTAGCACTAACAATGCACATCAGCAAGTAGACCTTCCGAGCGGCCGCTCACGCCCACAGGCGTCAACATCTCACACAGCAGCTCACAGCTACTCCCTACGTAGCACTTCCCAAGTAGATTTGAGCAATGCTGAGCGTCCGGTCTCTCCCACCCCCTCGGTGAGCCCCTTTTCTTCCAGCATTAGCACGAGTATAAGCTACAACCATCAGGTCCTGGTCCCTTATACTACGTGCACTGTTTGTCGGTTAAGATTATATACGCCGTTGGCATCAGTCAAGTGCAATAACTGCCTTGGCCTGTGTCACCTGCTCATATGCTCTGGACTCGCGAACAGGAACCTATGGACTGATACGTACGTTGCGCCATGCTGTCGAGCTACTCAACCTTCAACGTCGTCCGACTCGCCTCTACCTTCTGGTAATGCGATTCCTTCGACTTCAAGATTGCGCCGTAGTGCGCGACCCAGCCTATTACCACCTAGGCATACGCACCAGTCCCTGACCCCCAGCATCAACTCTGCGCCCCCTTCGCATTTCGGTATCCTGCAATTTAATTGCAACGGCCTAACCGGTACAATTGTTGAAGTGACAAATTTAATGAAGCGACTCAACATCAAGATCGCGGCGATTCAGGAGACAAAGCTAGGTGGAAGGTCGTCTCTCCAGACCTGCAACGGGTACAATGTACACCGTTGTGACCGTGCGAGAGGGCTTGGGGGTGGTGTGGCATTCATCACGCATCAATCTGTGCAGTATCGTATATTTGAGCCGGACATCGACCCGAGGGACACCACCTTAGAACGCCAAGGTATGGGTTGTCCGGTCAGGCGATGTCGACCTTGAAATCATAAACATTTACGTACCTCCTGTCACCCGTTGTCGCAGGGATTAGCACCCTGACATTCGTGCGTTACTCAGGGGCGAGAACCGCGTCATCCTTGGTGACTTCAACGCACACCACGACCTGTGGCACTCCAGCCTGCAAGCCGATGGTAGGGGACAGGAGCTGGCTGACCAAATAGATGATTCGACGTTCTGCACGGTAAATGGGGATGCCCCCACTAGAGTGGCGGTAAACTGCTCTAGCTCGCCAGACATCACCATAGTCAGCGCTGGCCTAATAAACTGCGTTGAATGGCGACCGATGCTGACGCTTGCTTCAGACCACCTACCTATAGTGCTCTCTATCGATCGCCCCACCGACTTTGTCACCGCTGAGAAACGCACTTACACTAACTTCAATAAAGCCGATTGGGAGGGTTTTCTCAACACCACAGAGAGCGCCTTCGCTGCTCTTCCTACCCCGTCTGACGTACGAGAAGGGGAAAAGGCGTTTCGTATGGCCCTAATTTCAGCCTCCCATCAACACATTCCGTCAGGTAGAATAAAGGAAGTGCGCCCATTCTTCCCAGCAGAGGCAGCGGCCCTGTCAAATGAACGTGACCCTACGGATCCTCAAATAAGGGATCTTAATGCGGAAATCAGACGCTTAGTAGATCAACACAAACGCGCTAAGTGGGAGGAGCACCTAAGGTCTTGCAACCTCTCGGCTGGAGTTGGCAAATTATGGTCGACGGTGAAATCTTTGTCCAACCCGACTAAACCTAACGACAAAATATCCATCGCCTTCGGTGATAAGGTTCAGTCGAAGCCAAAAATATGCGCGAGCGCCTTCTACCGACAATTTGTATCCTCCGTTGAACAAAGAGATTCGCCGAGCCACCAGGGAAGCGCACAAACACAAAAACAGCGATGCGCCCATTGCCATCTCCACAACAGAAGTTCATGAGGCTATTCGGAGATCTAAGAACACCACATATATTGGCCCCGATGGTATTTCCATGCTGATGCTGAAACACTTCGGCGACGAAGGCATAAGATACCTTACACAAATTTTCAACCTTTCCCTTTCCACCTTTGTTATTCCTGAAAGATGGAGACAAGCAAAGGTGGTCCCACTACTAATTAAACGTCTACGTTGATAGTGTCAAGCTACCAACTGTCTCACACCCCAAAATCTTAGGGGTGACGTTTCATAACATGTTCAAATACGGCACTCATGTAACCGCAATCGCCAATAAAGTCCAAAGCCGTAACAAAATTATCAAGTCCCTAGCTGGCAGCACTTGGGGTAAAGACAAAGAAACATTACTAGCTACATATAAAGCAATTGGCCAGCCGGTACTGAGCTACGCGACGCCTATATGGTCGCCGGGGCTAGCTGACACACACTGGACGAGGCTACAGGTCTGCCAAAACACCACCCTTCGTACTGCCACTGGGTGTCTTCTTATGTCTCCTGAGCATCACTTACATAATGAAGCGAAAATGCTCGCCGTTAAAGAGCATAGCGAGATGTTGACCAGGCAATTCCTGTTCAACTGTTGCAAACCGCAGCATCCGAACGGACGCCTGATCAACGAGGATCCGCCCCCAGGAGCGTAAGGAGCCATCTACGCAAACACTATGATGAGATCCGGCACCTGATTTCCACGCCGTTTGATCATAAGGTGCACCGGCAGGCCCTCACCCTCGTCCACACGAATTCGGTAAATTCCTATGTTGGCTCTCTCCCGGTGAACGCCGTTCTTCAGGCAACAACACCACCCGTTGCCGAAGAGGAGCGCGAGCTGCCTAGGGAGACTAGGGTGATGCTGGCCCAACTCCGGTCTGGATATTGTAATAGGTTAAACTCTTACCTATCCAGACTGAACCCCGACTTGCCTAATGTTTGTCCGGCATGCGGCTTGTCCCCCCATACTACTAACCATCTTTTTGTCTGGTCATCCGAGCCTACTCTTCTAACACCCATATCCCTCTGGTCCTCCCCTGTTGAAGCCGATAGGTTTCTAGGACTTCCGTTAGAAGAGTTCGATGACAACATTGGGTATAGTTGATACTGACTACCTAGGCAGGGCAACGTAGTGTTAAAACAACAACAACAACCAGACACTATACAGTCCCGGGTGCCACCAACATATTCACGGATGGTTCTAAGCTGGACGGGAAGGTGGGAGCTGGCTTCTTTTCACCGGATCTGGGTTTGGAGTTATCTTTCCGCCTTCCTGATTACTGTAGTGTGTACCAAGCGGGTTTTTATTTTCTCAGACAGCCAGGCCGCTCTTAAGGCCTTGGACTCATTCGTAGATAACACAAAGTCGGTCACTGAATGCCGCAGATTTCTTAATGAGATGGCTCAGCACTTCAGTATCAGCCTTATATGGGTACCTTGGCACAGGGATATTAAAGGCAACTGCAGAGCAGATGAGTTGGCCAGAAGAAGCACCTACGATCACATTTTTCCGGAAAATGATTCGGTAGGCATGCCTATGGCCACCTTCAAGCTTCGTGCAAACACATGCACTATTAGGAAGGCAATTGGAGCCTGGTCAGTCATCCCATCGTGTGCGACGTCCAGGCTTACGTGGCCCTGTTATGACAAGGGGCGTACAAGGGCGCTTCTGACTCTACATAAATCAGTCCTATCATCCCTACTTAGGGTCCTGACAGGGCATTGCTTAATAGGCACGAACGGTGCAAGAATGGGGGTAGCGACATTCGACTACTGTCGCAGCTGTAGGCATACCGAAGAGGAGGAGAGTGTCCAACACCTCCTCTGCCAGTGTCCAGCACTTGGCAGGCGTAGGTTGGCCATCCTGGGGAAACCCTTCCTACTTGACCTTGCTGAGGTCTCTAGTTTTGAAGCTAAAGCTGTAGCGAAATTCATTGCTTCCACAAGGTGGTTTGACCCTCTTTAGGCAGGGAAGGGGTCTTTTTCGGGACCGTATGGGGTATTAAAATGGGCCCATTGGTGGCCTAAGTAGTGAGCAGTTACCTTAGGGTCTCAGGTCAGCCCTCGCAACCTAACCTAACCTAACCTATATCTATGAGGTAGTGTTTTGCAAAATTGACAGACGTAATTTAAGCCCAAACGGCACCAAAATTTCACTATTAGAATGCTGTCTGATGAAAAAACAATTTTCACTCCACCCTAATATACATATTTCTACAACTATTCGAATAAACGAATAAATAAATCGAATAACTACTATTCGAATTTTTTGTACCCATCGAATAAAAATTTTATTTATTCGAATAATCTTAATTCGAATAGACCCATGCCTAATGCAAATGAAGTGTTCTCATAACTACGCTGGTATTGTTGTAAGAATGTGAATAACAATGTACATACAAATGTTTCAGCAACAACAACTAACTATTATTACGTAGCAACTAATAGGCGAATTCTGTAAGCTGTCTCTAGTCACTAGTCATTTTAAGGTCAATTTCAATTTTGGTATTCAGTAATCTGTCTCTCGTCTTAAAAAAAGGGTGACTAATGTGACAGCTGGTTCTAGGCAGATCAGAAACAGAAAAACATGGAAGAAGAAGCAATTGCCGCATATTTGATTTTTTTTAAATTCGAAAACGAAGAAAGGTATTAGTTAATTATATTTATATTAATAAATACAATTTAACAAAAACATTTCTCTGTTTATAATACAGACTTGTTTGCATTCGAAATCTTGCCAGTTTGAGAGACATGGAGGACAGATTTCTGCTGGAGGAAGAAATATTCCGCAAGTTTTTAAGGTTTCTCAGAGGCAAGTTTTTAAGGTTTCTCCAAACGATTTGCTGGGACCTTATGCAGGAGTTGGTTAACAAAGTTCGATTCTGGTGTGATGGAGGGTTTCCGTGCCTTTCTGTTGTAGTCCCTCATATGTTCCCGAAAACGTGTATTTACTTATTTTCCGTCCTGTTTGTCCTATGCAGCTGTGCTGGCATTCGCAAGTAAGCTTGTATGAACGGCTCCGCTGAGTTGGTGTTAGTTGTTAGCTTTTATCCCAAGTTGTTCGATGTTCTGAATGCTGTGTTTCTTGAAAAAGTTGGCCAACTTGTATGTGGTGTTTCTAGTGAATGTCATAACTGTCCAAATTTTGACCTTTTCCTCTTCGGTTTCCCTTCTCTGCGCTAAATAGTTTCTCCGGAGTTTTTCCACTAAGGTCTTTTTGCATCCGTTGCTAGTAGCTATGTTGTATATCGTGGTGAGCTCTTTCTTGTATGATTCCTGAGTGAGAGGCGTTCGTTGAAGTCTGTCCACTAGATGTCTTAATGCTGCATTCTTGTGTTGTTGCGGATGGTTCGATGCACAGTGGATTATGGTATCCGTGGTTGTTGGTTCTCTGTAGATCTTAAACTTGTTTGTGAGTTTGTTAATTCTAACCGTTAGGTCCAAGTAGTTTAGTTTTCCCTCTTTCCCCGTTTCCATTGTGAATTTTATGCTCTCATACTGCTTATTTAGAAATTCCAGTATTTGTTCTTCACGGTTATTATTTAATACCCAACTTGGTTTTTAGCTCTTGCATATACTTCATTTCCAAGTTCTGCATGAATGGCTCTAGGAGGATGGAAAATCTTGGGTTCCCCATTGCCAGTCCATTTATTTGTCTATATATTTTATTGTTGAACTTGAAATCGTTTTGTTGTAGCGTTGTTCTGAGGGTGCTTTTAATTTGTGCTGTCTTGACCGCATCTTTCGTTTTTTCTAGTAGCGTTTTGTTAACGATATCCAATATCTGCGGAAGCGGAAAAGAAATGTACAAGTCCTTTATGTCAAAGGATACTATCGTGCTGTTTTTTGCGAGTTTTACGTTCTCAAGTTTTTCTATTAACTCCGTTGTATTCTTTATTGTGCGTACTTGCTCTAGTTCAAGTGTGTCATTCAGTATACTCTTCAAATGTTTTGATAGCTTATACCCCGGTGCTGACTTGAAATTAATGATAGGCCCCATCGGTGTATCGGGCTTATGTATTTCTGGTAGCGCTGTCAGTGGGGGAGGAGATGGATTCATTTGTTACAGAGTATATCCAGTCCTGTGGTCAATTATAATCGTTGCGTTTTTTATAGCCCTTTTGATTTTAGCCTTGTATTGTGACGGACTTTTCCTTTAAGCCGGGGTTAAGCTCAGTCCGTCCAGGGTTCCTGTGGATTAGAGAAATCCCTAACGTCTCCTTTTAAAGAAAAAACCCTGGTTTTCGTTTAAAATATATAAAATTCAGTTTATTAAATAAAAATCTAATCTCTCATGTTAAGATAGCGGAGTTGGCAAACCACCGCTTATCATCTAGACGGCGGAGGTAGGAAACCACCGTCGTATATAGCTTAAAAATATTCCTGCGCTCTTAAAGACTGCGGAGGTAGGAAACCACCACTAATCTTCGGAAATAAGCTAGTGAAAGCCGCGGAGGTAGGAAACCACCACTAACTTTCGGACAGCGGAGGTAGGAAACCACCACTGTATATAACTCTGAAAACTCGTGAGCTTGCAAATCCCAGGAGTTCCTTCACTGTTGAACAAGGCGTCAACAAGCTACTATGCCTACCTAACGTCTGAATCTTATTGGCAAAATGCTCTTCTTTTATACTATTTTGAGCACAGGCGGACAGTTATTTTACAATAAAAAATCCTTAATGTATGCTATTTACATGATTTGCATGTGTTTAATCAAGAGCTTTTTCTTGAATACCGAAACCACTAACTATAAATTTGTGGGGGTGTATATTGCACTAAACAAGATAATCCATAAAGAAAATAAAGAAATGCGCGAACCACTTATGTTGAGCGACAAAATTACAATGTTTATTCAAACTTATTAAAAGATGTACAAAGCAAGAAATCTTAGAAAGAGAATGCCAACTAATTTAGTGTAGTATGTACGTATGAATGTGTATGTATGTGTGTAATGAGATGTGCAGTGAGAATTTTGTATTGTAGTGTTGTTGTTATATGCGCAAATTAGTTAACTAAGCAATACATGATAATACGGTGTCTCCCACGATTGTTCGGGCACAGTGAGTTGCAATTGTGATCCAACATCCCGGCCCCGTTGAAAGCATTCGCTTTCAAGAGACTGGCAGAATAGCAATCTTGTGAATAGGGCGGCAGCAGGTACCATTAGCTGTGCGGAGGTGCACAACTCGCACGTGACCGTCTTTTCCTTGGACTGTGGATTCTATAAGCCCAAACTTCCAACGTTGTGGTTGCAGATTATAGTCGTGTATAAGTACTAGGGTCCCTTCTTTAACATTAGGTGCAGGAGTTGTCCACTTAACCCGTGAGCGTAGCTCATTTATATACTCTTCCGACCATCGGCGCCAAATACGTTGTTTGATAGCAGTGATCATATCGTACCGATCCACGTTGGAAATGTTTATGTCTTCGAGTGAGCGTTCGGGTAAGGCCCGTAGAGAAGAGCCGACCAAAAAATGTGCGGGAGTGATTGCACCAAAATCGTTTGGGTCGGATGACATCGGGCTAATTGGTCGAGAGTTGAGTATAGCCTCCACTTCGACGGCAACAGTGCTAAGTTCTTCGAATGTCAATCGAGTGTTTGCTAGCATTCGATTCAAAAGTCCCTTTGCGCTTTTTACTGCCGCTTCCCAAAGACCGCCAAAGTGAGGAGCCCTGGGAGGAATAAAATGAAAATTAATAAATTCAGATGAACAAAATTTGTAGATTTCTTTCTGATTGTTAGAGTCAAAAAGAAATTGTTTTAATTCCTTTAATTGATTGGAAGCTCCGACGAAATTTGTATCGTTATCGGCCACCCATACGTTTTAGAGCATTTAGGAATGAATGCGTTGAGAGATCAGATACAACCTCGATGTGTACTGCCTTAGTTACGAGACAAACAAACACAGCCAAGTCAGATTTGATAGGGCCTCTACCTCGGATTCGCAAGTAGGTATTTATTGGTCCACAGAAGTCGACTCCACAGCGTTCAAACGGACGAGCGGGAGTGATACGTGTGGCTGGAAGTGGTCCCATGACTTGTTGAGCCAGGATTGGTTTATAGCGTACGCAATGTACGCAGGAACGAACGATACGACGTGCCAAGTCTCTAGCGTTGACAATCCAATATTCTAAGCGTATTAGCGCAACCAATGCTTTAGGACCAGCATGGTAATTTCGCACATGTAGATGCCGAACATAGTTGAGTACAAATTTCGAGTCGCTGGGCAGCAAAACGGGATGTTTCTGAGCATCTGGCAGATCTGCGTAGTCCAAGCGGCCACCAACCTTGATGAGTTCGAATCCGGTTGTATTATCTATGAAGGGAGTTAGATGTTTTAAATTGCTTTTTAAAGTTTGATTTTTTATGAGTAATTGAAAATCGAGAAAAAAGTGTTGTTGTTGCAAATTCCAAATAATGCAGTATAATGCCGGTCGTAATTCGTCAGGAGAAGCAATGGTAGGTGATGTAGGTTTCTTTCTGCAAGATTGTTCGGGCACAGTGAGTTGCAATTGTGATCCAACAGCATGTAAATATATATTACATCGATATAACTACACATTATGTTCTAAGTCCCTAACAGCATTTGCTACGTGCTCGCTTGCACCCGGAATGCCCCCATTGTGATCAGCTGCCCACTTGCACTTCATCGATCAGCTCGACATGCTATTGACATCAATATGTATGCTAGCAATGCATTTTCCATTTCTTCTTTGTGCGATGTCCGCTCGCATTACCCGTGTCGGTAGCCTATGTGCTTATTGTGTATATATGTATGTATGTTGGTTTGTTAGCAAAGCACCGCTGCCTTGAGTTGGCTGACCGACCCTTTTCATGCTGGAATGCCGGTTGCTTGCAATTGTTTGTGTGCTATTTTGTTATTTGGAACTAAAATATCGTTTGGTTAGCGGCTCATCTAATTTTTTGCAAAATTAGTTAAAGTGTGTATTAGGGTGTTCCAAAAAATGTGTGAATTAGCGCATCCAAAAATATATATATTTGTAACAGTTTATACCGCGGACTTCAATGTGGTATAAAGGTGGGTTATTTATATGTATAAATATGTATGTAAATATGTATATTAGGGAGTTCATAAAAAATATATTTTTTTATAAATAGCAAATTCAATATATATTTTTTTGTTCAATTCAAAATTCAAGGTATATGACATTGTAAAGTCGGGACGAGTGGGTTCGCGTGTGGGGCTCCAAAACCGGTGGTTTTGGGGTCCTCACAGTATTTTTCGGTGGGGTTCTCGCAAACTACGCGGCATTTCATATCCCTGATCAGTCTTTCGGTCTTTGTTATGTAATCAGTCTTGTCCATCAGTACTGTTGTGTTTCCTTTGTCCGCTTTACGACATTACAGGAGGCCCGAAATCAGGCCGCGGACAAGACCTAGCGCGACGCAAAAATAGGGCAAAGGGGACAGACAAGCTCCGAAATTTGGAAGCAACTTCCCCTGTAGGTTGCAGCAGGGCTGGTGTTTCTGGGAGTGCGGGCTCTGTGGGCAACGATGGAGTGTCGAAATCGACATCCGCCGGACAAAGTTCAGGCGTGCAACCGAGTGCTCAGCTACAGAGGACTCATCATTTGAGTAACCTCTCAAGTCTCCCAGCATTCCTGTGGGCACAGCGAATCGGAGGCGGTCGGGAAGAAGCAAGAGGGCGACTCCGAGAAGGAAAGCCATCTGCGATCAGCGCTTGGCCGCAAAGGTCCTTGAACGCTATGGCGGTCTGGATGGTTCTCAGATTTCTGAGAAGCATTCCCGTACACTGGAGTGGGCCAGGAACGTTTTGGGCAGCGTGGATCAACCCCCGCACCTAGTGCAGGAGGTAAGTCGGAACCAATCGGTAACGGCGCTCTGCAAAAGGGCAGAGCAGTATGAGGGTCCGGGGTGGTGAAGCTGTCCAACGCGCGTTTAGCGAAGTCGCTGACGTGCCGGCTCCATCACCCGGGGGGTAGTCGACAGGAGCAGGGAAGACGGGGCCATCTACAGGGAAGAGTGGAGCTGGGTGGCCAACGTCATCTCTGAGGCCTATTTGACTGCCGTTGACAGGTTTCTTGGGCCACCGCCACCCATCGAATATATGGGATAGTATCATGGATTCAGGTGGATTGAGTGCGCAGACGAGCGATAAGCCACGTTTTTCAAATGTCTTATCTCTCTGGGCGAGGCCGTGGACAGGAGGGACCTCCCTCTTCGCCCAAGGGCTCGGGTGTGGTTACCTGCCGAACCCTCCCAGCCGGAGAGAATTCTGAGGCAGTTGCAATACTGCAATCAGAGCCTTCCGACCCACAATTGGAATGTACTCAGGAACCCTTGAGGAACCCGAGGGGCCCGTCGTCAAGTGCTTTTGCTACTTAACTGATTCAAGGGGTGTCATCTCATATGGCATTGAGCGTGTGGTCCTAAGATTCTACAACGCTGATGCCAGGGGGGATGAAGCCACACCTCCTGTGGGGAAATCGGAAGCCGTAATTACAGCCAGCTCTGTTGTCATCCCGTCTGTGGCGGGGTCGGTCTGCAGCGTAGGAGGGCTGTTCGACTGGGCGGAGGAGGAGAGGCTGTTAGCCTTGGGGGGGAGGTTGCTGAGGTGGACGAGATGCCTTTTACTGATGATGATGATCCGACAAATAAATCTCCAACACTCTAAGGCGGCCTCCGCAGCCTCCTGCTCTGCCTGGAACAAGGCGGGGTGGATGTTGTCCTCATCCAGGAGCCGTGGCTGAGCAGTAGCGGCAATAATATATCTGGATTGAGGACTGATAGGGCCAGTAAAACCATGTTTAGAAATTCTAGGCGTACTAACTGGGTCCGGTACTGTAGCAAATTGGATGAGTTTCTCCCGAGCACCGGTATCGGGCTCAGAATTATCAGAGACCGCTATTGATGCTCTGGTGGAGGAATTCACCTATGCTTGCAACAAAGCGTATAAAATCGCTTGCCCACTGAAAACCGTAAGTGGAAAGCGAAAACCACCTTGGTGGAATCAGAAAGTAGACGACATTAGGGCTTCCAGCAGACGCCTGTTTAACAGGGCCAGGAAGAGTAATTGACCTTCCGACTGGGAGCTCTACAAAGCTGGGTTGGCTATTTACAAGTCCGCAATTAGGGAATCCAAACGGGATTCCTGGAAGGCTTTCTGCGAAAGCGTGGAGGGTTGCAACGAGTCTGCTAGATTCCGGAAGATTCTCTAGGGGAATCCTGCTCCCTTCGGGTATTTGAGGAATGTAGATGGCAGCTGGGCTATGAGTAGCGAGGAGTCTCTCCAGCTTCTTATGGACGCTCACTTCCCTGACGTCCCAGTTTCACAGGCCCGCGATGGGTGTCGGCCAGCCATCACCCTGGATGAAAACCTGATGACATAATTCCTGTGCAACTACAGAGATCGTTGGGGATTTCTTGCAGCTGGCCCCATCTACTCCAATTGCTTGAGGTTGGGCTACATCCCGCGTCATGGAATATGGTCAAGGTTACCTTTATTCCAAAGGCGGAGAGGTGCTCTCATGTATCTCCTAAGGATTTCAGGCCGATCAGTCTCTCCTCGTTTCTTCTGAAAACGCTGGAGCGCCTGATCGACCTGTATATGCGCAGCAGGATTCCTATTGAGTTTTTCGGCTGCGCAGCATGCTTACTGCAAAGGCAGATTAACTGAGACGGCGCTTCACTCCGTGGTGAAGCTGATTGAGGGGTCCTTTCAGCACAAAGAGTTCGTTCTGGGGGCCTTCCTAGACATTGAAGGAGCGTTTAACAATGTTTTGCCTTCTGCCATCATACGGGGCTTAGCAAGTCTGCTAGTTGAGTCAAGTTTGATAGAATTTATCAACAGTTTACTTTGTGGCAGGATTGTTATGGCGGAGTGGGGAGGTGCTGAGGCTAAGAGAAGGGTGAGAAGGAGCACGCCGCAAGGAGGTGTTCTTTCTCCCCTTCTCTGGGTCGTAGTAGTTAACGGCTTGCTCCTGCACTACACGAGGTGGTGCGGACTGTCGAGAAGTCACCTTTATACAAAGAATTTACTCTAGCGGCGTTCGTTGATATGGAAGGCGCTATCAACAACGTGAGAAACGACGCGATATCGGAGGCACTCGTAGGGGTAGGGGTGGAGGAGCCAATAAGGAACTGGATCACGTCCCTACTCCTTAACCGCGAAATATCAGCCGAGCTGGGGGGAGCAAAAGTTAGGAAGCAGATATGTAGAGGTACACCGCAAGGCGGGGTGCTCTCACCTCTGCTATGGCTCCTCACTATGACGACATACTAATAAAACTCACCACAAGTGGGGCAAAAATCGTGGTCCCTTCCCTTCCGTGATGAGCGAGATCATGGAAAGAACTTTGGCAAGACTAAGTAGGTGGGCACATGATTGTGGACTCAGGCTGAATCCGGAGAAGATGGATCTACTAATCTTCACGAGGAAGTACAAGCCGCCTACTTTCGAACTACCGGAATTAAATGGGCAGCGGCTATCTCTATCTGCTAGCACTAAATATCTGGGGTTCATGATTGACTGCAAGTTAAATTGGAAGGCCTGCGTCGATTTCTATGCCTGCAAATCAATGCTTGCTGAAAAATGGGGTCTAAGGGCAAGGATGGTACTGTGGTCGTACGAGGCGGTGGTGCAGCCTGTGTTGACCTATGGATCTGTAGTATGGTGGGAAGCTCTCAGGAAGAACTACAACCTCATCAGCCTACAGAAGGTTCAGCGGGCTGCATGTGTTGGTACCTCCGGAGCCTCCGGAGCCTTACGCACTTGTCCCACTGCGCCCTTGGATCCGATTCTGAACCTTCTTCCAATAGACTTACACATACTGAGTACATCGGCTCAAACCGGACTCAGACTCAGGGAGTCCATGTGCTGGAGGGATACTCAGCAGGGCTACATTAGCATTCTTAACCATCTTGCAGCTGGCACTATAAATACCAGAACCGACTTTTATCCTCACAAACTGGAGTTTGAGAGCAGTACCTACTATTACTTCAATTCCAAGTAGGAATGATTGGAAAAGGGGCAGGGTCAGCGGTATCCAAGTCTAAACCGACGGGTCCAAGATGGATTCAGGGGTGGGGGCCTGCGTCTTCTCGGAGACCCTGGAAATTGCCGTATCATTCAGACTCCCATCGCATTGCAGTGTGTTTCAAGCTGAGGTTCTTGCGATCTTGCAGGCCGGCAGATCACTCAGGGACCTGAACACAACTGGTAAAGTCACTATCTTTTCAGACAGACAAGCGGCAATAAAGGCAAAAGCAGCACCACACACTTGTTCGAACGTGATGCACGCATGTAAGCAGATCTTGGCTGCACTAACTAACCTTGAACTATCCATTACCTGGGTTCCGGGCCATAGAGGTATCGAGGGTAATGAGAAAGGCGATGAGCTGGCGCAGTGGCTCATCGGACGAAAATGAGGAAGTAATCAATATAGATATAGGGGTACCCTTAGCAGTTGCCAAGGGAAACATCCATAAATATTACCGGTCAAAGCACAATTGAGGTGGAGAAACACCACTAGTTGCGCAATATCAAGATCCAGCTGGCCAGAGTATAGCGAAAAGAGGACGAGGAGTCTTCTAAGTAGGTCAAGAGTTAGCACTCACAAACTCATAGCAGTCTTCACAGGTCACTGGGCGATAGGCACGCATGCGTAAAAAATGGGCATTCCGCACCGTGATCACTGTAGAAGCTGCGAAGACATCGATGCCAAAGGGACCGTTGAGTATTTCCTGTGTGGATGCCCAGCTCTAGCCGGAAGGCGCATGAAATCCTTTGGGAGCCCCTTTTTGTCGAACTTGGATCGTATATCCGCGATAGGGATTCCAAATATCCTCGAGTTTATCAACTCTGGGTGGTTGTAACAGATATCCATACTACATAAGTAGGTTTAAACGAGTATTTAATGGCATCAGAACGGCTTCTATAAGCTACTTGGGCGACCTGGGTCGCAGCCTTTCCACCTACCTACCTACCTATATGTATTTTTCCGCAAATGTTCTAGCACACATATACATACGGTGTATCACAAAAGTAAGTATGCAGCCCTTTTTCGCAGCTCTCACCATTTTTTGTTTCAACAAATTTATTTTAAATAATTTTTTTAAGACAGTTTTTCATAACCTAACACATAAACTATAAATTATATTTTAAAAATTTGTGAAAAATTTGCAATTTCGACGAATTTTCATGGAAATTTTCAACTTTTTTCTCAGAATTTTTAAAATTTTTTTGAGTATGCAGATTTGTAGGCCATTTCAGTATAATAAGGTGTTAGTCTTAAGTCCGTGAGAATTTCCCCTGATTTTTAGGAATTTTTTTCTGAAGAGCTTCATTGTCTTTTTCCATATAAAAAAAATTACGTTCATAAATGTATATAGAGGTAAATCCTAAAGTCTCGAGGAAAAAAAATTTCTAAAAATCAGGGGAAGTTCTTAAGGACTTAAGACTTACACCTTCGTGGAAATTTTGCAAATTTTTCACATATTTTTAAAATATAATTTGAAGTTTATGTGTTACATTATGAAGAACTGTTTAAAAAAAAATTATTTAGAATAAATTTGTTGAAACCAAAAATGGTGAGAGCTGCGAAAAAGGGCTGCATACTTACTTTTGTGATACACTGTAACTATATTCATAGTAAAATCGTTTTTTATTTAAAATGATTTTCGCACACAACTTTAAATATAGCTGCGGTTGAGCCCCCAAAGATGTAGTAACGTTAGTTAAGACATGCTTTTTCTATTTTTAATAAATACTAATAATTTAGTAGGTTCATTTTAACAATGAATTGGATTATTTGAGGTATTTTTAAAATTTGTCCAATTAAAGTTAACGTATTGTGTTTGTCTGTTCCGGTGTAACTATTGTATATTTTTCTAGAACTGACTCGAAATTGATTTTTTCATTCTATTTATACTCTTTGTCCTGAGTTACCTTTTCTGTTTCTTTAAAATAAGATTACTTTGTTTTAGTATTATGGTACCTGAGTTGGTACTATTCCTACATACATGTAGAGTGATCAATACACACAAGCGATTGAGAGCAGTGAGAGAATTCGATTTGCGATTATACATTCTCCTCATATTGTTTAGGCCCGATGCCTAAATTCCAAAAAATGGGCCACCCTAATGTCACTTTTCTGCACCCTTCCAACCACACATACCAATCCACCCACATGTATGTGCATGCCTGCATATTCATGTTTTGTCAGCAACATATACATGCATGTGGGTGTGCATGTGTAGGTTCACCTCTCCTTAAAACCGGAGGCTGAAATTTCGCGTTCAACGGTTGTCCTCGACTGGACAACCTTCTACTTTTTCAGCGATCGTTGACGGAACAACATATCGGCCACCCCAGGATTGTCACCAGCAGCCACTTTAAGGTAACATTTTTAGTTGTACAACTCAAATCTTTTAGCTCAATAAACGGCCACATTATAACGACAATTCTCGTTCTTTTTCATTTCATTTCAAAATACCAATTCGACCGTGGTGCTTTCGAGCCACGGCCGCTCCAGCTAAGCACTTCGAGCGAATTGTACATGGTCCATCTCACCGTAGAAACGAATACAGCCTATACAGTCCACAACAACAACAACATCAAAGCGCAATAACAATACCGCTTGGATACAGAATATTTAATTTGACTAATTTTCAACTTTGGATAAATTCACTCAGCCAAACACAGCCAAATTTAACACTGCTGCAAAGAAGCTACCACAACAACATATAACACATACATACAACATACGCTGCCGATCACCACATCAAAGCACGTAAGTTGTATATTTCTTGCCATTTGTTTTTTGGTGTTGCTATTTTTTGTTAAACGAATTGCCACAAATATTTATATTTCAAAAAGTGTCGCCCGCGAGTGTGGTCAAATAAGTGCGAAAAGTGAATTTGTTTATTTAACATAACCTCACTTTCACATTAAATTCACGTAGCATTTCGATTGGTAGTTTCGTCTTAGTTTCCACCTTTTTTTTTGGTAATAAACACGCACAACATTTCAACAGAAGGCTAGTAAATTTTCTTAATTAAAGTCACTTAGTTTTTTTTAGTTAAATTTTCATTTATTCGCACAAATCTCCACTTAGGGATTAACTTATTCCGTTTGTTTGGTTGTTGTGTTTTCCAATATGATTCTATTAACTTATTCGCTCGTTTTGATACACCGCGTACTTCACTTGTGTTTTCTTTTGTCTACATTACACGTATACATATAGGTATATATAAACATATCCCCGATAGCGTGTGTGTGGCGAGTTAATCAAAGAGTATAAATTTGAATTTATTGTTGAATTATAACAAAATATTCAGACGATTCGGCCAAGTCTGCAATAAATAAATTAAATTAACTCTCTCATGCCCAATGTTGCAAAAACGCAACATTTGTGTTTCCGAGCCTCTAACTCCCGTTATTTTCAAGTTATTGCTTTTAGTTTTCTTTTAAATTAGAGCTTACTGTGTTCAGAAAGCAAACAGCAAGTTGTTTGGCAGTCAGCTGTACACGCTGTTGTTGTTGTTGTAACGCCACGTAGCCCTGCCTAGGTAGTCAGTATCTACCCAATATTGTCATCAGGCTCTTCTAACGGAAGTCCTAGAAACCTAGCGGCTTCAACAGGGGCGGACCAGAGGGATATGGGTGTTGAAGAGTAGGCTCAGCTGAGCAGACGAAAAGGTGGTTAGTATTATGGGGGGACAAGCCACATGCCGGACAAACATTAGGCAAGTCGGGGTTCAGTCTGGATAGGTAAGAGTTTAACCTATTACAATATCCAGACCGGAGTTGGGCCAGCATCACTCTAGTCTCCCTAGGCAGCCCGCGCTCCTCTTCGGCAACGGGTGGAGTTGTTGCCTGAAGAACGGCGTTCGCTGGAATAGAGCTGACATAGGAATTTACCGAACCGGTGTGGATAAGGATGAGGGCCTGCCGGTGCACCTTAGGATCAAACGGCGTGGAAATCAGGTGCCGGATCTCATCGAAGTGTTTGCGTAGGTGGCTTCTTATCCTCTTGGGGGCGGATTTTCGTTGACCAGGCGTCCGTTCGGGTGCTGCGGTTTGCAACAGTTGAATAGGAATTGCCTGGTCAGCATTTCGCTATGCTCTTTAACGGCGAGCATTTTCGCTTCAATGTGAAGGTGGTGCTCAGGAGACATAAGAAGACACCCAGTGGCGGTTCGAAGGGCGGTATTCTGGCAGACCTGAAGCCTCGTCCGGTGTGTGTCAGCCAGCCCCGACGACCATATAGGCGTCGCGTAGCTCAGTACCGGCTGACCAATTGCTTTGTATGGAGCTAGTAACGTTTCTTTGTCTTTGCCCCAAGTGCTGTCAGCTAGCGACTTGAGGATTTTGTTACGGCTTTGGATTTTATTGACAATTGCGGTAACATGAGCGCCGTATTTGAACATGTTATCAAACGTTACCCCTAAGATTTTGGGGTGTGAGACAGTTGGTAGCTTAACACTATCAACGTAGACGTCTAATTCCATGTTCACTTGCGTTGTCCACGTCGTAAATAAGGTAGCCGAGGACTTATTCGGTGACAATGCCAGGTTTCTACCAGCGAAAAGTTCCGACACGGCTGGGAGGTACGAGTTTATGCGAGAGCAGAGTTCTTCAACGGAGGGGCCCGTTGCCAGAATCGTACAATCATCGGCGTAAGAGACGATCGAGACACCCTCTGGTGGGGGGAAGTTTCGATATATATTAGTTAAATAGAAACGGGGATAGGACACCACCCTGTGGCACCCCTTGTTTAACTATTCTGGGTTTTGATCGGGCGCCTCTGAATTCTACCGACGATTGACGACCACTCAGATAATTGGCAGTCCAACGTTTAAGACAGGGGGGAAGGGACGAATCTTCCAGGTCTTTCAATAGTCGAGCATGATTGACCGTGTCAAAGGCTTTGGCCAAATCAAGCGCAACTAGCACTGTCCTGTGGTTTGGACGCTTTTGGTTTAGTCCGTCCCCTATCTGAGTGGTAATGGCGTTCAGCGCGGTGGTAGTGCTGTGGTTTTTGCGGAAACCATGCTGATGTTCGGCGAGTCGCAAATTAGCGGTGAAATATGGTAATAAGATGGATTCCAACACTTTCACTACTGGCGAGAGAAGTGATATCGGGCGATATGACTCCCCTACGGCAGCTGGCTTGCCAGGCTTTAATAGTGGGACCACCTTTGCCTGTCTCCATCTTTCAGGAATGACAAAGGTGGACAAGGAAAGGTTGAAAATGTGTGTTAAATATCTTATGCCTTCGTCGCCGAGGTGTTTTAGCATCAGCATGGAGATGCCATCGGGGCCTATGTACTTGGTGTTCTTAGATCTCCGTATTGCCTCTTGTACTTCGGTTGTGGAGATGGCAATGGGCGCATCGCTGTTTTTGGGTTATGCGCTTCCCTGGTGGCTCCGCGAATTTCTTTGTCCAACGGAGGATGCATTACAAACTGTCGGCAGAAAGAAAAGCTGTACACGCTCTCAGTCGGTAGCTGTATTTGTGAGAGAGAAGTTGAAAAATTGATTTTGCAAAAAAACGGTGTCTCAAAAAAGTGGATAAAAATTAAGAGAGTGTTAGAAAAAACCCTACATGAAAACATTATTTAGTTTGTCCGTAATAATTTTATTATTTCGTGTTGCGTATATGCAACATTGGTCTATTGTGGTAATTTTCGAAAAATATAATTTATTTTAGTATACACTTTCCAAGATGCGCCCAAAAGGTCTGACTCAAGCTGAGATTGAAAGAATTACCAACTTTGATTGGCATGATTCGGCTGACAATGAAAGTGAAGAAGAAGCAGATCAGAATATGGAGGAAATTATAGAGGAAACATTGAAAAATTTAGATAACAGAGCTGAAAATGTGGAAGTTGGTTTGATTGACCAAATTATTGGAAGCAAAGATGTTGAAGATTTTGAAGATTTGAATGAGAATGAAATCGTTGCACAGGAGGTAATTGAAAAAATTGATATCAATAGTTTGAAGTGGAGTAGTGCTGAGTTTATGGAATGTGAGACCACGTGGAAAAGTACATTATGCAGCAATGCGGTGAAAAAACCCATACAGTATCTTAGTACTTTCTTTACGGATGAACTGTGGCTAAAAATATGTGAGGAAACGAATTTATATGCCATGCAAACAAAGGGAATACAATTGAAATGCACTGTACCTGAAATGAAAAGGTTTGTTGGCATATGTCAGGAACACACCTATCATCAATTCAGGAACACACATATAATCGATTCCATTTATACACATTCCTAACTTTATTCATTACTTCACACTCATTCTTGATGAACACATTTTTATACTCTATACTCTATAGCGACAGAATTGGATACTAAAAAACCAGAAGTTCAGGTCGCAGTATTCATGGCGTCTGTGGGAAATGACGCATCAGTAATTTACAATACATTTAATTTAACAGAAAATGATAGAAAAAGCGTCAGCACAATAAAAAAGCGCTTTACAGAATATTTCACACCGAAAGTAAATGAAACGTATGAAAGATACGTATTCAACACCATCGTACAAAAGGAGTGTCAAACATTTGATGAATTCGTCACAGATCTAAGAAGTAAAATTAAAAATTGTGGTTACGGGACGCTAGCTGACACCTTAATTCGCGACAGAATAGTAGTGGGTATAATAAATGACACAACGAGGGAGAAACTACTAGCGGAAAGCAAATTAACCTTGGAAAAAGCCATAGATATTTGTCACTCAGCAGAGCAAGTCAAAATGCAGGTAACAACAATGAAACAGGCGGCTACAGTTGACGCAGTTACATGGAACAAAAAGCAAACTAAAAAAGACATCAAAGAACCTAACAAAAAAGATGAAACCTTTCACTGCAATAGGTGTGATACCATGCACGGCCGTCGTAATTGTCCGGCCTTTAAAAAGGTTTGCCAAAAATGTAAAAGGAAAGGCCATCTTACCAAATGTTGCAAAAGCAAAACAGTCAACGAACTGGTCGAAGACCGTGGAGGCGACGATTACAGTTTTGTAGTGTCTACGGTAAGTGCGAAATTAGACAGTGTGGACGCCGAAGATTGGTATGAAAAAGCCACGCTGGCCAAAAACGTAATGGTAAAGTTCAAACTTGACACAGGTAGCCAGTGCAATGTTTTAAACTACGAAACAATAAAGAATATAAACGCTCACATCAGCACAACGTCAACGCAGTTCTTAACATCGTTTTCAAACCACAAAAACCCCGTGCTGGGTGAAGTGGTCATAGACACGCTTATTAAAAAACAGGAAGTACCCATAAAATACTTAGTCGTCAAAGCAGATGTTACAGCAGTGCTTGGTAAGTCAACGTGTGAAAAATTAAATTTAGTCAAGCGTATTGAGACCTTAACTATTGATGAAGACTTATTTGAAGGAATAGGTTGCCTTAAGCAATATGTATACGACATAGACTTAATAGAAAATCCGAAACTAAGCATATGTCCTGCACGAAAAATTCCACATACAATTAGACAGCAGGTTAAAAGGAGCTTGATAGTATGGTTGCGCAAAAAATAATAAAGCCCATAACAAAGCCTACACCAGCTGTGTCACCCATGGTGGTGGTAAGAAAAAATAATAAAATTAGACTCTGTTTAGATCCATCGGTGATAAATAAAAATCTCAAAAGACGTTATTATCCACTTAATACGTTAGAAGAAATTACAGCGCGCATTCACGGCTCAAATTGGTTCACGTTACTCGATTGTAAAAAAGGCTTTTGGCAACTGCAAGTAACACCCCGTACGTCAGAATATCTGACATTTAGTACCCCGTTCGGAAGATACTCCTGCTTAAGGATGCCATTTGGCTTAGCATCGGCTCCGGAGGTGTTCCAACAAGTAATGAGTTCACTAATCGCGGACGTAAAGAACGCGGAGGTGTCTATGGATGATGTTCTCTGGCATGCCGCCAGCAAACTAGAACTAGAGAGAATCACTCAAAAGGTACTTGACAAACTCAAAACAGCAGGCCTTAAGCTAAACAAAGAAAAGTGCGTTTTTAATACACAAGAAGTAAAGTTTCTGGGACATATAGTCTCCACGGAAGGTGTGAAACCTGATCCCGAAAAAATAGAAACTATAACGAAAATTAAGCAACCGCAAAACGTGAAAGAGTTGCAAAGATTCTTTGGTATGGTGAAGTACGTGCAAAATTTATAAAAAATCTGGCAGATATCACCCAACCACTAAGACAATTATTGCGAAAAGATGTTGAGTGGGTGTGGGATGCGCAACACAATGAAGCATTCAATAAATTGAAAAATCTGCTAAAGAATCCACCAGTGTTAGGGTATTATGACACGAAAGCGCCAATTTTGCTGTCAGTAGATGCCAGTAGTTATGCATGTGGCGGAGTACTAATGCAAAAACAGAAGCCGATAGCTTACTGTGCAAAATCGTTCACAAAAACCGAACATGGCTATAGCCAATTAGAAAAAGAGGCAAACGCCATTCTAGTTGCAGTTAAAAAATTTCACATGTACATTTGGGGTTGCAAAGATTTAACGATCGAATCTGATCATAAGCCTCTCGAGACAGTATTTAAAAAGCCAATAACAGATGCACCACCCAGATTGCAAAGAATCATGTATCAAATCCTGCCTTATAATCCAAAAGTTATTTATAAAACAGGTTGGGAATTGTATGTAGCAGATTTACTGAGTAGAGACTGCGAAAACTTAAATCGTGAAGATTTAAATCCAGAAAATTTACAAATATGTGCTATTGTGCCATTTACGAAAACGTGAAAAGACGAACCTAAAGCAGAGACCGCAAAAAGCAAAGAGCTTAATGATTTAAAGTTAACCATACTAAAAGATAGCCATAGCAATAAAGTGCCAATAAATCTGAAAAAATATTGGAGCTTCTCAGCGTGTATGAGGACATAATTTTCAAAGATCACAGAGTATTGGTTCCAGAAACAATGGTGCAATTAGTTATGAAGCATTGCCACCTTAGTCATAAAGGACTACAAGGGACGCTAAAACTGGCCCGTGACAATGTATTATGGCCAACAATGACCAAAAATTTGACTGAGTCCATAAAAACTTGCGATGCATGCAGGAAAATACAAAAAGATAATCAGATGGAACAAATAAATTTACAAGCCGCACCGAAACGGCCATGGAGTATTGTCGCCTCGGACATATTCCACTTAAGAGGAAAGGATTACATCCTCATTGCAGACAGCTACTCAGGATATTTTGACTTTAAACAACTAAACAATATCACCAGTTTCAACGTCATTAAAGAATTGAAGACATGGTTTGCAACCTTCGGCATCCCGGAGGTACTATTATCAGATGGTGGTAAACAATTTGATTGTAGTGACTTCAGGGCCTTTCAGAAAGAATGGAACTTTGATCACAGAATTTCGAGCCCCCATTCTCCACGTTCAAATGGCCTAGCCGAACGCTATGTGCAAGAGGCTAAGAACCTAATGAAAAAGTGCCTTGAAGACAACACGGACTTACACCTAGCCTTGCTACATCATCGGAATACCCCACGCTTAGACTTAGGGTCTCCAGTACAACGCTTAATGAACAGAAGAACCAGAACGCTATTACCTACCAATGAAAAGCTACTCAATCCAGAAATAATTAAAAACGTAAGCAAAAACTAACGAAACTCAAGGAAGGTGAGAAAGGAACAGCAGACAGAAATAAAAAACAGAGTAGGGAATATGCTACGCAAGAGAGAGTACTGCTTAGACAAAGCCACAATAACTGGGTTCCAGCTTACATAGTGAGACCAGAAGGACACCGCTCGTACAGAGTACAAACCGAGGATGGGGCCACATACAGAAGAAACACATGGCATCTTAAGCCAGACGCTTCATCCCTTGACGTTGATCCCAACTCGTCCACAGACCGCCCTACTGTTGAACCAAAAATCCAAAGTCCTTCGAGTCCAACACAGCCACCGACAGAAACCACACCACAACAGTGTTCACCAGATGACGTGCTTCTGCAAGCTGAGCCGTCCACTCCCGCTACACCACAGGATGCAGCTAGTCTCAAACGCCCATCGCGCACTCGCTATTTACGTGTAATTAAGACACCCGCAAGGTACCGCTGAAAAAGAGGGATGTCAGGAACACACCTATCATCAATTCAGGAACACACATATAATCGATTCCATTTATACACATTCCTAACTTTATTCATTACTTCACACTCATTCTTGATGTACACATTTTTATATACACATATATCTTGAGATTGTTCTAGACACGTTGTATCAATAAAACACGTGCCTTAGTATTTTGATATATTTTTTAATAAAGTAATTTGTACCTAAGCTAAGGTGCATTACAGCATACTTCTTTTTCTTGGTGTTGTGAAAATACCAACTTATCGAATGGCGTGGGCGTCCAATTTCAAATTAGCGGCCGTTGGAAATGCATTGGCAAGAAACAGATTTGAGAAAACAAACAATTTTTCCATTTGAATGATAATTTGAAACAGCCTCAGAAAGGAACGCCTAACTATAACAAGTTGTACAAAGTTCGGTCTATGTTGGACATCATAAAGAAACAATTCAATGATATTTCACAGGAAGAATACCAAAGTATAGATGAGCAAATTATCTATATATATAAAAATGAATTGGCGTTCGTATATACCGTAAGATCTCCGGATCGGCTCAACCGATTTTAAATATTTTTTCTTTAATGTTTCCAATCTGTTTCATGTCTCATTTACCACATAAATTCTTTTTTTTCTAATCTCAATTTAAAATTTTTTTAGCTAATACTCAATAACGGCTTAACCGATTTTCAAAATTTTTTCTTTTATTTATTCTATCGGACATAGTGTTTATTTATATAGAACAAAACATTTTCTAAATCTTCAATTTAATCATATATTAGCTAAAGAAGTTTAGCTACCATATAAATTGTAGTCAGTTGAGATCACTGGTATTCTAACTGATATGTTCCTGTCATACAGATTTTTTCCGTTTTATATTTAAAAATACAAATGGTGAATTCCTTTTCGCTACTATTGCGAATGTTGAAAAAGTGAATGAATGAAAAGTTTTGATTGTGAATATAGGTTGTTGATTGTGAATATAGGTTGTTATTCCGTCCTTTTTCATAATCTATGTTATGGTGAAGAAGTTGTAATCTATATATATAAAAATGAATTGGCGTTCGTATATACCGTAAGATCTCCGGATCGGCTCAACCGATTTTAAATATTTTTTCTTTAATGTTTCCAATCTGTTTCATGTCTCATTTACCACATAAATTCTTTTTTTTCTAATCTCAATTTAAATTTTTTTTATCTAATACTCAATAACGGCTTAACCGATTTTCAAAATTTTTTCTTTTCTTTATTCTATCGGACATAGTGTTTATTTATAAAGAACAAAACATTTTCTAAATCTTCAATTTAATCATATATTAGCTAAAGAAGTTTAGCTACCATATACATTGTAGTCAGTTGAGATCACTGGTATTCTAACTGAAATGTTCCTGTAGGGAACTTAATGCCATACAGATTTTTTCCGTTTTATATTTAAAAATACAAATACATTCATTAAAAGGTATTTTTAGCTTAGGCACTAACCACGGTTAAGAATCTTGCTTAATTCACCTTATTTGGTAGATGTCTTAAATATTGTGGTGAATGGCCTGTAATCTATATCATGGTGAAGAATTTGTAATCTATATATATAAAAATGAATTGGCGTTCGTGTATACCGTAAGATCTCCGGATCGGCTCAACCGATTTTAAATATTTTTTCTTTAATGTTTCCAATCTGTTTCATGTCTCATTTACCACATAAATTCTTTTTTTTCTAATCTCAATTTAAAATTTGTTTAGCTAATACTCAATAACGGCTTAACCGATTTTCAAAATTTTTTCTTTTCTTTATTCTATCGGTCATAGTGTTTATTTATATAGATCAAAACATTTTCTAAATCTTCAATTTAATCATATATTAGCTAAAGAAGTTTAGCTACCATATAAATTGTAGTCAGTTGATATCACTGGTATTCTAACTGAAATGTTCCTGTAGGGAACTTAATGCCATACAGATTTTTTCCGTTTTATATTTAAAAATACAAATGGTGAATTCCTTTTCGCTACTATTGCGAATGTTGAAAAAGTGAATGAATGAAAAGTTTTGATTGTGAATATAGGTTGTTATTCCGTCCTTTTTCATAATCTATGTTATGGTGAAGATGTTGTAATCTATATATAAAAATGGAGCCTATTTTCCTTGCTGACGCTATAACTCCAGAACGGCAGGACCGACTTAAACGAAATTTTGCGTTTAGTTTTTGATTGAGCCCGACATGGTTTATGGCCAAAAAAAGTATAAGAAACCGGGAAGGTTTTGGAGATATTCCACAAAATGTGGACCAGGGGTGACTCCAGAAAGTGTTTGTACGATATGGGTATCAAATGAAAGGTGTTGACGAGCGCTTGAACATGGTGTAGTTATTAGTCCCATATAAGACGCCGTGTTCGAGGTATTTCCCAAAATATGGACCAGGTGTGACCCCAGACGGGTTTTCTACAATATGGGTATCAAATAAAAGGTATTGATGAGTATTTAAAAAAGAGGTGATTTTCAAGACCCTATGCGACCCGTTTTCCGAGATATCTACCAAATGAGAGTTTTCACAAGGAAAAGTTTTCAGGTTCATCTGCGAACCCGTTTCCTTGAAATTTACCATTAGGGGGACCAAGGCTGACCCAAGAATAAGCTCATATAATATAGCTATCATATCAAAAGTGTTGATGACTGTGTCCGCTTAGAGTGAATTTTAGATTCATCTGAATTCAAGAAAAAAATTATTATACAAAAAATTTTTCATAGAGCTGTTTGCCTTATCTATATATAAAAATGGAGCCTATTTTCCTTGCTGACGCTATAACTCCAGAACGGCAGCACCGAATTAAACGAAATTTTGCGCGTAGTTTTTGATTGAGCCCGACATGGTTTATGGCCAAAAAAAGTATAAGAAACCGGGAAGGTTTTGGAGATATTCCACAAAATGTGGACCAGGGGTGACTCCAGAAAGTGTTTGTACGATATGGGTATCAAATGAAAGGTGTTGACGAGCGCTTGAACATGGTGTAGTTATTAGTCCCATACAAGACGCCGTGTTCGAGGTATTTCCCAAAATATGGACCAGGTGTGACCCCAGACGGGTTTTCTACAATATGGGTATCAAATAAAAGGTATTGATGAGTATTTAAAAAAGAGGTGATTTTCAAGACCCTATGCGACCCGTTTTCCGAGATATCTACCAAATGAGAGTTTTCACAAGGAAAAGTTTTCAGGTTCATCTGCGAACCCGTTTCCTTGAAATTTACCATTAGGTGGACCAAGGCTGACCCAAGAATAAGCTCATATAATATAGCTATCATATCAAAAGTGTTGATGACTGTGTCCGCTTAGAGTGAATTTTAGATTCATCTGAATTCAAGAAAAAAATTATCATACAAAACCTTTTTCATATAGCTGTTTGCCTTATCTATATATATAAAAATGGAGGGAAAAAATGTATAGTAACTCATCAATTGAGAACGGCTCGACCGATTTCACTAATTTTTTCTTAATTGTATTTGTTTGTGCCCCGAGAAGGTTCTTCAGAAAGAAAAAGTTAAAAAAGTTTCTGGAATCCTGAGATATTGACCAAAATGTGGACCAGGGGTGACTCCGAATGTATTTTAACAATAAGCGTATCAAATTAAAGGTGTTGATGAGAGTTTTCACAAGGAAAAGTTTTCAGGTTCATCTGCGAACCCGTTTCCTTGAAATTTACCATTAGGGGGACCAAGGCTGACCCAAGAATAAGCTCATATAATATAGCTATCATATCAAAAGTGTTGATGACTGTGTCCGCTTAGAGTGAATTTTAGATTCATCTGAATTCAAGAAAAAAATTATTATACAAAAGCTTTTTCATAGAGCTGTTTGCCTTATCTACATATATAAAAATGGAGGGAAAAAATGTATAGTAACTCATCAATTGAGAACGGCTCGACCGATTTCACTAACTTTTTCTTAATTGTATTTGTTTGTGCCCCGAGAAGGTTCTTCAGAAAGAAAAAGTTAAAAAAGTTTCTGGAATCCTGAGATATTGACCAAAATGTGGACCAGGGGTGACTCCGAATGTATTTTAACAATAAGCGTATCAAATTAAAGGTGTTGATGAGAGTTTTCACAAGGAAAAGTTTTCAGGTTCATCTGCGAACCCGTTTCCTTGAAATTTACCATTAGGGGGACCAAGGCTGACCCAAGAATAAGCTCATATAATATAGCTATCATATCAAAAGTGTTGATGACTGTGTCCGCTTAGAGTGAATTTTAGATTCATCTGAATTCAAGAAAAAAATTATTATACAAAAGCTTTTTCATAGAGCTGTTTGCCTTATCTTATAAATAAAAATGAATGTGTGTCTGTGTGTCTGTGTGTCTGTGTGTCCTTTATGGGCGTCCAAAGTACTCAACCGATTTTTATGAAATTTTCACAGTATATTCTTGAGATCATGGGTTAAAGCATAGGCTATATTAATTTTTGGAAAAGTGGGCGGTGCCACGCCCCCAGGCTATATAAAACTACAATTCTTCATAACTCTGAACATATTTGGTCTAAATTAATGATTTTTGGATATGTGTGTCCTTTGGTCAAGATTTATGTAATTTTGGAAAAGTGGGCGGTGCCACGCCCACATTTTTTGTGTTTTGTTTGTACTTCAATAATGTCCAAAGTTTATGGTCGATCTCTTTTAAACTTTCAAGATTGGTTAAGAAAACTGTTGTGTACGATTTAGGCTATATCAATTTTTGGAAAAGTAGGCGGTGCCACGCCCCAAGGCTATATAAAATTTAAATTCTTCATAGCTCTGAACATATTTGGTCTAAATTAATGATTTCTGGATATGTGTGTCCTTTGGTCAAGATTTATGTAATTTTGGAAAAGTGGGCGGTGCCACGCCCACATTTTTTGTGTTTTGTTTGTACTTCAATAATGTCCAAAGTTTATGGTCGATCTCTTTTAAACTTTCAAGATTGGTTAAGAAAATTGTTGTGTACGATTTAGGCTATATCAATTTTTGGAAAAGTAGGCGGTGCCACGTCCCAAGGCTATATAAAATTTAAATTCTTCATAGCTCTGAACATATTTGGTCTAGATTAATGATTTCTGGATATGTGTGTCCTTTGGTCAAGATTTATGTAATTTTGGAAAAGTGGGCGGTGCCACGCCCCTTTTTGTGTGTTTTGTTTGTACTTCAATAATGTCCAAAGTTTATGGTCGATCTCTTTTAAACTTTCAAGATTGGTTAAGAAAATTGTTGTGTACGATTGAGGCTATATGAATTTTTGGAAAAGTAGCCAGTGCCACGCCCCCAGGCTATATAAAATTTAAATTCTTCATAACTCTGAACATATTAGGTCTAAATTAAAGATTTTTGGATATGTGTGTCCTTTAGTCAAGGTGGATATAATTTGGGAAAAGTGGGCGGTCCCACGCCCACATTTTTTGTGTTTTGTTTGTACTTCAATAAGTTCAAAGTTTATGGTCGATCTTCTCTAAATTTCAAAATTGGTTCAGAAGATTGTTGTGCCACGCCCCCAGGCTATATAAAATTTAAATCATCATAACTTTGAATATTTTGGTCTAAGCTAATGATTTTTGGATATGTGTGTCCCTTGGTCAAGAATTATATAATTTGGGAAATGTGGGCCGTGCCACGCCCACATTTTTTGTATTCAGTGCTTTGTTTGTACTTCAATAATGTCCAAAGTTTATGGTTGATCTGTTTTAAACTTTTCCAATACGTTAAAATCTCCGTTGGGTACGACATACAGAGGCTACATTTGTAAATTCTTTGGAGAAGTGGGCACTTCCAGGACCACAAGCTAAGTAATATTTCAATTCGTTATATCCCTGAATGTATTTGCTTTAGTGACATTTTAACGTTCTTAAATCTTAATCAAAGCACTTAATTTTTTTTGTTTGTTATTGCTGTTCATACATATCCAGAGTATTATAGGTAGATATAGGATATAATTAAATAAGTACTAACTATACATCTGCTCAGCAGCGCATAATGGTTTTTGTCATACCCATTGAGTTCAAAAGATCCGTTTTTTGAGTTGGACATCCAAAAAATTTATTTGTTTATACCAAAGACTCTAAAGCCAGAAACATTGTATATCCTAAAGCACTGCAATAAATGGAATGTTAAAAGTTAAAGAAAAATATTTGAAAATGTATTTCTAGGGAAGTCACTGGTCAGGCAGAACAACGTCTGCCGGGTCTGCTAGTCTATATATAAAAATGGAGCCTATTTTCCTTGCTGACGCTATAACTCCAGAACGGCAGGACCGAATTAAACGAAATTTTGCGCGTAGTTTTTGATTGAGCCCGACATGGTTTATGGCCAAAAAAAGTATAAGAAACCGGGAAGGTTTTGGAGATATTCCACAAAATGTGGACCAGGGGTGACTCCAGAAAGTGTTTGTACGATATGGGTATCAAATGAAAGGTGTTGACGAGCGCTTGAACATGGTGTAGTTATTAGTCCCATACAAGACGCCGTGTTCGAGGTATTTCCCAAAATATGGACCAGGTGTGACCCCAGACGGGTTTTCTACAATATGGGTATCAAATAAAAGGTATTGATGAGTATTTAAAAAAGAGGTGATTTTCAAGACCCTATGCGACCCGTTTTCCGAGATATCTACCAAATGAGAGTTTTCACAAGGAAAAGTTTTCAGGTTCATCTGCGAACCCGTTTCCTTGAAATTTACCATTAGGTGGACCAAGGCTGACCCAAGAATAAGCTCATATAATATAGCTATCATATCAAAAGTGTTGATGACTGTGTCCGCTTAGAGTGAATTTTAGATTCATCTGAATTCAAGAAAAAAATTATTATACAAAAGCTTTTTCATAGAGCTGTTTGCCTTATCTATATATATAAAAATGGAGGGAAAAAATGTATAGTAACTCATCAATTGAGAACGGCTCGACCGATTTCACTAACTTTTTTTTAATTGTATTTGTTTGTGCCCCGAGAAGGTTCTTCAGAAAGAAAAAGTTAAAAAAGTTTCTGGAATCCTGAGATATTGACCAAAATGTGGACCAGGGGTGACTCCGAATGTATTTTAACAATAAGCGTATCAAATTAAAGGTGTTGATGAGAGTTTTCACAAGGAAAAGTTTTCAGGTTCATCTGCGAACCCGTTTCCTTGAAATTTACCATTAGGGGGACCAAGGCTGACCCAAGAATAAGCTCATATAATATAGCTATCATATCAAAAGTGTTGATGACTGTGTCCGCTTAGAGTGAATTTTAGATTCATCTGAATTCAAGAAAAAAATTATTATACAAAAGCTTTTTCATAGAGCTGTTTGCCTTATCTATTTATAAAAATGAATCCCTATTTCCCTTGGTCATCGCATCACGCCTGAATGGATAAACTAATTACAAAAGTTAAACTAGGTTATGTCGATTTGCTATTCTTTTTTCAATTCAGTTCGGAGTTTTGGTAAGTTTGAATATATTACTGACGGTAATTCTTTCATTTAGGTGTCACCTCCTAAAAAAATTGAATGCGTGTCGTGAAATAAAAAAATTAAGAATATTCGACGATTTAATACGATGCTTTAGTGAACATCTAAGAAAGACGAAAATTTAAAACATTCATTATTGATACGCAGGACAACGTCTGCCGGGTCTGCTATCTATATATAAAAATGGAGCCTATTTTCCTTGCTGACGCTATAACTCCAGAACGGCAGGACCGAATTAAACGAAATTTTGCGCGTAGTTTTTGATTGAGCCCGACATGGTTTATGGCCAAAAAAAGTATAAGAAACCGGGAAGGTTTTGGAGATATTCCACAAAATGTGGACCAGGGGTGACTCCAGAAAGTGTTTGTACGATATGGGTATCAAATGAAAGGTGTTGACGAGCGCTTGAACATGGTGTAGTTATTAGTCCCATACAAGACGCCGTGTTCGAGGTATTTCCCAAAATATGGACCAGGTGTGACCCCAGACGGGTTTTCTACAATATGGGTATCAAATAAAAGGTATTGATGAGTATTTAAAAAAGAGGTGATTTTCAAGACCCTATGCGACCCGTTTTCCGAGATATCTACCAAATGAGAGTTTTCACAAGGAAAAGTTTTCAGGTTCATCTGCGAACCCGTTTCCTTGAAATTTACCATTAGGGGGACCAAGGCTGACCCAAGAATAAGCTCATATAATATAGCTATCATATCAAAAGTGTTGATGACTGTGTCCGCTTAGAGTGAATTTTAGATTCATCTGAATTCAAGAAAAAAATTATTATACAAAAGCTTTTTCATAGAGCTGTTTGCCTTATCTATATATATAAAAATGGAGGGAAAAAATGTATAGTAACTCATCAATTGAGAACGGCTCGACCGATTTCACTAACTTTTTCTTAATTGTATTTGTTTGTGCCCCGAGAAGGTTCTTCAGAAAGAAAAAGTTAAAAAAGTTTCTGGAATCCTGAGATATTGACCAAAATGTGGACCAGGGGTGACTCCGAATGTATTTTAACAATAAGCGTATCAAATTAAAGGTGTTGATGAGAGTTTTCACAAGGAAAAGTTTTCAGGTTCATCTGCGAACCCGTTTCCTTGAAATTTACCATTAGGGGGACCAAGGCTGACCCAAGAATAAGCTCATATAATATAGCTATCATATCAAAAGTGTTGATGACTGTGTCCGCTTAGAGTGAATTTTAGATTCATCTGAATTCAAGAAAAAAATTATTATACAAAAAATTTTTCATAGAGCTGTTTGCCTTATCTATTTATAAAAATGAATCCCTATTTCCCTTGGTCATCGCATCACGCCTGAATGGATAAACTAATTACAAAAGTTAAACTAGGTTATGTCGATTTGCTATTCTTTTTTCAATTCAGTTCGGAGTTTTGGTAAGTTTGAATATATTACTGACGGTAATTCTTTCATTTAGGTGTCACCTCCTAAAAAAATTGAATGCGTGTCGTGAAATAAAAAAATTAAGAATATTCGACGATTTAATACGATGCTTTAGTGAACATCTAAGAAAGACGAAAATTTAAAACATTCATTATTGATACGCAGGACAACGTCTGCCGGGTCTGCTATCTATATATAAAAATGGAGCCTATTTTCCTTGCTGACGCTATAACTCCAGAACGGCAGGACCGAATTAAACGAAATTTTGCGCGTAGTTTTTGATTGAGCCCGACATGGTTTATGGCCAAAAAAAGTATAAGAAACCGGGAAGGTTTTGGAGATATTCCACAAAATGTGGACCAGGGGTGACTCCAGAAAGTGTTTGTACGATATGGGTATCAAATGAAAGGTGTTGACGAGCGCTTGAACATGGTGTAGTTATTAGTCCCATACAAGACGCCGTGTTCGAGGTATTTCCCAAAATATGGACCAGGTGTGACCCCAGACGGGTTTTCTACAATATGGGTATCAAATAAAAGGTATTGATGAGTATTTTAAAAAGAGGTGATTTTCAAGACCCTATGCGACCCGTTTTCCGAGATATCTACCAAATGAGAGTTTTCACAAGGAAAAGTTTTCAGGTTCATCTGCGAACCCGTTTCCTTGAAATTTACCATTAGGTGGACCAAGGCTGACCCAAGAATAAGCTCATATAATATAGCTATCATATCAAAAGTGTTGATGACTGTGTCCGCTTAGAGTGAATTTTAGATTCATCTGAATTCAAGAAAAAAATTATCATACAAAACCTTTTTCATAGAGCTGTTTGCCTTATCTATATATATAAAAATGGAGGAAAAAAATGTATAGTAACTCATCAATTGAGAACGGCTCGACCGATTTCACTAATTTTTTCTTAATTGTATTTGTTTGTGCCCCGAGAAGGTTCTTCAGAAAGAAAAAGTTAAAAAAGTTTCTGGAATCCTGAGATATTGACCAAAATGTGGACCAGGGGTGACTCCGAATGTATTTTAACAATAAGCGTATCAAATTAAAGGTGTTGATGAGAGTTTTCACAAGGAAAAGTTTTCAGGTTCATCTGCGAACCCGTTTCCTTGAAATTTACCATTAGGGGGACCAAGGCTGACCCAAGAATAAGCTCATATAATATAGCTATCATATCAAAAGTGTTGATGACTGTGTCCGCTTAGAGTGAATTTTAGATTCATCTGAATTCAAGAAAAAAATTATTATACAAAAAATTTTTCATAGAGCTGTTTGCCTTATCTATTTATAAAAATGAATCCCTATTTCCCTTGGTCATCGCATCACGCCTGAATGGATAAACTAATTACAAAAGTTAAACTAGGTTATGTCGATTTGCTATTCTTTTTTCAATTCAGTTCGGAGTTTTGGTAAGTTTGAATATATTACTGACGGTAATTCTTTCATTTAGGTGTCACCTCCTAAAAAAATTGAATGCGTGTCGTGAAATAAAAAAATTAAGAATATTCGACGATTTAATACGATGCTTTAGTGAACATCTAAGAAAGACGAAAATTTAAAACATTCATTATTGATACGCAGGACAACGTCTGCCGGGTCTGCTATCTATATATAAAAATGGAGCCTATTTTCCTTGCTGACGCTATAACTCCAGAACGGCAGGACCGAATTAAACGAAATTTTGCGCGTAGTTTTTGATTGAGCCCGACATGGTTTATGGCCAAAAAAAGTATAAGAAACCGGGAAGGTTTTGGAGATATTCCACAAAATGTGGACCAGGGGTGACTCCAGAAAGTGTTTGTACGATATGGGTATCAAATGAAAGGTGTTGACGAGCGCTTGAACATGGTGTAGTTATTAGTCCCATACAAGACGCCGTGTTCGAGGTATTTCCCAAAATATGGACCAGGTGTGACCCCAGACGGGTTTTCTACAATATGGGTATCAAATAAAAGGTATTGATGAGTATTTTAAAAAGAGGTGATTTTCAAGACCCTATGCGACCCGTTTTCCGAGATATCTACCAAATGAGAGTTTTCACAAGGAAAAGTTTTCAGGTTCATCTGCGAACCCGTTTCCTTGAAATTTACCATTAGGTGGACCAAGGCTGACCCAAGAATAAGCTCATATAATATAGCTATCATATCAAAAGTGTTGATGACTGTGTCCGCTTAGAGTGAATTTTAGATTCATCTGAATTCAAGAAAAAAATTATCATACAAAACCTTTTTCATAGAGCTGTTTGCCTTATCTATATATATAAAAATGGAGGAAAAAAATGTATAGTAACTCATCAATTGAGAACGGCTCGACCGATTTCACTAATTTTTTCTTAATTGTATTTGTTTGTGCCCCGAGAAGGTTCTTCAGAAAGAAAAAGTTAAAAAAGTTTCTGGAATCCTGAGATATTGACCAAAATGTGGACCAGGGGTGACTCCGAATGTATTTTAACAATAAGCGTATCAAATTAAAGGTGTTGATGAGAGTTTTCACAAGGAAAAGTTTTCAGGTTCATCTGCGAACCCGTTTCCTTGAAATTTACCATTAGGGGGACCAAGGCTGACCCAAGAATAAGCTCATATAATATAGCTATCATATCAAAAGTGTTGATGACTGTGTCCGCTTAGAGTGAATTTTAGATTCATCTGAATTCAAGAAAAAAATTATTATACAAAAAATTTTTCATAGAGCTGTTTGCCTTATCTATTTATAAAAATGAATCCCTATTTCCCTTGGTCATCGCATCACGCCTGAATGGATAAACTAATTACAAAAGTTAAACTAGGTATGTCGATTTGCTATTCTTTTTTCAATTCAGTTCGGAGTTTTGGTAAGTTTGAATATATTACTGACGGTAATTCTTTCATTTAGGTGTCACCTCCTAAAAAAATTGAATGCGTGTCGTGAAATAAAAAAATTAAGAATATTCGACGATTTAATACGATGCTTTAGTGAACATCTAAGAAAGACGAAAATTTAAAACATTCATTATTGATACGCAGGACAACGTCTGCCGGGTCTGCTATCTATATATAAAAATGGAGCCTATTTTCCTTGCTGACGCTATAACTCCAGAACGGCAGGACCGAATTAAACGAAATTTTGCGCGTAGTTTTTGATTGAGCCCGACATGGTTTATGGCCAAAAAAAGTATAAGAAACCGGGAAGGTTTTGGAGATATTCCACAAAATGTGGACCAGGGGTGACTCCAGAAAGTGTTTGTACGATATGGGTATCAAATGAAAGGTGTTGACGAGCGCTTGAACATGGTGTAGTTATTAGTCCCATACAAGACGCCGTGTTCGAGGTATTTCCCAAAATATGGACCAGGTGTGACCCCAGACGGGTTTTCTACAATATGGGTATCAAATAAAAGGTATTGATGAGTATTTAAAAAAGAGGTGATTTTCAAGACCCTATGCGACCCGTTTTCCGAGATATCTACCAAATGAGAGTTTTCACAAGGAAAAGTTTTCAGGTTCATCTGCGAACCCGTTTCCTTGAAATTTACCATTAGGTGGACCAAGGCTGACCCAAGAATAAGCTCATATAATATAGCTATCATATCAAAAGTGTTGATGACTGTGTCCGCTTAGAGTGAATTTTAGATTCATCTGAATTCAAGAAAAAAATTATCATACAAAACCTTTTTCATAGAGCTGTTTGCCTTATCTATATATATGAAAATGGAGGGAAAAAATGTATAGTAACTCATCAATTGAGAACGGCTCGACCGATTTCACTAACTTTTTCTTAATTGTATTTGTTTGTGGCCCGAGAAGGTTCTTCAGAAAGAAAAAGTTAAAAAAGTTTCTGGAATCCTGAGATATTGACCAAAATGTGGACCAGGGGTGACTCCGAATGTATTTTAACAATAAGCGTATCAAATTAAAGGTGTTGATGAGAGTTTTCACAAGGAAAAGTTTTCAGGTTCATCTGCGAACCCGTTTCCTTGAAATTTACCATTAGGGGGACCAAGGCTGACCCAAGAATAAGCTCATATAATATAGCTATCATATCAAAAGTGTTGATGACTGTGTCCGCTTAGAGTGAATTTTAGATTCATCTGAATTCAAGAAAAAAATTATTATACAAAAGCTTTTTCATAGAGCTGTTTGCCTTATCTATTTATAAAAATGAATCCCTATTTCCCTTGGTCATCGCATCACGCCTGAATGGATAAACTAATTACAAAAGTTAAACTAGGTTATGTCGATTTGCTATTCTTTTTTCAATTCAGTTCGGAGTTTTGGTAAGTTTGAATATATTAACTGACGGTAATTCTTTCATTTAGGTGTCACCTCCTAAAAAAATTGAATGCGTGTGGTGAAATAAAAAAATTAAGAATATTCGACGATTTAATACGATGCTTTAGTGAACATCTAAGAAAGACGAAAATTTAAAACATTCATTATTGATATCTTAATAAATGGTAAAAAATTTAGATCAAATCAAAACTGTAGGGAAATTCACCACATTCACCAAAGTTCAAATAACTAAATTTATAGATTGAAATACACTATGGCTGGGTATGAAAGATAGTTCGAGCAAATTGTGCTACGCAATAAGGTAAGATACATATGTGTAAATGAAATACGCCCTAATTTTTGGCAGGACAACGTCTGCCGGGTCTGCTATCTATATATAAAAATGGAGCCTATTTTCCTTGCTGACGCTATAACTCCAGAACGGCAGGACCGAATTAAACGAAATTTTGCGCGTAGTTTTTGATTGAGCCCGACATGGTTTATGGCCAAAAAAAGTATAAGAACCCGGGAAGGTATTGGAGATATTCCACAAAATGTGGACCAGGGGTGACTCCAGAAAGTGTTTGTACGATATGGGTATCAAATGGAAGGTGTTGACGAGCGCTTGAACATGGTGTAGTTATTAGTCCCATACAAGACGCCGTATTCGAGGTATTTCCCAAAATATGGACCAGGTGTTACCCCAGACGGGTTTTCTACAATATGGGTATCAAATAAAAGGTATTGATGAGTATTTAAAAAAGAGGTGGTTTTCAAGACCCTATGCGACCCGTTTTCCGATATATCTACCAAAATGTGGACCAGGGGTGACCTTAGAAGGATTTTATACGATATGGGTGTCGAATAAAAGGTGTTGATGAGTGTTTAAAAAAGAGGTGATTTTCAGGACCCTATGCTACCCCTCTTACGAGATATCCAAAAATGAGGACCAGGGGTGACCCTGGTATAATATAAAAATAAGTCGGAAAGCAGGAAAATAATGGAAGTCATTTTTCACATACATCGCCATTAATTTTATGTGACATTTTATCTTGTGCGCACGTTCTTTCAAACGCAAATTTAAAACCGGTACTGTTTTCACTGTGAAATTGAAAAATGTATAGTAACTCATCAATTGAGAACGGCTGGACCGATTTCACAAATTTTTTTTTATTGTATTTGTTTGTGCCCCGAGAAGGTTCTTCAGAAAGAAAAAGTAAAAAAAGTTTCTGGAATCCTGAGATATTGACCAAAATGTGGACCAGGGGTGACTCCGAATGTATTTTAACAATAAGCGTATCAAATTAAAGGTGTTGATGAGAGTTTTCAAAAGGAAAAGTTTTCAGGTTCATTTGCGAACCCGTTTCCTTGAAATTTACCATTAGGTGGACCAAGGCTGACCCAAGAATAAGCTCATATAATATAGCTATCATATCAAAAGTGTTGATGACTGTGTCCGCTTAGAGTGAATTTTAGATTCAATTGAATTCAAGAAAAAAATTATTATACAAAAGCTTTTCCATAGAGCTGTTTGCCTTATCTATATATAAAAATGGAGCCTATTTTCCTTGCTGACGCTATAACTCCAGAACGGCAGGACCGAATTAAACGAAATTTTGCGCGTAGTTTTTGATTGAGCCCGACATGGTTTATGGCCAAAAAAAGTATAAGAAACCGGGAAGGTTTTGGAGATATTCCACAAAATGTGGACCAGGGGTGACTCCAGAAAGTGTTTGTACGATATGGGTATCAAATGAAAGGTGTTGACGAGCGCTTGAACATGGTGTAGTTATTAGTCCCATACAAGACGCCGTGTTCGAGGTATTTCCCAAAATATGGACCAGGTGTGACCCCAGACGGGTTTTCTACAATATGGGTATCAAATAAAAGGTATTGATGAGTATTTAAAAAAGAGGTGATTTTCAAGACCCTATGCGACCCGTTTTCCGAGATATCTACCAAATGAGAGTTTTCACAAGGAAAAGTTTTCAGGTTCATCTGCGAACCCGTTTCCTTGAAATTTACCATTAGGTGGACCAAGGCTGACCCAAGAATAAGCTCATATAATATAGCTATCATATCAAAAGTGTTGATGACTGTGTCCACTTAGAGTGAATTTTAGATTCATCTGAATTCAAGAAAAAAATTATCATACAAAACCTTTTTCATAGAGCTGTTTGCCTTATCTATATATATAAAAATGGAGGGAAAAAATGTATAGTAACTCATCAATTGAGAACGGCTCGACCGATTTCACTAATTTTTTCTTAATTGTATTTGTTTGTGCCCCGAGAAGGTTCTTCAGAAAGAAAAAGTTAAAAAAGTTTCTGGAATCCTGAGATATTGACCAAAATCTGGACCAGGGGTGACTCCGAATGTATTTTAACAATAAGCGTATCAAATTAAAGGTGTTGATGAGAGTTTCCACAAGGAAAAGTTTTCAGGTTCATCTGCGAACCCGTTTCCTTGAAATTTACCATTAGGGGGACCAAGGCTGACCCAAGAATAAGCTCATATAATATAGCTATCATATCAAAAGTGTTGATGACTGTGTCCGCTTAGAGTGAATTTTAGATTCATCTGAATTCAAGAAAAAAATTATTATACAAAAGCTTTGTCATAGAGCTGTTTGCCTTATCTATATATATAAAAATGGAGGGAAAAAATGTATAGTAACTCATCAATTGAGAACGGCTCGACCGATTTCACTAACTTTTTCTTAATTGTATTTGTTTGTGCCCCGAGAAGGTTCTTCAGAAAGAAAAAGTTAAAAAAGTTTCTGGAATCCTGAGATATTGACCAAAATGTGGACCAGGGGTGACTCCGAATGTATTTTAACAATAAGCGTATCAAATTAAAGGTGTTGATGAGAGTTTTCACAAGGAAAAGTTTTCAGGTTCATCTGCGAACCCGTTTCCTTGAAATTTACCATTAGGGGGACCAAGGCTGACCCAAGAATAAGCTCATATAATATAGCTATCATATCAAAAGTGTTGATGACTGTGTCCGCTTAGAGTGAATTTTAGATTCATCTGAATTCAAGAAAAAAATTATTATACAAAAGCTTTTTCATAGAGCTGTTTGCCTTATCTATTTATAAAAATGAATCCCTATTTCCCTTGGTCATCGCATCACGCCTGAATGGATAAACTAATTACAAAAGTTAAACTAGGTTATGTCCATTTGCTATTCTTTTTTCAATTCAGTTCGGAGTTTTGGTAAGTTTGAATATATTACTGACGGTAATTCTTTCATTTAGGTGTCACCTCCTAAAAAAATTGAATGCGTGTGGTGAAATAAAAAAATTAAGAATATTCGACGATTTAATACGATGCTTTAGTGAACATCTAAGAAAGACGAAAATTTAAAACATTCATTATTGATACGCAGGACAACGTCTGCCGGGTCTGCTATCTATATATAAAAATGGAGCCTATTTTCCTTGCTGACGCTATAACTCCAGAACGGCAGGACCGAATTAAACGAAATTTTGCGCGTAGTTTTTGATTGAGCCCGACATGGTTTATGGCCAAAAAAAGTATAAGAAACCGGGAAGGTTTTGGAGATATTCCACAAAATGTGGACCAGGGGTGACTCCAGAAAGTGTTTGTACGATATGGGTATCAAATGAAAGGTGTTGACGAGCGCTTGAACATGGTGTAGTTATTAGTCCCATACAAGACGCCGTGTTCGAGGTATTTCCCAAAATATGGACCAGGTGTGACCCCAGACGGGTTTTCTACAATATGGGTATCAAATAAAAGGTATTGATGAGTATTTAAAAAAGAGGTGATTTTCAAGACCCTATGCGACCCGTTTTCCGAGATATCTACCAAATGAGAGTTTTCACAAGGAAAAGTTTTCAGGTTCATCTGCGAACCCGTTTCCTTGAAATTTACCATTAGGTGGACCAAGGCTGACCCAAGAATAAGCTCATATAATATAGCTATCATATCAAAAGTGTTGATGACTGTGTCCACTTAGAGTGAATTTTAGATTCATCTGAATTCAAGAAAAAAATTATCATACAAAACCTTTTTCATAGAGCTGTTTGCCTTATCTATATGGGTCAATTTCAAAAAAAACGTACACAACGAGTTTTTTTTTGCTTATTTTTAAAGTTTTTCCAATTCGCCTGTAAGAGTGGCCAATTTATGTAGAAATTGATGAAGAATCCGGTGGGACCTTTAGGCTCTCAAAAAAATCAATATTTTTGGTTTTTTTTTAGGTTTTCTATGATTTCTATCTTGAGCGTCACACACCAAATATGTATAAAAAATCGCTGAAAATGCAAAAATATTTGAGATTCAAGTTTACTATGTTGTTCTTTTGTTTTTCAAGATTCACTTCTGCCAAAATCACCTTTTCGATTATAAACACAAAATCACGATTCACCTTGATTTTTTTTTTTTTTTTAAGTGACTAGTTATTTACAAATTTTAAGATGAAAATATGTAAATTATTGTTAAAAAGAGACTTGAACTAAGGGGTTACTTGCAAACTAATAGGCTTGTAACAATGTATTTTAAAAAAACTGCATTTATAAGCGTTTTAAGGAAAAAAACTGAGTGTGACGCTCAAGATATTTTGTGACGATCAAGATGAAAATATGTAAATTTTTGTTAAAAAAAGATTTGAACTAAGGGGTTACTTGCAAAGTAATAGTCTTGTAACAATGTATTTAAAAAACTGCATTTATAAGCGTTTTAAGGAAAAAAAAAACTAAGTGTGACGCTCAAGATATTTTGTGACGATCAAGAGATTTTGTTGCACGTAAACAAGAAATAATGCCAAATTTAAAGTGTAACGAAAAAAAGTTTATTTTTTACAAAAAGTAAATAAAAGAAAACAAAAATTCTTCAAAAAACAAAAATTTTCATACGAAACTAAACATGTACATATTCTTTGATGTCTTTAACAAAATTTTAAAAAAGGAAGTAATTCTTGAAGAAACTTATACACATACGCGCTTTATCGAGCTTTATTTTCTCTCGATATTTCCGTGCTCTTTCAGCCGCCGTTAATTTTGTTGTTTTACTCTTGAAAATTAAAAAATAAAATCAAAATTAAGCATTTTAAGCTATGAAGCAATATGTATGAAAAGTGATGCTCATGAAATGTTTGCCTATTTTTGTTTTTTCCGTAGGCAATTTATTTCCCAAATTCACAAATTATAAAAAAATGAGTTGAGACCATGTAAACAATGATTGTCAACTTTAATTTTTTACATTTAATATATTCACTTTTAAAAAAATTAGCGTGACGCTCAAGAATTTTTATCGCGCCCTTACCATGGTGTTCACATAAACTACGCAAATCCACACTTTTTTTAATAGTTTTTGTTTTCGCTTTTTCACTATTGTAATAATTAAAGTTTGTACTTTTATTACGTTATTTACTTTATTTAAATGAAAATTGAAAACTGCTAATATTTCTTGATTTATAAAAAAAGTGACGCTCAATGCAAATTGTGGGGACAACTGTTCTTTGCAACGCCAAATTCGCACTAATTAATTTTTGACAACTATATCAAATCAAAACAAAAGAAAGATACCCAATAATTCGAAAACTGTTATTAAATGTTGCCCAGTAACTTTTTTCTTGATTTTATTTTATTTTGTTTACTAAAAATTCTAACGGGGGACACATGCTTTTGTATGAAAGGAGTCAGAGGGAGAAACAAAACACCATACTGAATAAACAAAAAAACAAATATACAAACTTGAGAATTATGTTTTTTTGTTACATATTCCTCGGTGATCACTGTCCCATTTTTTTTTTTTTTTTTTAACTTGTTTTTTACCTAAAATAGTAGTGTAAAGTGCGGGCACACAAAAATTGCGTTTTTTTTTGAAATTGACCCATATATATAAAAATGGAGGGAAAAAATGTATAGTAACTCATCAATTGAGAACGGCTCGACCGATTTCACTAATTTTTTCTTAATTGTATTTGTTTGTGCCCCGAGAAGGTTCTTCAGAAAGAAAAAGTTAAAAAAGTTTCTGGAATCCTGAGATATTGACCAAAATGTGGACCAGGGGTGACTCCGAATGTATTTTAACAATAAGCGTATCAAATTAAAGGTGTTGATGAGAGTTTCCACAAGGAAAAGTTTTCAGGTTCATCTGCGAACCCGTTTCCTTGAAATTTACCATTAGGGGGACCAAGGCTGACCCAAGAATAAGCTCATATAATATAGCTATCATATCAAAAGTGTTGATGACTGTGTCCGCTTAGAGTGAATTTTAGACTCATCTGAATTCAAGAAAAAAATTATTATACAAAAGCTTTTTCATAGAGCTGTTTGCCTTATCTATATATATAAAAATGGAGGGAAAAAATGTATAGTAACTCATCAATTGAGAACGGCTCGACCGATTTCACTAACTTTTTCTTAATTGTATTTGTTTGTGCCCCGAGAAGGTTCTTCAGAAAGAAAAAGTTAAAAAAGTTTCTGGAATCCTGAGATATTGACCAAAATGTGGACCAGGGGTGACTCCGAATGTATTTTAACAATAAGCGTATCAAATTAAAGGTGTTGATGAGAGTTTTCACAAGGAAAAGTTTTCAGGTTCATCTGCGAACCCGTTTCCTTGAAATTTACCATTAGGGGGACCAAGGCTGACCCAAGAATAAGCTCATATAATATAGCTATCATATCAAAAGTGTTGATGACTGTGTCCGCTTAGAGTGAATTTTAGATTCATCTGAATTCAAGAAAAAAATTATTATACAAAAGCTTTTTCATAGAGCTGTTTGCCTTATCTATTTATAAAAATGAATCCCTATTTCCCTTGGTCATCGCATCACGCCTGAATGGATAAACTAATTACAAAAGTTAAACTAGGTTATGTCGATTTGCTATTCTTTTTTCAATTCAGTTCGGAGTTTTGGTAAGTTTGAATATATTACTGACGGTAATTCTTTCATTTAGGTGTCACCTCCTAAAAAAATTGAATGCGTGTCGTGAAATAAAAAAATTAAGAATATTCGACGATTTAATACGATGCTTTTGTGAACATCTAAGAAAGACGAAAATTTAAAACATTCATTATTGATACGCAGGACAACGTCTGCCGAGTCTGCTATCTATATATAAAAATGGAGCCTATTTTCCTTGCTGACGCTATAACTCCAGAACGGCAGGACCGACTTAAACGAAATTTTGCGCGTAGTTTTTGATTGAGCCCGACATGGTTTATGGCCAAAAAAAGTATAAGAAACCGGGAAGGTTTTGGAGATATTCCACAAAATGTGGACCAGGGGTGACTCCAGAAAGTGTTTGTACGATATGGGTATCAAATGAAAGGTGTTGACGAGCGCTTGAACATGGTGTAGTTATTAGTCCCATATAAGACGCCGTGTTCGAGGTATTTCCCAAAATATGGACCAGGTGTGACCCCAGACGGGTTTTCTACAATATGGGTATCAAATAAAAGGTATTGATGAGTATTTAAAAAAGAGGTGATTTTCAAGACCCTATGCGACCCGTTTTCCGAGATATCTACCAAATGAGAGTTTTCACAAGGAAAAGTTTTCAGGTTCATCTGCGAACCCGTTTCCTTGAAATTTACCATTAGGTGAACCAAGGCTGACCCAAGAATAAGCTCATATAATATAGCTATCATATCAAAAGTGTTGATGACTGTGTCCGCTTAGAGTGAATTTTAGATTCATCTGAATTCAAGAAAAAAATTATTATACAAAAGCTTTTTCATAGAGCTGTTTGCCTTATCTACATATATAAAAATGGAGGGAAAAAATGTATAGTAACTCATCAATTGAGAACGGCTCGACCGATTTCACTAACTTTTTATACCTAGTAGTGCTTCGCACACAAGGTATATTAACTTCATTCGCCTAACGGTAGTATGTAACGGCATAAACGAATCGAGATAGATATTGACTTATATATATCAAAATGTTCAGGAGGAAAAGAGAAATTGATTGAGCCATGTCCGTCCGTCCGTCCGTCCGTCCGTCTGTAAACACGATAACTTGAGTAAATCTTGAGATATCTCAATGAAACTTGGTATGCAGGTTCCTTTTTACTTATCTCTGAACGCTATTGAAAATAGGCAAAATCGGTTAAAAGCCACGCCCACTTTCTATATGTATAATATTTTCGAAAATACAAAAAGAGTGATTATTCAGTACATAATACACCTATAAGGATAAAATTTGGTGTGTACCTTAGCGTTAAGGCAGAAAATAAATTTCTGAAGAAATTTTTAAAAAAGGGCGTGGCACCGCCCACTTTTGATTAAGTCAAATTTGGAAATATTATTAATCATAAATCAAAAACCGCTCAAGATAGGCAAATAAAATTCAGCACACATATTTCTATTAGTACAGGCAATATTTCGAAAAAAAATTAGCGAAATCGGATTAGGTCCAGGCCCAATTTTATACGAAAGATTTTGAAAAGGATCATGGATATATTGAATATGCTATAACTTTGCTTAAACTAGCTGTATATCATTTCTATTTCACCCCTAAAGTGTTCGTGGGCAAAGAAAGTCGAAAGCACCAAATTTTTGGAAAATGGGCGTGGCCCCGCCCCTTTATGGGGGATTATTCTACAAAACTTTCCATGCCATAACTCCGGTAAAAATTGACTTATTGAAACGATATTTAGAGAAAGTGTTCAACATATAAAGCTAACTCTTTGCTGAAAAAATTAACAAAATCGGTGAATGGACACGCCCACTTTTTGAACACAGTTCCAAAAAATTTCTTCGTAAAATTAAAATCGCGATATTTCCTTAATTGTATAAGTTATATAAATAAGATTTTACACACATAACAAGCTTTTTCAGCAAAACAGAACTGTATAAAAATTTTGTGGATTTTGGTGAAGTAGGCGTGGCGCCGCCCACTTTTTAGCATAAAAGGTCAGCTATTTTCAAAAGCAATTGCTTGAAATTTCAAGAAGGTATTTCAATGAAAGTTAGTGAGATGCTTCCCAATAGTATATTGTATACTCCTGCCAAAAATTACGCAAATCGGATAGCAAACACGCAAAATATACGGACAAGTAGTTAACACCCTACTGCCTTTTTATACCTAGTAGTGCTTCGCACACAAGGTATATTAACTTCATTCGCCTAACGGTAGTATGTAACGGCATAAACGAATCGAGATAGATATTGACTTATATATATCAAAATGTTCAGGAGGAAAAGAGAAATTGATTGAGCCATGTCCGTCCGTCCGTCCGTCCGTCCGTCCGTCCGTCCGTCCGTCTGTAAACACGATAACTTGAGTAAATCTTGAGATATCTCAATGAAACTTGGTATGCAGGTTCCTTTTTACTTATCTCTGAACGCTATTGAAAATAGGCAAAATCGGTTAAAAGCCACGCCCACTTTCTATATGTATAATATTTTCGAAAATACAAAAAGAGTGATTATTCAGTACATAATACACCTATAAGGATAAAATTTGGTGTGTACCTTAGCGTTAAGGCAGAAAATAAATTTCTGAAGAAATTTTTAAAAAAGGGCGTGGCACCGCCCACTTTTGATTAAGTCAAATTTGGAAATATTATTAATCATAAATCAAAAACCGCTCAAGATAGGCAAATAAAATTCAGCACACATATTTCTATTAGTACAGGCAATATTTCGAAAAAAAATTAGCGAAATCGGATTAGGTCCAGGCCCAATTTTATACGAAAGATTTTGAAAAGGATCATGGATATATTGAATATGCTATAACTTTGCTTAAACTAGCTGTATATCATTTCTATTTCACCCCTAAAGTGTTCGTGGGCAAAGAAAGTCGAAAGCACCAAATTTTTGGAAAATGGGCGTGGCCCCGCCCCTTTATGGGGGATTATTCTACAAAACTTTCCATGCCATAACTCCGGTAAAAATTGACTTATTGAAACGATATTTAGAGAAAGTGTTCAACATATAAAGCTAACTCTTTGCTGAAAAAATTAACAAAATCGGTGAATGGACACGCCCACTTTTTGAACACAGTTCCAAAAAATTTCTTCGTAAAATTAAAATCGCGATATTTCCTTAATTGTATAAGTTATATAAATAAGATTTTACACACATAACAAGCTTTTTCAGCAAAACAGAACTGTATAAAAATTTTGTGGATTTTGGTGAAGTAGGCGTGGCGCCGCCCACTTTTTAGCATAAAAGGTCAGCTATTTTCAAAAGCAATTGCTTGAAATTTCAAGAAGGTATTTCAATGAAAGTTAGTGAGATGCTTCCCAATAGTATATTGTATACTCCTGCCAAAAATTACGCAAATCGGATAGCAAACACGCAAAATATACGGACAAGTAGTTAACACCCTACTGCCTTTTTTTAATAAATTTTTTTTATTTTCATACCTTTCATGAACATGGGGAAAGCTATTTATATTTTGTTATTTAGTGATAGTTTAATTTACCACTTACAATAGAAATGTTTTTATCGAAAACAATCAGTTGCCTTTATAACAAATTTTCAGGTATGTATTATAATAGACCTGAGTAAATTAGGATACCAAAACAGATCACTACTAGGTATTTAATGTTCGGTTACACCCGAACTTAGACTTCCTTACTAGTTCTTAATTGTATTTGTTTGTGCCCCGAGAAGGTTCTTCAGAAAGAAAAAGTTAAAAAAGTTTCTGGAATCCTGAGATATTGACCAAAATGTGGACCAGGGGTGACTCCGAATGTATTTTAACAATAAGCGTATCAAATTAAAGGTGTTGATGAGAGTTTTCACAAGGAAAAGTTTTCAGGTTCATCTGCGAACCCGTTTCCTTGAAATTTACCATTAGGGGGACCAAGGCTGACCCAAGAATAAGCTCATATAATATAGCTATCATATCAAAAGTGTTGATGACTGTGTCCGCTTAGAGTGAATTTTAGATTCATCTGAATTCAAGAAAAAAATTATTATACAAAAAATTTTTCATAGAGCTGTTTGCCTTATCTATTTATAAAAATGAATCCCTATTTCCCTTGGTCATCGCATCACGCCTGAATGGATAAACTAATTACAAAAGTTAAACTAGGTTATGTCGATTTGCTATTCTTTTTTCAATTCTGTTCGGAGTTTTGGTAAGTTTGAATATATTACTGACGGTAATTCTTTCATTTAGGTGTCACCTCCTAAAAAAATTGAATGCGTGTCGTGAAATAAAAAAATTAAGAATATTCGACGATTTAATACGATGCTTTAGTGAACATCTAAGAAAGACGAAAATTTAAAACATTCATTATTGATACGCAGGACAACGTCTGCCGGGTCTGCTATCTATATATAAAAATGGAGCCTATTTTCCTTGCTGACGCTATAACTCCAGAACGGCAGGACCGAATTAAACGAAATTTTGCGCGTAGTTTTTGATTGAGCCCGACATGGTTTATGGCCAAAAAAAGTATAAGAAACCGGGAAGGTTTTGGAGATATTCCACAAAATGTATACCAGGGGTGACTCCAGAAAGTGTTTGTACGATATGGGTATCAAATGAAAGGTGTTGACGAGCGCTTGAACATGGTGTAGTTATTAGTCCCATACAAGACGCCGTGTTCGAGGTATTTCCCAAAATATGGACCAGGTGTGACCCCAGACGGGTTTTCTACAATATGGGTATCAAATAAAAGGTGTTGATGAGTATTTTAAAAAGAGGTGATTTTCAAGACCCTATGCGACCCGTTTTCCGAGATATCTACCAAATGAGAGTTTTCACAAGGAAAAGTTTTCAGGTTCATCTGCGAACCCGTTTCCTTGAAATTTACCATTAGGTGGACCAAGGCTGACCCAAGAATAAGCTCATATAATATAGCTATCATATCAAAAGTGTTGATGACTGTGTCCGCTTAGAGTGAATTTTAGATTCATCTGAATTCAAGAAAAAAATTATCATACAAAACCTTTTTCATAGAGCTGTTTGCCTTATCTATATATATAAAAATGGAGGGAAAAAATGTATAGTAACTCATCAATTGAGAACGGCTCGACCGATTTCACTAATTTTTTCTTAATTGTATTTGTTTGTGCCCCGAGAAGGTTCTTCAGAAAGAAAAAGTTAAAAAAGTTTCTGGAATCCTGAGATATTGACCAAAATGTGGACCAGGGGTGACTCCGAATGTATTTTAACAATAACCGTATCAAATTAAAGGTGTTGATGAGAGTTTTCACAAGGAAAAGTTTTCAGGTTCATCTGCGAACCCGTTTCCTTGAAATTTACCATTAGGGGGACCAAGGCTGACCCAAGAATAAGCTCATATAATATAGCTATCATATCAAAAGTGTTGATGACTGTGTCCGCTTAGAGTGAATTTTAGATTCATCTGAATTCAAGAAAAAAATTATTATACAAAAGCTTTTTCATAGAGCTGTTTGCCTTATCTACATATATAAAAATGGAGGGAAAAAATGTATAGTAACTCATCAATTGAGAACGCCTCGACCGATTTCACTAACTTTTTCTTAATTGTATTTGTTTGTGCCCCGAGAAGGTTCTTCAGAAAGAAAAAGTTAAAAAAGTTTCTGGAATCCTGAGATATTGACCAAAATGTGGACCAGGGGTGACTCCGAATGTATTTTAACAATAAGCGTATCAAATTAAAGGTGTTGATGAGAGTTTTCACAAGGAAAAGTTTTCAGGTTCATCTGCGAACCCGTTTCCTTGAAATTTACCATTAGGGGGACCAAGGCTGACCCAAGAATAAGCTCATATAATATAGCTATCATATCAAAAGTGTTGATGACTGTGTCCGCTTAGAGTGAATTTTAGATTCATCTGAATTCAAGAAAAAAATTATTATACAAAAGCTTTTTCATAGAGCTGTTTGCCTTATCTTATAAATAAAAATGAATGTGTGTCTGTGTGTTTGTGTGTCTGTGTGTCCTTTATGGGCGTCCAAAGTACTCAACCGATTTTTATGAAATTTTCACAGTATATTCTTGAGATCATGGGTTAAAGCATAGGCTATATTAATTTTTGGAAAAGTGGGCGGTGCCACGCCCCCAGGCTATATAAAACTACAATTCTTCATAACTCTGAACATATTTGGTCTAAATTAATGATTTTTGGATATGTGTGTCCTTTGGTCAAGATTTATGTAATTTTGGAAAAGTGGGCGGTGCCACGCCCACATTTTTTGTGTTTTGTTTGTACTTCAATAATGTCCAAAGTTTATGGTCGATCTCTTTTAAACTTTCAAGATTGGTTCAGAAGATTGTTGTGTACGATTTAGGCTATATCAATTTTTGGAAAAGTAGGCGGTGCCACGCCCCCAGGCTATATAAAATTTAAATTCTTCATAGCTCTGAACATATTTGGTCTAAATTAATGATTTCTGGATATGTGTGTCCTTTAGTCAAGATTTATGTAATTTTGGAAAAGTGGGCGGTGCCACGCCCACATTTCTTGTGTTTTGTTTGTGCTTCAATAATGTCCAAAGTTTATTTTCGATCTCTTTTAAACTTTCAAGATTGGTTAAGAAAATTGTTGTGTACGATTTAGGCTATATCAATTTTTGGAAAAGTAGGCGGTGCCACGCCCCAAGGCTATATAAAATTTAAATTCTTCATAGCTCTGAACATATTTGGTCTAAATTAATGATTTCTGGATATGTGTGTCCTTTGGTCAAGATTTATGTAATTTTAGAAAAGTGGGCGGTGCCACGCCCACATTTTTTGTGTTTTGTTTGTACTTCAATAATGTCCAAAGTTTATGGTCGATCTCTTTTAAACTTTCAAGATTGGTTAAGAAAATTGTTGTGTACGATTTAGGCTATATCAATTTTTGGAAAAGTAGGCGGTGCCACGCCCCAAGGCTATATAAAATTTAAATTCTTCATAGCTCTGAACATATTTGGTCTAAATTAATGATTTCTGGATATGTGTGTCCTTTGGTCAAGATTTATGTAATTTTGGAAAAGTGGGCGGGGCCACGCCCACATTTTTTGTGTTTTGTTTGTACTTCAATAATGTCCAAAGTTTATGGTCGATCTCTTTTAAACTTTCATGATTGGTTAAGAAAATTGTTGTGTACGATTTAGGCTATATCAATTTTTGGAAAAGTAGGCGGTGCCACGCCCCAAGGCTATATAAAATTTAAATTCTTCATAGCTCTGAACATATTTGGTCTAAATTAATGATTTCTGGAAATGTGTGTCCTTTGGTCAAGATTTATGTAATTTTGGAAAAGTGGGCGGTGCCACGCCCACATTTTTTGTGTTTTCTTTGTACTTCAATAATGTCCAAAGCTTATGGTCGATCTCTTTTAAACTGTCAAGATTGGTTCAGAAGATTGTTGTGTACGATTTGGGCTATATCAATTTTTGGAAAAGTAGGCGGTGCCACGCCCCCAGGCTATATAAAATTTAAATTCTTCATAGCTCTGAACATATTTGGTCTAAATTAATAATTTTTGGATATGTGTGTCCTTTGGTCAAAATTTATGTAATTTTGGAAAAGTGGGCGGTGCCACGCCCACATTTTTTGTGTTTTGTTTGTACTTCAATAATGTCCAAAGTTTATGGTCGATCTCTTTTAAACTTTCAAGATTGGTTCAGAAAATTGTGGTGTACGATTTAGGCTATATCAATTTTTGGAAAAGTAGGCGGTGCCACGCCCCAAGGCTATATAAAATTTAAATTCTTCATAGCTCTGAACATATTTGGTCTAAATTAATGATTTCTGGATATGTGTGTCCTTTGGTCAAGATTTATGTAATTTTGGAAAAGTGGGCGGGGCCACGCCCACATTTTTTGTGTTTTGTTTGTACTTCAATAATGTCCAAAGTTTATGGTCGATCTCTTTTAAACTTTCAAGATTGGTTAAGAAAACTGTTGTGTACGATTTAGGCTATATCAATTTTTGGAAAAGTAGGCGGTGCCACGCCCCAAGGCTATATAAAATTTAAATTCTTCATAGCTCTGAACATATTTGGTCTAAATTAATGATTTCTGGATATGTGTGTCCTTTGGTCAAGATTTATGTAATTTTGGAAAAGTGGGCGGGGCCACGCCCACATTTTTTGTGTTTTGTTTGTACTTCAATAATGTCCAAAGTTTATGGTCGATCTCTTTTAAACTTTCATGATTGGTTAAGAAAATTGTTGTGTACGATTTAGGCTATATCAATTTTTGGAAAAGTAGGCGGTGCCACGCCCCAAGGCTATATAAAATTTAAATTCTTCATAGCTCTCAACATATTTGGTCTAAATTAATGATTTCTGGAAATGTGTGTCCTTTGGTCAAGATTTATGTAATTTTGGAAAAGTGGGCGGTGCCACGCCCACATTTTTTGTGTTTTCTTTGTACTTCAATAATGTCCAAAGCTTATGGTCGATCTCTTTTAAACTGTCAAGATTGGTTCAGAAGATTGTTGTGTACGATTTGGGCTATATCAATTTTTGGAAAAGTAGGCGGTGCCACGCCCCCAGGCTATATAAAATTTAAATTCTTCATAGCTCTGAACATATTTGGTCTAAATTAATATTTTTTGGATATGTGTGTCCTTTGGTCAAAATTTATGTAATTTTGGAAAAGTGGGCGGTGCCACGCCCACATTTTTTGTGTTTTGTTTGTACTTCAATAATGTCCAAAGTTTATGGTCGATCTCTTTTAAACTTTCAAGATTGGTTCAGAAAATTGTGGTGTACGATTTAGGCTATATCAATTTTTGGAAAAGTAGGCGGTGCCACGCCCCCAGGCTATATAAAATTTAAATTCTTCATAGCTCTGAACATATTTGGTCTAAATTAATGATTTCTGGATATGTGTGTCCTTTAGTCAAGATTTATGTAATTTTGGAAAAGTGGGCGGTGCCACGCCCACATTTTTTGTGTTTTGTTTGTACTTCAATAATGTCCAAAGTTTATGGTCGATCTCTTTTAAACTTTCAAGATTGGTTAAGAAAACTGTTGTGTACGATTTAGGCTATATCAATTTTTGGAAAAGTAGGCGGTGCCACGCCCCAAGGCTATATAAAATTTAAATTCTTCATAGCTCTGAACATATTTGGTCTAAATTAATGATTTCTGGATATGTGTGTCCTTTGGTCAAGATTTATGTAATTTTGGAAAAGTGGGCGGTGCCACGACCACATTTTTTGTGTTTTGTTTGTACTTCAATAATGTCCAAAGTTTATGGTCGATCTCTTTTAAACTTTCAAGATTGGTTAAGAAAATTGTTGTGTACGATTTAGGCTATATCAATTTTTGGAAAAGTAGGCGGTGCCACGTCCCAAGGCTATATAAAATTTAAATTCTTCATAGCTCTGAACATATTTGGTCTAGATTAATGATTTCTGGATATGTGTGTCCTTTGGTCAAGATTTATGTAATTTTGGAAAAGTGGGCGGTGCCACGCCCCTTTTTGTGTGTTTTGTTTGTACTTCAATAATGTCCAAAGTTTATGGTCGATCTCTTTTAAACTTTCAAGATTGGTTAAGAAAATTGTTGTGTACGATTGAGGCTATATGAATTTTTGGAAAAGTAGCCAGTGCCACGCCCCCAGGCTATATAAAATTTAAATTCTTCATAACTCTGAACATATTAGGTCTAAATTAAAGATTTTTGGATATGTGTGTCCTTTACTCAAGGTGGATATAATTTGGGAAAAGTGGGCGGTCCCACGCCCACATTTTTTGTGTTTTGTTTGTACTTCAATAAGTTCAAAGTTTATGGTCGATCTTCTCTAAATTTCAAAATTGGTTCAGAAGATTGTTGTGCCACGCCCCCAGGCTATATAAAATTTAAATCATCATAACTTTGAATATTTTGGTCTAAGCTAATGATTTTTGGATATGTGTGTCCCTTGGTCAAGAATTATATAATTTGGGAAATGTGGGCCGTGCCACGCCCACATTTTTTGTATTCAGTGCTTTGTTTGTACTTCAATAATGTCCAAAGTTTATGGTTGATCTGTTTTAAACTTTTCCAATACGTTAAAATCTCCGTTGGGTACGACATACATAGGCTACATTTGTAAATTCTTTGGAGAAGTGGGCAGTTCCAGGACCACAAGCTAAGTAATATTTCAATTCGTTATATACCTGAATGTATTTGCTTTAGTGACATTTTAACGTTCTTAAATCTTAATCAAAGCACTTAATTTTTTTTGTTTGTTATTGCTGTTCATACATATCCAGAGTATTATAGGTAGATATAGGATATAATTAAATAAGTACTAACTATACATCTGCTCAGCAGCGCATAATGGTTTTTGTCATACCCATTGAGTTCAAAAGATCCGTTTTTTGAGTTGGACATCCAAAAAATTTATTTGTTTATACCAAAGACTCTAAAGCCAGAAACATTGTATATCCTAAAGCACTGCAATAAATGGAATGTTAAAAGTTAAAGAAAAATATTTGAAAATGTATTTCTAGGGAAGTCACTGGTCAGGCAGAACAACGTCTGCCGGGTCTGCTAGTCTATATATAAAAATGGAGCCTATTTTCCTTGCTGACGCTATAACTCCAGAACGGCAGGACCGAATTAAACGAAATTTTGCGCGTAGTTTTTGATTGAGCCCGACATGGTTTATGGCCAAAAAAAGTATAAGAAACCGGGAAGGTTTTGGAGATATTCCACAAAATGTGGACCAGGGGTGACTCCAGAAAGTGTTTGTACGATATGGGTATCAAATGAAAGGTGTTGACGAGCGCTTGAACATGGTGTAGTTATTAGTCCCATACAAGACGCCGTGTTCGAGGTATTTCCCAAAATATGGACCAGGTGTGACCCCAGACGGGTTTTCTACAATATGGGTATCAAATAAAAGGTATTGATGAGTATTTAAAAAAGAGGTGATTTTCAAGACCCTATGCGACCCGTTTTCCGAGATATCTACCAAATGAGAGTTTTCACAAGGAAAAGTTTTCAGGTTCATCTGCGAACCCGTTTCCTTGAAATTTACCATTAGGTGGACCAAGGCTGACCCAAGAATAAGCTCATATAATATAGCTATCATATCAAAAGTGTTGATGACTGTGTCCGCTTAGAGTGAATTTTAGATTCATCTGAATTCAAGAAAAAAATTATCATACAAAACCTTTTTCATAGAGCTGTTTGCCTTATCTATATATATAAAAATGGAGGGAAAAAATGTATAGTAACTCATCAATTGAGAACGGCTCGACCGATTTCACTAACTTTTTCTTAATTGTATTTGTTTGTGCCCCGAGAAGGTTCTTCAGAAAGAAAAAGTTAAAAAAGTTTCTGGAATCCTGAGATATTGACCAAAATGTGGACCAGGGGTGACTCCGAATGTATTTTAACAATAAGCGTATCAAATTAAAGGTGTTGATGAGAGTTTTCACAAGGAAAAGTTTTCAGGTTCATCTGCGAACCCGTTTCCTTGAAATTTACCATTAGGGGGACCAAGGCTGACCCAAGAATAAGCTCATATAATATAGCTATCATATCAAAAGTGTTGATGACTGTGTCCGCTTAGAGTGAATTTTAGATTCATCTGAATTCAAGAAAAAAATTATTATACAAAAGCTTTTTCATAGAGCTGTTTGCCTTATCTATTTATAAAAATGAATCCCTATTTCCCTTGGTCATCGCATCACGCCTGAATGGATAAACTAATTACAAAAGTTAAACTAGGTTATGTCGATTTGCTATTCTTTTTTCAATTCAGTTCGGAGTTTTGGTAAGTTTGAATATATTAACTGACGGTAATTCTTTCATTTAGGTGTCACCTCCTAAAAAAATTGAATGCGTGTGGTGAAATAAAAAAATTAAGAATATTCGACGATTTAATACGATGCTTTAGTGAACATCTAAGAAAGACGAAAATTTAAAACATTCATTATTGATATCTTAATAAATGGTAAAAAATTTAGATCAAATCAAAACTGTAGGGAAATTCACCACATTCACCAAAGTTCAAATAACTAAATTTATAGATTGAAATACACTATGGCTGGGTATGAAAGATAGTTCGAGCAAATTGTGCTACGCAATAAGGTAAGATACATATGTGTAAATGAAATACGCCCTAATTTTTGGCAGGACAACGTCTGCCGGGTCTGCTATCTATATATAAAAATGGAGCCTATTTTCCTTGCTGACGCTATAACTCCAGAACGGCAGGACCGAATTAAACGAAATTTTGCGCTAGTTTTTGATTGAGCCCGACATGGTTTATGGCCAAAAAAAGTATAAGAACCCGGGAAGGTATTGGAGATATTCCACAAAATGTGGACCAGGGGTGACTCCAGAAAGTGTTTGTACGATATGGGTATCAAATGGAAGGTGTTGACGAGCGCTTGAACATGGTGTAGTTATTAGTCCCATACAAGACGCCGTATTCGAGGTATTTCCCAAAATATGGACCAGGTGTTACCCCAGACGGGTTTTCTACAATATGGGTATCAAATAAAAGGTATTGATGAGTATTTAAAAAAGAGGTGGTTTTCAAGACCCTATGCGACCCGTTTTCCGATATATCTACCAAAATGTGGACCAGGGGTGACCTTAGAAGGATTTTATACGATATGGGTGTCGAATAAAAGGTGTTGATGAGTGTTTAAAAAAGAGGTGATTTTCAGGACCCTATGCTACCCCTCTTACGAGATATCCAAAAATGAGGACCAGGGGTGACCCTGGTATAATATAAAAATAAGTCGGAAAGCAGGAAAATAATGGAAGTCATTTTTCACATACATCGCCATTAATTTTATGTGACATTTTTTCTTGTGCGCACGTTCTTTCAAACGCAAATTTAAAACCGGTATTGTTTTCACTGTGAAATTGAAAAATGTATAGTAACTCATCAATTGAGAACGGCTGGACCGATTTCACAAATTTTTTTTTATTGTATTTGCTTGTGCCCCGAGAAGGTTCTTCAGAAAGAAAAAGTAAAAAAAGTTTCTGGAATCCTGAGATATTGACCAAAATGTGGACCAGGGGTGACTCCGAATGTATTTTAACAATAAGCGTATCAAATTAAAGGTGTTGATGAGAGTTTTCAAAAGGAAAAGTTTTCAGGTTCATTTGCGAACCCGTTTCCTTGAAATTTACCATTAGGTGGACCAAGGCTGACCCAAGAATAAGCTGTTGTTGTTGTTGTTTTAACACTACTTTGCCCTGCCTAGGTAGTCAGTATCAACCTTACCCAATATTGTCATCGAGCTCTTCTAACGGAAGTCCTAAAAACCTAGCGGCTTCAACAGGGGAGGACCAGAGGGATATGGGTGTTAGAAGAGTAGGCTCAGATGAGCAGACAAAAAGATGGTTAGTGGTATGGGGGGACAAGCCGCATGCCGGACAGACATTGGGCAAGTCGGGGTTCAGTCTGGATAGGTAAGAGTTTAACCTATTACAGTATCCAGACCGGAGTTGGGCCAGCATCACCCTAGTCTCCCTAGGCAGCTCGCGCTCCTCTTCGGCAACGGGTGGTGTTGCTGCCTGAAGAACGTCGTTCACCGGGAGAGAGGCAACATAGGAATTTACCGAATTTGTGTGGATGAGGGTGAGGGCCTGCCGGTGCACCTTAGGATCAAACGGCGTGGAAATCAGGTGCCGGATCTCATCGTAGTGTTTGCGTAGATGGCTCCTTATGCTCCTGGGGGGCGGATCCTCGTTGATCAGGCGTCCGTTCGGATGCTGCGGTTTGCAACAGTTGAACAGGAATTGCCTGGTCAACATCTCGCTATGCTCTTTAACGGCGAGCATTTTCGCTTCATTATGTAAGTGATGCTCAGGAGACATAAGAAGACACCCAGTGGCGGTACGAAGGGCGGTGTTTTGGCAGACCTGTAGCCTCGTCCAGTGTGTGTCAGCTAGCCCCGGCGACCATATAGGCGTCGCGTAGCTCAGTACCGGCTGGCCAATTGCTTTATATGTAGCTAGTAACGTTTCTTTGTCTTTACCCCAAGTGCTGCCAGCTAGGGACTTGAGGATTTTGTTACGGCTTTGGACTTTATTGGCAATTGCGGTTACGTGAGCGCCGTATTTGAACATGTTATCAAACGTCACCCCTAAGATTTTGGGGTGTGAGACAGTTGGTAGCTTGACACTATCAACGTAGACGTCTAATTCCATGTTCACTTGCGTTGTCCACGTCGTAAATAGGGTGGCCGAGGACTTATTCGGTGACAATGCCAGGTTTCTCCCGGCGAAGAATTCGGACACGGCTGGGAGGTATGAGTTAATACGAGAGCAGAGTTCTTCTACGGAGGGGCCTGTTGCCAGAATCGTACAGTCGTCGGCGTAAGAGACGATCGAGACACCCTCTGGTGGGGGGGGAAGTTTCGATATATAATAGTTGAACAGGAACGGGGATAGGACACCACCCTGTGGCACCCCCTGTTTAACTATTCTGGGTTTTGATCTTGCGCCTCTGAACTCAACCGACGATTGACGACCACTCATATAGTTTGCAGTCCAACGTTTAAGACAGGGAGGAAGGGACGAATCTTCAAGGTCTTTCATTAGTTGCGCATGGTTGACCGTATCAAAAGCTTTGGCCAAGTCAAGCGCAACTAGCACTGTCCTGTGGTTTGGACGCTTTTGGTTTAGCCCGTCCCCTATCTGAGTGGTTATGGCGTTCAGCGCGGTGGTGGTGCTGTGATTTTTGCGAAATCCATGCTGATGTTCGGCGAGCCGCAGGTTTGCGGTGAAGTACGGCAACAAGGTGGCTTCCAACACTTTCACTACTGGCGAGAGGAGAGATATCGGGCGATATGACTCCCCTACGGCAGCTGGCTTGCCAGGCTTTAGTAGTGGGACCACCTTTGCTTGTTTCCATCTTTCAGGAATAACAAAGGTGGAAAGGGAAAGGTTGAAAATTTGTGTGAGGTATCTTATGCCTTCGTCGCCAAGGTGTTTCAGCATCAGCATGGAAATGCCATCGGGGCCGATATATTTGGTGTTCTTGGATCTCCGAATAGCCTCATGAACTTCTGTTGTGGAGATGGCAACGGGCGCATCGCTGTTTTTGTGTTTGTGCGCTTCCCTGGTGGCTCGGCGAATATCTTTGTTCAACGTAGGATGCATTACAAATTGTCGGCAGAAGGCGCTCGCGCATCTTTTTGGCTTCGACTGAACCTTATCACCGAAGGCGATGGATATTTTGTCGTTAGGTTTAGTCGGGTTGGACAAAGATTTCACCGTCGACCATAATTTGCCAACTCCAGCCGAGAGGTTGCAAGACCTTAGGTGCTCCTCCCACTTAGCGCGTTTGTGTTGATCTACTAAGCGTCTGATTTCCGCGTTAAGATCCCGTATTTGAGGATCCGTAGGGTCAAGGCGTCTAATATGGTCACGTTCATTTGCCAGGGCCGCTGCCTCTGCGGGGAAGAATGGACGCACTTCCTTTATTCTACCTGACGGAATGTGTTGGTGGGAGGCTGAAATTAGGGCCATACGAAACGCCTTTTCCCCTTCTCGTACGTCAGACGGGGTAGGAAGAGCAGCGAAGGCGCTCTCTGTGGTGTTGAGAAAACCCTCCCAGTCGGCTTTATTGAAGTTAGTGTATGTGCGTTTCTCAGCGGTGACAAAGTCGGTGGGGCGATCGATTGAGAGCATTATGGGTAGGTGGTCTGAAGCAAGCGTCAGCATCGGTCGCCAGTCAACGCAGTTTATTAGTCCAGCGCTGACTATGGTGATGTCTGGCGAGCTAGAGCAGTTTACCGCCACTCTAGTGGGGGCATCCCCATTTACCGTGCAAAACGTCGAATCATCTATTTGGTCAGCCAGCTCCTGTCCCCTACCATCGGCCTGCAGGCTGGAGTGCCACAGGTCGTGGTGTGCGTTGAAGTCACCAAGGATGACGCGGTTCTCGCCCCTGAGTAACGCACGAATGTCAGGGTGGTAGTCCCTGGGACAACAGGTGACAGGAGGTACGTAAATGTTTATGATTTCAAGGTCGACATCGCCTGACCGGACAACCATACCTTGACGTTCTAAGGTGGTGTCCCTCGGGTCGATGTCAGGCTCAAATAGACGATACTGCACAGATTGATGCGTGATGAATGCCAGACCACCCCCAAGCCCTCTCGCACGGTCACAACGGTGTACATTGTACCCGTTGCAGGTCAAAAGAGACGACCTTCCACCTAACTTTGTCTCTTGGATCGCCGCGATCTTGATGTTCAGTCGCTTCATTAAATTTGTCACTTCAACAATTTTGCCAGTTAGGCCGTTGCAATTAAATTGCAGGATACCGAAGTGTGTAGGGGGAGCAGAGTTGATGCTGGGGGTCAAGGACTGGTGCGTATGCCTAGGTGGTAATAGGCTGGGTCGCGCACTACGGCGCAATCTTGAAGTCGAAGGAATCGCGTTACCAGAAGGTAGAGGCGAGTCGGACGACGTTGAAGGTTGCGTAGCTCGACAGCATGGCGCAACGTACGTATCAGTCCATAGGTTCCTGTTCGCGAGTCCAGAGCATATGAGCAGGTGACACAGGCCAAAGCAGTTATTGCACTTGACTGATGCCAGCGGCGTATATAATCTTAACCGACAAACAGTGCACGTAGTATAAGGGACCAGGAGCTGATGGTTGTGGCTTATACTCGTGCTAATGCTGGAAGAAGAGTGGCTGACCGAGGGGGTGGGAGAGAGCGGACGCTCAGCATTGCTCAAATCCACTTGGGAAGTGCTACGTAGGGAGTAGCTGTGAGCTGCTGTGTGAGATGTTGACGCCTGTGGGCGTGAGCGGCCGCTCGAAAGGTCTACTTGCTGATGTGCATTGTTAGTGCTAGTCGTGGAGACTGATGTGACAGAGTCAGACATATGTGGCGGAGCGATACTTGATCGACGACGGCCACTGGACGTCATAGGACGTGAACAGCAAGGGGCCACAAAAGTTTTATAAAAACTAGCGGGTCTATGAGTAGAGGGATTTAGTCCGGAGCAACTAGTTAGATGCAACCATCTGCTACAGTTAGAGCACTGTACCGAATGTGAACGTTTCACATAAATTTTCTTCCAGCATACACAGCAGATCCATTCTCTAGGTCCGGGGTTGGATTCAATACCAGCCCGGAGCAGGAGAGTCTTGAGCAGTCCCGCTGCAAGGAGCTGCTCGGAGGATGACATTATTGGGGGGAGGATAACTGACGGTTTAGGCAGGGGGGTAGTGAAATAACAGCCCTTGGTCGGGGAAACCCCGAGTCATTCCGGTACGTAGAACCGGCTGTCGTGGGAATAAGCTCATATAATATAGCTATCATATCAAAAGTGTTGATGACTGTGTCCGCTTAGAGTGAATTTTAGATTCAATTGAATTCAAGAAAAAAATTATTATACAAAAGCTTTTCCATAGAGCTGTTTGCCTTATCTATATATAAAAATGGAGCCTATTTTCCTTGCTGACGCTATAACTCCAGAACGGCAGGACCGAATTAAACGAAATTTTGCGCGTAGTTTTTGATTGAGCCCGACATGGTTTATGGCCAAAAAAAGTATAAGAAACCGGGAAGGTTTTGGAGATATTCCACAAAATGTGGACCAGGGGTGACTCCAGAAAGTGTTTGTACGATATGGGTATCAAATGAAAGGTGTTGACGAGCGCTTGAACATGGTGTAGTTATTAGTCCCATACAAGACGCCGTGTTCGAGGTATTTCCCAAAATATGGACCAGGTGTGACCCCAGACGGGTTTTCTACAATATGGGTATCAAATAAAAGGTATTGATGAGTATTTAAAAAAGAGGTGATTTTCAAGACCCTATGCGACCCGTTTTCCGAGATATCTACCAAATGAGAGTTTTCACAAGGAAAAGTTTTCAGGTTCATCTGCGAACCCGTTTCCTTGAAATTTACCATTAGGTGGACCAAGGCTGACCCAAGAATAAGCTCATATAATATAGCTATCATATCAAAAGTGTTGATGACTGTGTCCACTTAGAGTGAATTTTAGATTCATCTGAATTCAAGAAAAAAATTATCATACAAAACCTTTTTCATAGAGCTGTTTGCCTTATCTATATATATAAAAATGGAGGGAAAAAATGTATAGTAACTCATCAATTGAGAACGGCTCGACCGATTTCACTAATTTTTTCTTAATTGTATTTGTTTGTGCCCCGAGAAGGTTCTTCAGAAAGAAAAAGTTAAAAAAGTTTCTGGAATCCTGAGATATTGACCAAAATGTGGACCAGGGGTGACTCCGAATGTATTTTAACAATAAGCGTATCAAATTAAAGGTGTTGATGAGAGTTTCCACAAGGAAAACTTTTCAGGTTCATCTGCGAACCCGTTTCCTTGAAATTTACCATTAGGGGGACCAATTCTGACCCAAGAATAAGCTCATATAATATAGCTATCATATCAAAAGTGTTGATGACTGTGTCCGCTTAGAGTGAATTTTAGATTCATCTGAATTCAAGAAAAAAATTATTATACAAAAGCTTTTTCATAGAGCTGTTTGCCTTATCTATATATATAAAAATGGAGGGAAAAAATGTATAGTAACTCATCAATTGAGAACGGCTCGACCGATTTCACTAACTTTTTCTTAATTGTATTTGTTTGTGCCCCGAGAAGGTTCTTCAGAAAGAAAAAGTTAAAAAAGTTTCTGGAATCCTGAGATATTGACCAAAATGTGGACCAGGGGTGACTCCGAATGTATTTTAACAATAAGCGTATCAAATTAAAGGTGTTGATGAGAGTTTTCACAAGGAAAAGTTTTCAGGTTCATCTGCGAACCCGTTTCCTTGAAATTTACCATTAGGGGGACCAAGGCTGACCCAAGAATAAGCTCATATAATATAGCTATCATATCAAAAGTGTTGATGACTGTGTCCGCTTAGAGTGAATTTTAGATTCATCTGAATTCAAGAAAAAAATTATTATACAAAAGCTTTTTCATAGAGCTGTTTGCCTTATCTATTTATAAAAATGAATCCCTATTTCCCTTGGTCATCGCATCACGCCTGAATGGATAAACTAATTACAAAAGTTAAACTAGGTTATGTCGATTTGCTATTCTTTTTTCAATTCAGTTCGGAGTTTTGGTAAGTTTGAATATATTACTGACGGTAATTCTTTCATTTAGGTGTCACCTCCTAAAAAAATTGAATGCGTGTCGTGAAATAAAACAATTAAGAATATTCGACGATTTAATACGATGCTTTAGTGAACATCTAAGAAAGACGAAAATTTAAAACATTCATTATTGATACGCAGGACAACGTCTGCCGAGTCAGCTATCTATATATAAAAATGGAGCCTATTTTCCTTGCTGACGCTATAACTCCAGAACGGCAGGACCGACTTAAACGAAATTTTGCGCGTAGTTTTTGATTGAGCCCGACATGGTTTATGGCCAAAAAAAGTATAAGAAACCGGGAAGGTTTTGGAGATATTCCACAAAATGTGGACCAGGGGTGACTCCAGAAAGTGTTTGTACGATATGGGTATCAAATGAAAGGTGTTGACGAGCGCTTGAACATGGTGTAGTTATTAGTCCCATATAAGACGCCGTGTTCGAGGTATTTCCCAAAATATGGACCAGGTGTGACCCCAGACGGGTTTTCTACAATATGGGTATCAAATAAAAGGTATTGATGAGTATTTAAAAAAGAGGTGATTTTCAAGACCCTATGCGACCCGTTTTCCGAGATATCTACCAAATGAGAGTTTTCACAAGGAAAAGTTTTCAGGTTCATCTGCGAACCCGTTTCCTTGAAATTTACCATTAGGTGAACCAAGGCTGACCCAAGAATAAGCTCATATAATATAGCTATCATATCAAAAGTGTTGATGACTGTGTCCGCTTAGAGTGAATTTTAGATTCATCTGAATTCAAGAAAAAAATTATCATACAAAACCTTTTTCATAGAGCTGTTTGCCTTATCTATATATATAAAAATGGAGGGAAAAAATGTATAGTAACTCATCAATTGAGAACGGCTCAACCGATTTCACTAATTTTTTCTTAATTGTATTTGTTTGTGCCCCGAGAAGGTTCTTCAGAAAGAAAAAGTTAAAAAAGTTTCTGGAATCCTGAGATATTGACCAAAATGTGGACCAGGGGTGACTCCGAATGTATTTTAACAATAAGCGTATCAAATTAAAGGTGTTGATGAGAGTTTTCACAAGGAAAAGTTTTCAGGTTCATCTGCGAACCCGTTTCCTTGAAATTTACCATTAGGGGGACCAAGGCTGACCCAAGAATAAGCTCATATAATATAGCTATCATATCAAAAGTGTTGATGACTGTGTCCGCTTAGAGTGAATTTTAGATTCATCTGAATTCAAGAAAAAAATTATTATACAAAAGCTTTTTCATAGAGCTGTTTGCCTTATCTACATATATAAAAATGGAGGGAAAAAATGTATAGTAACTCATCAATTGAGAACGGCTCGACCGATTTCACTAACTTTTTCTTAATTGTATTTGTTTGTGCCCCGAGAAGGTTCTTCAGAAAGAAAAAGTTAAAAAAGTTTCTGGAATCCTGAGATATTGACCAAAATGTGGACCAGGGGTGACTCCGAATGTATTTTAACAATAAGCGTATCAAATTAAAGGTGTTGATGAGAGTTTTCACAAGGAAAAGTTTTCAGGTTCATCTGCGAACCCGTTTCCTTGAAATTTACCATTAGGTGGACCAAGGCTGACCCAAGAATAAGCTCATATAATATAGCTATCATATCAAAAGTGTTGATGACTGTGTCCACTTAGAGTGAATTTTAGATTCATCTGAATTCAAGAAAAAAATTATCATACAAAACCTTTTTCATAGAGCTGTTTGCCTTATCTATATATATAAAAATGGAGGGAAAAAATGTATAGTAACTCATCAATTGAGAACGGCTCGACCGATTTCACTAATTTTTTCTTAATTGTATTTGTTTGTGCCCCGAGAAGGTTCTTCAGAAAGAAAAAGTTAAAAAAGTTTCTGGAATCCTGAGATATTGACCAAAATGTGGACCAGGGGTGACTCCGAATGTATTTTAACAATAAGCGTATCAAATTAAAGGTGTTGATGAGAGTTTCCACAAGGAAAACTTTTCAGGTTCATCTGCGAACCCGTTTCCTTGAAATTTACCATTAGGGGGACCAAGGCTGACCCAAGAATAAGCTCATATAATATAGCTATCATATCAAAAGTGTTGATGACTGTGTCCGCTTAGAGTGAATTTTAGATTCATCTGAATTCAAGAAAAAAATTATTATACAAAAGCTTTTTCATAGAGCTGTTTGCCTTATCTATATATATAAAAATGGAGGGAAAAAATGTATAGTAACTCATCAATTGAGAACGGCTCGACCGATTTCACTAACTTTTTCTTAATTGTATTTGTTTGTGCCCCGAGAAGGTTCTTCAGAAAGAAAAAGTTAAAAAAGTTTCTGGAATCCTGAGATATTGACCAAAATGTGGACCAGGGGTGACTCCGAATGTATTTTAACAATAAGCGTATCAAATTAAAGGTGTTGATGAGAGTTTTCACAAGGAAAAGTTTTCAGGTTCATCTGCGAACCCGTTTCCTTGAAATTTACCATTAGGGGGACCAAGGCTGACCCAAGAATAAGCTCATATAATATAGCTATCATATCAAAAGTGTTGATGACTGTGTCCGCTTAGAGTGAATTTTAGATTCATCTGAATTCAAGAAAAAAATTATTATACAAAAGCTTTTTCATAGAGCTGTTTGCCTTATCTATTTATAAAAATGAATCCCTATTTCCCTTGGTCATCGCATCACGCCTGAATGGATAAACTAATTACAAAAGTTAAACTAGGTTATGTCGATTTGCTATTCTTTTTTCAATTCAGTTCGGAGTTTTGGTAAGTTTGAATATATTACTGACGGTAATTCTTTCATTTAGGTGTCACCTCCTAAAAAAATTGAATGCGTGTCGTGAAATAAAACAATTAAGAATATTCGACGATTTAATACGATGCTTTAGTGAACATCTAAGAAAGACGAAAATTTAAAACATTCATTATTGATACGCAGGACAACGTCTGCCGAGTCAGCTATCTATATATAAAAATGGAGCCTATTTTCCTTGCTGACGCTATAACTCCAGAACGGCAGGACCGACTTAAACGAAATTTTGCGCGTAGTTTTTGATTGAGCCCGACATGGTTTATGGCCAAAAAAAGTATAAGAAACCGGGAAGGTTTTGGAGATATTCCACAAAATGTGGACCAGGGGTGACTCCAGAAAGTGTTTGTACGATATGGGTATCAAATGAAAGGTGTTGACGAGCGCTTGAACATGGTGTAGTTATTAGTCCCATATAAGACGCCGTGTTCGAGGTATTTCCCAAAATATGGACCAGGTGTGACCCCAGACGGGTTTTCTACAATATGGGTATCAAATAAAAGGTATTGATGAGTATTTAAAAAAGAGGTGATTTTCAAGACCCTATGCGACCCGTTTTCCGAGATATCTACCAAATGAGAGTTTTCACAAGGAAAAGTTTTCAGGTTCATCTGCGAACCCGTTTCCTTGAAATTTACCATTAGGTGAACCAAGGCTGACCCAAGAATAAGCTCATATAATATAGCTATCATATCAAAAGTGTTGATGACTGTGTCCGCTTAGAGTGAATTTTAGATTCATCTGAATTCAAGAAAAAAATTATCATACAAAACCTTTTTCATAGAGCTGTTTGCCTTATCTATATATATAAAAATGGAGGGAAAAAATGTATAGTAACTCATCAATTGAGAACGGCTCAACCGATTTCACTAATTTTTTCTTAATTGTATTTGTTTGTGCCCCGAGAAGGTTCTTCAGAAAGAAAAAGTTAAAAAAGTTTCTGGAATCCTGAGATATTGACCAAAATGTGGACCAGGGGTGACTCCGAATGTATTTTAACAATAAGCGTATCAAATTAAAGGTGTTGATGAGAGTTTTCACAAGGAAAAGTTTTCAGGTTCATCTGCGAACCCGTTTCCTTGAAATTTACCATTAGGGGGACCAAGGCTGACCCAAGAATAAGCTCATATAATATAGCTATCATATCAAAAGTGTTGATGACTGTGTCCGCTTAGAGTGAATTTTAGATTCATCTGAATTCAAGAAAAAAATTATTATACAAAAGCTTTTTCATAGAGCTGTTTGCCTTATCTACATATATAAAAATGGAGGGAAAAAATGTATAGTAACTCATCAATTGAGAACGGCTCGACCGATTTCACTAACTTTTTCTTAATTGTATTTGTTTGTGCCCCGAGAAGGTTCTTCAGAAAGAAAAAGTTAAAAAAGTTTCTGGAATCCTGAGATATTGACCAAAATGTGGACCAGGGGTGACTCCGAATGTATTTTAACAATAAGCGTATCAAATTAAAGGTGTTGATGAGAGTTTTCACAAGGAAAAGTTTTCAGGTTCATCTGCGAACCCGTTTCCTTGAAATTTACCATTAGGGGGACCAAGGCTGACCCAAGAATAAGCTCATATAATATAGCTATCATATCAAAAGTGTTGATGACTGTGTCCGCTTAGAGTGAATTTTAGATTCATCTGAATTCAAGAAAAAAATTATTATACAAAAAATTTTTCATAGAGCTGTTTGCCTTATCTTATAAATAAAAATGAATGTGTGTCTGTGTGTCTGTGTGTCTGTGTGTCTGTGTGTCTGTGTGTCTGTGTGTCCTTTATGGGCGTCCAAAGTACTCAACCGATTTTTATGAAATTTTCACAGTATATTCTTGAGATCATGGGTTAAAGCATAGGCTATATTAATTTTTGGAAAAGTGGGCGGTGCCACGCCCCCAGGCTATATAAAACTACAATTCTTCATAACTCTGAACATATTTGGTCTAAATTAATGATTTTTGGATATGTGTGTCCTTTGGTCAAGATTTATGTAATTTTGGAAAAGTGGGCGGTGCCACGCCCACATTTTTTGTGTTTTGTTTGTACTTCAATAATGTCCAAAGTTTATGGTCGATCTCTTTTAAACTTTCAAGATTGGTTAAGAAGATTGTTGTGTACGATTTAGACTATATCAATTTTTGGAAAAGTAGGCGGTGCCACGCCCCCAGGCTATATAAAATTTAAATTCTTCATAGCTCTGAACATATTTGGTCTGAATTAACGATTTCTGGATATGTGTGTCCTTTAGTCAAGATTTATGTAATTTTGGAAAAGTGGGCGGTGCCACGCCCACATTTTTTGTGTTTTGTTTCTACTTCAATAATGTCCAAAGGTTATGGTCGATCTCTTTTAAACTGTCAAGATTGGTTCAGAAGATTGTTGTGTACGATTTAGGCTATATCAATTTTTGGAAAAGTAGGCGGTGCCACGCCCCCGGGCTTTATAAAATTTAAATTCTTCATAGCTCTGAACATATTTGGTCTAAATTAATGATTTCTGGATATGTGTGTCCTTTGGTCAAGATTTATGTAATTTTGGAAAAGTGGGCGGTGCCACGCCCCTTTTTTTGTGTTTTGTTTGTACTTCAATAATGTCCAAAGTTTATGGTCGATCTCTTTTAAACTTTCAAGATTGGTTAAGAAAATTGTTGTGCACGATTTAGGCTATATCAATTTTTGGAAAAGTAGGCGGTGCCACGCCCCAAGGCTATATAAAATTTAAATTCTTCATAGCTCTGAACATATTTGGTCTAAATTAATGATTTTTGGATATGTGTGTCCTTTAGTCAAGATGGATATAATTTGGGAAAAGTGGGCGGTCCCATGCCCACATTTTTTGTGTTTTGTTTGTACTTCATTAAGTTCAAAGTTTATGGTCGATCTTCTCTAAATTTCCAGATTGGTTCAGAAGATTGTTGTGCCACGCCCCCAGGCTATATAAAATTTAAATTCTTCATAACTCTGAACATATTAGGTCTAAATTAAAGATTTTTGGATATGTGTGTCCTTTAGTCAAGATGGATATAATTTGGGAAAAGTGGGCGGTCCCACGCCCACATTTTTTGTGTGTTTGTTTGTACTTCAATAAGTTCAAAGTTTATGGTCGATCTTCTCTAAATTTCCAGATTGGTTCAGAAGATTGTTGTGTACGATTTAGGCTATATCAATTTTTGGAAAAGTAGGCGGTGCCACGCCCCCAGGCTATAAAAAATTTAAATTCTTCATAACTCTGAACATATTAGGTCTAAATTAAAGATTTTTGGATATGTGTGTCCTTTAGTCAAGATGGATATAATTTGGGAAAAGTGGGCGGTCCCACGCCCACATTTTTTGTATTCAAAGCTTTGTTTGTACTTCAATAATGTCCAAAGTTTATGGTTGATCTGTTTTAAACTTTTCCAATGCGTTAAAATCTTCGTTGGGTACGACATACATAGGCTACATTTGTAAATTCTTTGGAAAAGTGGGCAGTTCCAGGACCACAAGCTAAGTAATATTTCAATTCGTTATATCCCTAAATGTATTTGCTTTAGTGACATTTTAACGTTCTTAAATCTTAATCAAAGCACTTAATTTTTTTTGTTTGTTATTGCCGTTCATACATATCCAGAGTATTATAGGTAGATATAGGATATAATTAAATAAGTACTAACTATACATCTGCTCAGCAGCGCATAATGGTTTTTGTCATACCCATTGAGTTCAAAAGATCCGTTTTTTGAGTTGGACATCCTAAAAATTTATTTGTTTATACCAAAGACTTTAAAGCCAGAAACATTGTATATCCTAAAGCACTGCAATAAACGGAATGTTAAAAGATAAAGGAAAATATTTGAAAAAGTATTTCTAGGGAAGTCACTGGTCAGGCAGAACAACGTCTGCCGGGTCTGCTAGTCTATTTATAAAAATGAATCCCTATTTCCCTTGGTCATCGCATCACGCCTGAATGGATAAACTAATTACAAAAGTTAAACTAGGTTATGTCGATTTGCTATTCTTTTTTCAATTCAGTTCGGAGTTTTGGTAAGTTTGAATATATTACTGACGGTAATTCTTTCATTTAGGTGTCACCTCCTAAAAAAATTGAATGCGTGTCGTGAAATAAAAAAATTAAGAATATTCGACGATTTAATACGATGCTTTAGTGAACATCTAAGAAAGACGAAAATTTAAAACATTCATTATTGATACGCAGGACAACGTCTGCCGGGTCTGCTATCTTATAAATAAAAATGAATGTGTGTCTGTGTGTCTGTGTGTCCTTTATGGGCGTCCAAAGTACTCAACCGATTTTTATGAAATTTTCACAGTATATTCTTGAGATCATGGGTTAAAGCATAGGCTATATTAATTTTTGGAAAAGTGGGCGGTGCCACGCCCCCAGGCTATATAAAACTACAATTCTTCATAACTCTGAACATATTTGGTCTAAATTAATGATTTTTGGATATGTGTGTCCTTTGGTCAAGATTTATGTAATTTTGGAAAAGTGGGCGGTGCCACGCCCACATTTTTTGTGTTTTGTTTGTACTTCAATAATGTCCAAAGTTTATGGTCGATCTCTTTTAAACTTTCAAGATTGGTTAAGAAAACTGTTGTGTACGATTTAGGCTATATCAATTTTTGGAAAAGTAGGCGGTGCCACGCCCCAAGGCTATATAAAATTTAAATTCTTCATAGCTCTGAACATATTTGGTCTAAATTAATGATTTCTGGATATGTGTGTCCTTTGGTCAAGATTTATGTAATTTTGGAAAAGTGGGCGGTGCCACGCCCACATTTTTTGTGTTTTGTTTGTACTTCAATAATGTCCAAAGTTTATGGTCGATCTCTTTTAAACTTTCAAGATTGGTTAAGAAAATTGTTGTGTACGATTTAGGCTATATCAATTTTTGGAAAAGTAGGCGGTGCCACGTCCCAAGGCTATATAAAATTTAAATTCTTCATAGCTCTGAACATATTTGGTCTAGATTAATGATTTCTGGATATGTGTGTCCTTTGGTCAAGATTTATGTAATTTTGGAAAAGTGGGCGGTGCCACGCCCCTTTTTGTGTGTTTTGTTTGTACTTCAATAATGTCCAAAGTTTATGGTCGATCTCTTTTAAACTTTCAAGATTGGTTAAGAAAATTGTTGTGTACGATTGAGGCTATATGAATTTTTGGAAAAGTAGCCAGTGCCACGCCCCCAGGCTATATAAAATTTAAATTCTTCATAACTCTGAACATATTAGGTCTAAATTAAAGATTTTTGGATATGTGTGTCCTTTAGTCAAGGTGGATATAATTTGGGAAAAGTGGGCGGTCCCACGCCCACATTTTTTGTGTTTTGTTTGTACTTCAATAAGTTCAAAGTTTATGGTCGATCTTCTCTAAATTTCAAAATTGGTTCAGAAGATTGTTGTGCCACGCCCCCAGGCTATATAAAATTTAAATCATCATAACTTTGAATATTTTGGTCTAAGCTAATGATTTTTGGATATGTGTGTCCCTTGGTCAAGAATTATATAATTTGGGAAATGTGGGCCGTGCCACGCCCACATTTTTTGTATTCAGTGCTTTGTTTGTACTTCAATAATGTCCAAAGTTTATGGTTGATCTGTTTTAAACTTTTCCAATACGTTAAAATCTCCGTTGGGTACGACATACAGAGGCTACATTTGTAAATTCTTTGGAGAAGTGGGCAGTTCCAGGACCACAAGCTAAGTAATATTTCAATTCGTTATATCCCTGAATGTATTTGCTTTAGTGACATTTTAACGTTCTTAAATCTTAATCAAAGCACTTAATTTTTTTTGTTTGTTATTGCTGTTCATACATATCCAGAGTATTATAGGTAGATATAGGATATAATTAAATAAGTACTAACTATACATCTGCTCAGCAGCGCATAATGGTTTTTGTCATACCCATTGAGTTCAAAAGATCCGTTTTTTGAGTTGGACATCCAAAAAATTTATTTGTTTATACCAAAGACTCTAAAGCCAGAAACATTGTATATCCTAAAGCACTGCAATAAATGGAATGTTAAAAGTTAAAGAAAAATATTTGAAAATGTATTTCTAGGGAAGTCACTGGTCAGGCAGAACAACGTCTGCCGGGTCTGCTAGTCTATTTATAAAAATGAATCCCTATTTCCCTTGGTCATCGCATCACGCCTGAATGGATAAACTAATTACAAAAGTTAAACTAGGTTATGTCGATTTGCTATTCTTTTTTCAATTCAGTTCGGAGTTTTGGTAAGTTTGAATATATTACTGACGGTAATTCTTTCATTTAGGTGTCACCTCCTAAAAAAATTGAATGCGTGTCGTGAAATAAAAAAATTAAGAATATTCGACGATTTAATACGATGCTTTAGTGAACATCTAAGAAAGACGAAATTTTAAAACATTCATTATTGATACGCAGGACAACGTCTGCCGGGTCTGCTATCTTATAAATAAAAATGAATGTGTGTCTGTGTGTCTGTGTGTCTGTGTGTCCTTTATGGGCGTCCAAAGTACTCAACCGATTTTTATGAAATTTTCACAGTATATTCTTGAGATCATGGGTTAAAGCATAGGCTATATTAATTTTTGGAAAAGTGGGCGGTGCCACGCCCCCAGGCTATATAAAACTACAATTCTTCATAACTCTGAACATATTTGGTCTAAATTAATGATTTTTGGATATGTGTGTCCTTTGGTCAAGATTTATGTAATTTTGGAAAAGTGGGCGGTGCCACGCCCACATTTTTTGTGTTTTGTTTCTACTTCAATAATGTCCAAAGTTTATGGTCGATCTCTTTTAAACTTTCAAGATTGGTTAAGAAGATTGTTGTGTACGATTTAGACTATATCAATTTTTGGAAAAGTAGGCGGTGCCACGCCCCCAGGCTATATAAAATTTAAATTCTTCATAGCTCTGAACATATTTGGTCTGAATTAACGATTTCTGGATATGTGTGTCCTTTAGTCAAGATTTATGTAATTTTGGAAAAGTGGGCGGTGCCACGCCCACATTTTTTGTGTTTTGTTTGTACTTCAATAATGTCCAAAGTTTATGGTCGATATCTTTTAAACTTTCAAGATTGGTCAAGAAAATTGTTGTGTACGATTTAGGCTATATCAATTTTTGGAAAAGTAGGCGGTGCCACGCCCCCGGGCTATATAAAATTTAAATTCTTCATAACTCTGAACATATTGGGTCTAAATTAAGGATTTTTGGATATGTGTGTCCTTTAGTCAAGATGTATATAATTTTGGAAAAGTGGGCGGTGCCACGCCCACATTTTTTGTGTTTTGTTTCTACTTCAATAATGTCCAAAGTTTATGGTCGATCTCTTTTAAACTGTCAAGATTGGTTAAGAAAATTGTTGTGTACGATTTAGGCTATATCAATTTTTGGAAAAGTAGGCGGTGCCACGCCCCCAGGCTATATAAAATTTAAATTCTTCATAGCTCTGAACATATTTGGTCTAAATTAATGATTTCTGGATATGTGTGTCCTTTAGTCAAGATTTATGTAATTTTGGAAAAGTGGGCGGTGCCACGCCCACATTTTTTGTGTTTTGTTTGTACTTCAATAATGTCCAAAGTTTATGGTCGATCTCTTTTAAACTTTCAAGATTGGTTAAGAAAACTGTTGTGTACGATTTAGGCTATATCAATTTTTGGAAAAGTAGGCGGTGCCACGCCCCAAGGCTATATAAAATTTAAATTCTTCATAGCTCTGAACATATTTGGTCTAAATTAATGATTTCTGGATATGTGTGTCCTTTGGTCAAGATTTATGTAATTTTGGAAAAGTGGGCGGTGCCACGCCCACATTTTTTGTGTTTTGTTTGTACTTCAATAATGTCCAAAGTTTATGGTCGATCTGTTTTAAACTTTCAAGATTGGTTAAGAAAATTGTTGTGTACGATTTAGGCTATATCAATTTTTGGAAAAGTAGGCGGTGCCACGTCCCAAGGCTATATAAAATTTAAATTCTTCATAGCTCTGAACATATTTGGTCTAGATTAATGATTTCTGGATATGTGTGTCCTTTGGTCAAGATTTATGTAATTTTGGAAAAGTGGGCGGTGCCACGCCCCTTTTTGTGTGTTTTGTTTGTACTTCAATAATGTCCAAAGTTTATGGTCGATCTCTTTTAAACTTTCAAGATTGGTTAAGAAAATTGTTGTGTACGATTGAGGCTATATGAATTTTTGGAAAAGTAGCCAGTGCCACGCCCCCAGGCTATATAAAATTTAAATTCTTCATAACTCTGAACATATTAGGTCTAAATTAAAGATTTTTGGATATGTGTGTCCTTTAGTCAAGGTGGATATAATTTGGGAAAAGTGGGCGGTCCCACGCCCACATTTTTTGTGTTTTGTTTGTACTTCAATAAGTTCAAAGTTTATGGTCGATCTTCTCTAAATTTCAAAATTGGTTCAGAAGATTGTTGTGCCACGCCCCCAGGCTATATAAAATTTAAATCATCATAACTTTGAATATTTTGGTCTAAGCTAATGATTTTTGGATATGTGTGTCCCTTGGTCAAGAATTATATAATTTGGGAAATGTGGGCCGTGCCACGCCCACATTTTTTGTATTCAGTGCTTTGTTTGTACTTCAATAATGTCCAAAGTTTATGGTTGATCTGTTTTAAACTTTTCCAATACGTTAAAATCTCCGTTGGGTACGACATACAGAGGCTACATTTGTAAATTCGTTGGAGAAGTGGGCAGTTCCAGGACCACAAGCTAAGTAATATTTCAATTCGTTATATCCCTGAATGTATTTGCTTTAGTGACATTTTAACGTTCTTAAATCTTAATCAAAGCACTTAATTTTTTTTGTTTGTTATTGCTGTTCATACATATCCAGAGTATTATAGGTAGATATCTTATAAATAAAAATGAATGTGTGTCTGTGTGTCTGTGTGTCTGTGTGTCTGTGTGTCTGTGTGTCCTTTATGGGCGTCCAAAGTACTCAACCGATTTTTATGAAATTTTCACAGTATATTCTTGAGATCATGGGTTAAAGCATAGGCTATATTAATTTTTGGAAAAGTGGGCGGTGCCACGCCCCCAGGCTATATAAAACTACAATTCTTCATAACTCTGAACATATTTGGTCTAAATTAATGATTTTTGGATATGTGTGTCCTTTGGTCAAGATTTATGTAATTTTGGAAAAGTGGGCGGTGCCACGCCCACATTTTTTGTGTTTTGTTTGTACTTCAATAATGTCCAAAGTTTATGGTCGATCTCTTTTAAACTTTCAAGATTGGTTAAGAAGATTGTTGTGTACGATTTAGACTATATCAATTTTTGGAAAAGTAGGCGGTGCCACGCCCCCAGGCTATATAAAATTTAAATTCTTCATAGCTCTGAACATATTTGGTCTGAATTAACGATTTCTGGATATGTGTGTCCTTTAGTCAAGATTTATGTAATTTTGGAAAAGTGGGCGGTGCCACGCCCACATTTTTTGTGTTTTGTTTCTACTTCAATAATGTCCAAAGTTTATGGTCGATCTCTTTTAAACTGTCAAGATTGGTTCAGAAGATTGTTGTGTACGATTTAGGCTATATCAATTTTTGGAAAAGTAGGCGGTGCCACGCCCCCGGGCTTTATAAAATTTAAATTCTTCATAGCTCTGAACATATTTGGTCTAAATTAATGATTTCTGGATATGTGTGTCCTTTGGTCAAGATTTATGTAATTTTGGAAAAGTGGGCGGTGCCACGCCCCTTTTTTTGTGTTTTGTTTGTACTTCAATAATGTCCAAAGTTTATGGTCGATCTCTTTTAAACTTTCAAGATTGGTTAAGAAAATTGTTGTGCACGATTTAGGCTATATCAATTTTTGGAAAAGTAGGCGGTGCCACGCCCCAAGGCTATATAAAATTTAAATTCTTCATAGCTCTGAACATATTTGGTCTAAATTAATGATTTTTGGATATGTGTGTCCTTTAGTCAAGATGGATATAATTTGGGAAAAGTGGGCGGTCCCATGCCCACATTTTTTGTGTTTTGTTTGTACTTCATTAAGTTCAAAGTTTATGGTCGATCTTCTCTAAATTTCCAGATTGGTTCAGAAGATTGTTGTGCCACGCCCCCAGGCTATATAAAATTTAAATTCTTCATAACTCTGAACATATTAGGTCTAAATTAAAGATTTTTGGATATGTGTGTCCTTTAGTCAAGATGGATATAATTTGGGAAAAGTGGGCGGTCCCACGCCCACATTTTTTGTGTGTTTGTTTGTACTTCAATAAGTTCAAAGTTTATGGTCGATCTTCTCTAAATTTCCAGATTGGTTCAGAAGATTGTTGTGTACGATTTAGGCTATATCAATTTTTGGAAAAGTAGGCGGTGCCACGCCCCCAGGCTATAAAAAATTTAAATTCTTCATAACTCTGAACATATTAGGTCTAAATTAAAGATTTTTGGATATGTGTGTCCTTTAGTCAAGATGGATATAATTTGGGAAAAGTGGGCGGTCCCACGCCCACATTTTTTGTATTCAAAGCTTTGTTTGTACTTCAATAATGTCCAAAGTTTATGGTTGATCTGTTTTAAACTTTTCCAATGCGTTAAAATCTTCGTTGGGTACGACATACATAGGCTACATTTGTAAATTCTTTGGAAAAGTGGGCAGTTCCAGGACCACAAGCTAAGTAATATTTCAATTCGTTATATCCCTAAATGTATTTGCTTTAGTGACATTTTAACGTTCTTAAATCTTAATCAAAGCACTTAATTTTTTTTGTTTGTTATTGCCGTTCATACATATCCAGAGTATTATAGGTAGATATAGGATATAATTAAATAAGTACTAACTATACATCTGCTCAGCAGCGCATAATGGTTTTTGTCATACCCATTGAGTTCAAAAGATCCGTTTTTTGAGTTGGACATCCTAAAAATTTATTTGTTTATACCAAAGACTTTAAAGCCAGAAACATTGTATATCCTAAAGCACTGCAATAAACGGAATGTTAAAAGATAAAGGAAAATATTTGAAAAAGTATTTCTAGGGAAGTCACTGGTCAGGCAGAACAACGTCTGCCGGGTCTGCTAGTAGGATATAATTAAATAAGTACTAACTATACATCTGCTCAGCAGCGCATAATGGTTTTTGTCATACCCATTGAGTTCAAAAGATCCGTTTTTTGAGTTGGACATCCAAAAAATTTATTTGTTTATACCAAAGACTCTAAAGCCAGAAACATTGTATATCCTAAAGCACTGCAATAAATGGAATGTTAAAAGTTAAAGAAAAATATTTGAAAATGTATTTCTAGGGAAGTCACTGGTCAGGCAGAACAACGTCTGCCGGGTCTGCTAGTCTATTTATAAAAATGAATCCCTATTTCCCTTGGTCATCGCATCACGCCTGAATGGATAAACTAATTACAAAAGTTAAACTAGGTTATGTCGATTTGCTATTCTTTTTTCAATTCAGTTCGGAGTTTTGGTAAGTTTGAATATATTACTGACGGTAATTCTTTCATTTAGGTGTCACCTCCTAAAAAAATTGAATGCGTGTCGTGAAATAAAAAAATTAAGAATATTCGACGATTTAATACGATGCTTTAGTGAACATCTAAGAAAGACGAAATTTTAAAACATTCATTATTGATACGCAGGACAACGTCTGCCGGGTCTGCTATCTTATAAATAAAAATGAATGTGTGTCTGTGTGTCTGTGTGTCTGTGTGTCCTTTATGGGCGTCCAAAGTACTCAACCGATTTTTATGAAATTTTCACAGTATATTCTTGAGATCATGGGTTAAAGCATAGGCTATATTAATTTTTGGAAAAGTGGGCGGTGCCACGCCCCCAGGCTATATAAAACTACAATTCTTCATAACTCTGAACATATTTGGTCTAAATTAATGATTTTTGGATATGTGTGTCCTTTGGTCAAGATTTATGTAATTTTGGAAAAGTGGGCGGTGCCACGCCCACATTTTTTGTGTTTTGTTTCTACTTCAATAATGTCCAAAGTTTATGGTCGATCTCTTTTAAACTTTCAAGATTGGTTAAGAAGATTGTTGTGTACGATTTAGACTATATCAATTTTTGGAAAAGTAGGCGGTGCCACGCCCCCAGGCTATATAAAATTTAAATTCTTCATAGCTCTGAACATATTTGGTCTGAATTAACGATTTCTGGATATGTGTGTCCTTTAGTCAAGATTTATGTAATTTTGGAAAAGTGGGCGGTGCCACGCCCACATTTTTTGTGTTTTGTTTGTACTTCAATAATGTCCAAAGTTTATGGTCGATATCTTTTAAACTTTCAAGATTGGTCAAGAAAATTGTTGTGTACGATTTAGGCTATATCAATTTTTGGAAAAGTAGGCGGTGCCACGCCCCCGGGCTATATAAAATTTAAATTCTTCATAACTCTGAACATATTGGGTCTAAATTAAGGATTTTTGGATATGTGTGTCCTTTAGTCAAGATGTATATAATTTTGGAAAAGTGGGCGGTGCCACGCCCACATTTTTTGTGTTTTGTTTGTACTTCAATAATGTCCAAAGTTTATGGTCGATCTCTTTTAAACTTTCAAGATTGGTTAAGAAAACTGTTGTGTACGATTTAGGCTATATCAATTTTTGGAAAAGTAGGCGGTGCCACGCCCCAAGGCTATATAAAATTTAAATTCTTCATAGCTCTGAACATATTTGGTCTGAATTAACGATTTCTGGATATGTGTGTCCTTTAGTCAAGATTTATGTAATTTTGGAAAAGTGGGCGGTGCCACGCCCACATTTTTTGTGTTTTGTTTCTACTTCAATAATGTCCAAAGTTTATGGTCGATCTCTTTTAAACTGTCAAGATTGGTTAAGAAAATTGTTGTGTACGATTTAGGCTATATCAATTTTTGGAAAAGTAGGCGGTGCCACGCCCCCAGGCTATATAAAATTTAAATTCTTCATAGCTCTGAACATATTTGGTCTAAATTAATGATTTCTGGATATGTGTGTCCTTTAGTCAAGATTTATGTAATTTTGGAAAAGTGGGCGGTGCCACGCCCACATTTTTTGTGTTTTGTTTGTACTTCAATAATGTCCAAAGTTTATGGTCGATCTCTTTTAAACTTTCAAGATTGGTTAAGAAAACTGTTGTGTACGATTTAGGCTATATCAATTTTTGGAAAAGTAGGCGGTGCCACGCCCCAAGGCTATATAAAATTTAAATTCTTCATAGCTCTGAACATATTTGGTCTAAATTAATGATTTCTGGATATGTGTGTCCTTTGGTCAAGATTTATGTAATTTTGGAAAAGTGGGCGGTGCCACGCCCACATTTTTTGCGTTTTGTTTGTACTTCAATAATGTCCAAAGTTTATGGTCGATCTCTTTTAAACTTTCAAGATTGGTTAAGAAAATTGTTGTGTACGATTTAGGCTATATCAATTTTTGGAAAAGTAGGCGGTGCCACGTCCCAAGGCTATATAAAATTTAAATTCTTCATAGCTCTGAACATATTTGGTCTAGATTAATGATTTCTGGATATGTGTGTCCTTTGGTCAAGATTTATGTAATTTTGGAAAAGTGGGCGGTGCCACGCCCCTTTTTGTGTGTTTTGTTTGTACTTCAATAATGTCCAAAGTTTATGGTCGATCTCTTTTGAACTTTCAAGATTGGTTAAGAAAATTGTTGTGTACGATTGAGGCTATATGAATTTTTGGAAAAGTAGCCAGTGCCACGCCCCCAGGCTATATAAAATTTAAATTCTTCATAACTCTGAACATATTAGGTCTAAATTAAAGATTTTTGGATATGTGTGTCCTTTAGTCAAGGTGGATATAATTTGGGAAAAGTGGGCGGTCCCACGCCCACATTTTTTGTGTTTTGTTTGTACTTCAATAAGTTCAAAGTTTATGGTCGATCTTCTCTAAATTTCAAAATTGGTTCAGAAGATTGTTGTGCCACGCCCCCAGGCTATATAAAATTTAAATCATCATAACTTTGAATATTTTGGTCTAAGCTAATGATTTTTGGATATGTGTGTCCCTTGGTCAAGAATTATATAATTTGGGAAATGTGGGCCGTGCCACGCCCACATTTTTTGTATTCAGTGCTTTGTTTGTACTTCAATAATGTCCAAAGTTTATGGTTGATCTGTTTTAAACTTTTCCAATACGTTAAAATCTCCGTTGGGTACGACATACAGAGGCTACATTTGTAAATTCGTTGGAGAAGTGGGCAGTTCCAGGACCACAAGCTAAGTAATATTTCAATTCGTTATATCCCTGAATGTATTTGCTTTAGTGACATTTTAACGTTCTTAAATCTTAATCAAAGCACTTAATTTTTTTTGTTTGTTATTGCTGTTCATACATATCCAGAGTATTATAGGTAGATATCTTATAAATAAAAATGAATGTGTGTCTGTGTGTCTGTGTGTCTGTGTGTCTGTGTGTCTGTGTGTCTGTGTGTCTGTGTGTCTGTGTGTCTGTGTGTCCTTTATGGGCGTCCAAAGTACTCAACCGATTTTTATGAAATTTTCACAGTATATTCTTGAGATCATGGGTTAAAGCATAGGCTATATTAATTTTTGGAAAAGTGGGCGGTGCCACGCCCCCAGGCTATATAAAACTACAATTCTTCATAACTCTGAACATATTTGGTCTAAATTAATGATTTTTGGATATGTGTGTCCTTTGGTCAAGATTTATGTAATTTTGGAAAAGTGGGCGGTGCCACGCCCACATTTTTTGTGTTTTGTTTGTACTTCAATAATGTCCAAAGTTTATGGTCGATCTCTTTTAAACTTTCAAGATTGGTTAAGAAGATTGTTGTGTACGATTTAGACTATATCAATTTTTGGAAAAGTAGGCGGTGCCACGCCCCCAGGCTATATAAAATTTAAATTCTTCATAGCTCTGAACATATTTGGTCTGAATTAACGATTTCTGGATATGTGTGTCCTTTAGTCAAGATTTATGTAATTTTGGAAAAGTGGGCGGTGCCACGCCCACATTTTTTGTGTTTTGTTTCTACTTCAATAATGTCCAAAGTTTATGGTCGATCTCTTTTAAACTGTCAAGATTGGTTCAGAAGATTGTTGTGTACGATTTAGGCTATATCAATTTTTGGAAAAGTAGGCGGTGCCACGCCCCCGGGCTTTATAAAATTTAAATTCTTCATAGCTCTGAACATATTTGGTCTAAATTAATGATTTCTGGATATGTGTGTCCTTTGGTCAAGATTTATGTAATTTTGGAAAAGTGGGCGGTGCCACGCCCCTTTTTTTGTGTTTTGTTTGTACTTCAATAATGTCCAAAGTTTATGGTCGATCTCTTTTAAACTTTCAAGATTGGTTAAGAAAATTGTTGTGCACGATTTAGGCTATATCAATTTTTGGAAAAGTAGGCGGTGCCACGCCCCAAGGCTATATAAAATTTAAATTCTTCATAGCTCTGAACATATTTGGTCTAAATTAATGATTTTTGGATATGTGTGTCCTTTAGTCAAGATGGATATAATTTGGGAAAAGTGGGCGGTCCCATGCCCACATTTTTTGTGTTTTGTTTGTACTTCATTAAGTTCAAAGTTTATGGTCGATCTTCTCTAAATTTCCAGATTGGTTCAGAAGATTGTTGTGCCACGCCCCCAGGCTATATAAAATTTAAATTCTTCATAACTCTGAACATATTAGGTCTAAATTAAAGATTTTTGGATATGTGTGTCCTTTAGTCAAGATGGATATAATTTGGGAAAAGTGGGCGGTCCCACGCCCACATTTTTTGTGTGTTTGTTTGTACTTCAATAAGTTCAAAGTTTATGGTCGATCTTCTCTAAATTTCCAGATTGGTTCAGAAGATTGTTGTGTACGATTTAGGCTATATCAATTTTTGGAAAAGTAGGCGGTGCCACGCCCCCAGGCTATAAAAAATTTAAATTCTTCATAACTCTGAACATATTAGGTCTAAATTAAAGATTTTTGGATATGTGTGTCCTTTAGTCAAGATGGATATAATTTGGGAAAAGTGGGCGGTCCCACGCCCACATTTTTTGTATTCAAAGCTTTGTTTGTACTTCAATAATGTCCAAAGTTTATGGTTGATCTGTTTTAAACTTTTCCAATGCGTTAAAATCTTCGTTGGGTACGACATACATAGGCTACATTTGTAAATTCTTTGGAAAAGTGGGCAGTTCCAGGACCACAAGCTAAGTAATATTTCAATTCGTTATATCCCTAAATGTATTTGCTTTAGTGACATTTTAACGTTCTTAAATCTTAATCAAAGCACTTAATTTTTTTTGTTTGTTATTGCCGTTCATACATATCCAGAGTATTATAGGTAGATATAGGATATAATTAAATAAGTACTAACTATACATCTGCTCAGCAGCGCATAATGGTTTTTGTCATACCCATTGAGTTCAAAAGATCCGTTTTTTGAGTTGGACATCCTAAAAATTTATTTGTTTATACCAAAGACTTTAAAGCCAGAAACATTGTATATCCTAAAGCACTGCAATAAACGGAATGTTAAAAGATAAAGGAAAATATTTGAAAAAGTATTTCTAGGGAAGTCACTGGTCAGGCAGAACAACGTCTGCCGGGTCTGCTAGTCTATTTATAAAAATGAATCCCTATTTCCCTTGGTCATCGCATCACGCCTGAATGGATAAACTAATTACAAAAGTTAAACTAGGTTATGTCGATTTGCTATTCTTTTTTCAATTCAGTTCGGAGTTTTGGTAAGTTTGAATATATTACTGACGGTAATTCTTTCATTTAGGTGTCACCTCCTAAAAAAATTGAATGCGTGTCGTGAAATAAAAAAATTAAGAATATTCGACGATTTAATACGATGCTTTAGTGAACATCTAAGAAAGACGAAATTTTAAAACATTCATTATTGATACGCAGGACAACGTCTGCCGGGTCTGCTATCTTATAAATAAAAATGAATGTGTGTCTGTGTGTCTGTGTGTCTGTGTGTCTGTGTGTCTGTGTGTCTGTGTGTCCTTTATGGGCGTCCAAAGTACTCAACCGATTTTTATGAAATTTTCACAGTATATTCTTGAGATCATGGGTTAAAGCATAGGCTATATTAATTTTTGGAAAAGTGGGCGGTGCCACGCCCCCAGGCTATATAAAACTACAATTCTTCATAACTCTGAACATATTTGGTCTAAATTAATGATTTTTGGATATGTGTGTCCTTTGGTCAAGATTTATGTAATTTTGGAAAAGTGGGCGGTGCCACGCCCACATTTTTTGTGTTTTGTTTGTACTTCAATAATGTCCAAAGTTTATGGTCGATCTCTTTTAAACTTTCAAGATTGGTTAAGAAGATTGTTGTGTACGATTTAGGCTATATCAATTTTTGGAAAAGTAGGCGGTGCCACGCCCCCGGGCTATATAAAATTTAAATTCTTCATAACTCTGAACATATTGGGTCTAAATTAAGGATTTTTGGATATGTGTGTCCTTTAGTCAAGATGTATATAATTTTGGAAAAGTGGGCGGTGCCACGCCCACATTTTTTGTGTTTTGTTTCTACTTCAATAATGTCCAAAGTTTATGGTCGATCTCTTTTAAACTGTCAAGATTGGTTAAGAAAATTGTTGTGTACGATTTAGGCTATATCAATTTTTGGAAAAGTAGGCGGTGCCACGCCCCCAGGCTATATAAAATTTAAATTCTTCATAGCTCTGAACATATTTGGTCTAAATTAATGATTTCTGGATATGTGTGTCCTTTAGTCAAGATTTATGTAATTTTGGAAAAGTGGGCGGGGCCACGCCCACATTTTTTGTGTTTTGTTTGTACTTCAATAATGTCCAAAGTTTATGGTCGATCTCTTTTAAACTTTCATGATTGGTTAAGAAAATTGTTGTGTACGATTTAGGCTATATCAATTTTTGGAAAAGTAGGCGGTGCCACGCCCCCAGGCTATATAAAATTTAAATTCTTCATAGCTCTGAACATATTTGGTCTAAATTAATGATTTCTGGAAATGTGTGTCCTTTGGTCAAGATTTATGTAATTTTGGAAAAGTGGGCGGTGCCACGCCCACATTTTTTGTGTTTTCTTTGTACTTCAATAATGTCCAAAGCTTATGGTCGATCTCTTTTAAACTGTCAAGATTGGTTCAGAAGATTGTTGTGTACGATTTGGGCTATATCAATTTTTGGAAAAGTAGGCGGTGCCACGCCCCCAGGCTATATAAAATTTAAATTCTTCATAGCTCTGAACATATTTGGTCTAAATTAATAATTTTTGGATATGTGTGTCCTTTGGTCAAGATTTATGTAATTTTGGAAAAGTGGGCGGTGCCACGCCCACATTTTTTGTGTTTTGTTTGTACTTCAATAATGTCCAAAGTTTATGGTCGATCTCTTTTAAACTTTCAAGATTGGTTCAGAAAATTGTGGTGTACGATTTAGGCTATATCAATTTTTGGAAAAGTAGGCGGTGCCACGCCCCCAGGCTATATAAAATTTAAATTCTTCATAGCTCTGAACATATTTGGTCTAAATTAATGATTTCTGGATATGTGTGTCCTTTAGTCAAGATTTATGTAATTTTGGAAAAGTGGGCGGTGCCACGCCCACATTTTTTGTGTTTTGTTTGTACTTCAATAATGTCCAAAGTTTATGGTCGATCTCTTTTAAACTTTCAAGATTGGTTAAGAAAACTGTTGTGTACGATTTAGGCTATATCAATTTTTGGAAAAGTAGGCGGTGCCACGCCCCAAGGCTATATAAAATTTAAATTCTTCATAGCTCTGAACATATTTGGTCTAAATTAATGATTTCTGGATATGTGTGTCCTTTGGTCAAGATTTATGTAATTTTGGAAAAGTGGGCGGTGCCACGCCCACATTTTTTGTGTTTTGTTTGTACTTCAATAATGTCCAAAGTTTATGGTCGATCTCTTTTAAACTTTCAAGATTGGTTAAGAAAATTGTTGTGTACGATTTAGGCTATATCAATTTTTGGAAAAGTAGGCGGTGCCACGTCCCAAGGCTATATAAAATTTAAATTCTTCATAGCTCTGAACATATTTGGTCTAGATTAATGATTTCTGGATATGTGTGTCCTTTGGTCAAGATTTATGTAATTTTGGAAAAGTGGGCGGTGCCACGCCCCTTTTTGTGTGTTTTGTTTGTACTTCAATAATGTCCAAAGTTTATGGTCGATCTCTTTTAAACTTTCAAGATTGGTTAAGAAAATTGTTGTGTACGATTGAGGCTATATGAATTTTTGGAAAAGTAGCCAGTGCCACGCCCCCAGGCTATATAAAATTTAAATTCTTCATAACTCTGAACATATTAGGTCTAAATTAAAGATTTTTGGATATGTGTGTCCTTTAGTCAAGGTGGATATAATTTGGGAAAAGTGGGCGGTCCCACGCCCACATTTTTTGTGTTTTGTTTGTACTTCAATAAGTTCAAAGTTTATGGTCGATCTTCTCTAAATTTCAAAATTGGTTCAGAAGATTGTTGTGCCACGCCCCCAGGCTATATAAAATTTAAATCATCATAACTTTGAATATTTTGGTCTAAGCTAATGATTTTTGGATATGTGTGTCCCTTGGTCAAGAATTATATAATTTGGGAAATGTGGGCCGTGCCACGCCCACATTTTTTGTATTCAGTGCTTTGTTTGTACTTCAATAATGTCCAAAGTTTATGGTTGATCTGTTTTAAACTTTTCCAATACGTTAAAATCTCCGTTGGGTACGACATACAGAGGCTACATTTGTAAATTCTTTGGAGAAGTGGGCAGTTCCAGGACCACAAGCTAAGTAATATTTCAATTCGTTATATCCCTGAATGTATTTGCTTTAGTGACATTTTAACGTTCTTAAATCTTAATCAAAGCACTTAATTTTTTTTGTTTGTTATTGCTGTTCATACATATCCAGAGTATTATAGGTAGATATAGGATATAATTAAATAAGTACTAACTATACATCTGCTCAGCAGCGCATAATGGTTTTTGTCATACCCATTGAGTTCAAAAGATCCGTTTTTTGAGTTGGACATCCAAAAAATTTATTTGTTTATACCAAAGACTCTAAAGCCAGAAACATTGTATATCCTAAAGCACTGCAATAAATGGAATGTTAAAAGTTAAAGAAAAATATTTGAAAATGTATTTCTAGGGAAGTCACTGGTCAGGCAGAACAACGCCTGCCGGGTCTGCTAGTCTATTTATAAAAATGAATCCCTATTTCCCTTGGTCATCGCATCACGCCTGAATGGATAAACTAATTACAAAAGTTAAACTAGGTTATGTCGATTTGCTATTCTTTTTTCAATTCAGTTCGGAGTTTTGGTAAGTTTGAATATATTACTGACGGTAATTCTTTCATTTAGGTGTCACCTCCTAAAAAAATTGAATGCGTGTCGTGAAATAAAAAAATTAAGAATATTCGACGATTTAATACGATGCTTTAGTGAACATCTAAGAAAGACGAAATTTTAAAACATTCATTATTGATACGCAGGACAACGTCTGCCGGGTCTGCTATCTTATAAATAAAAATGAATGTGTGTCTGTGTGTCTGTGTGTCTGTGTGTCTGTGTGTCTGTGTGTCCTTTATGGGCGTCCAAAGTACTCAACCGATTTTTATGAAATTTTCACAGTATATTCTTGAGATCATGGGTTAAAGCATAGGCTATATTAATTTTTGGAAAAGTGGGCGGTGCCACGCCCCCAGGCTATATAAAACTACAATTCTTCATAACTCTGAACATATTTGGTCTAAATTAATGATTTTTGGATATGTGTGTCCTTTGGTCAAGATTTATGTAATTTTGGAAAAGTGGGCGGTGCCACGCCCACATTTTTTGTGTTTTGTTTGTACTTCAATAATGTCCAAAGTTTATGGTCGATCTCTTTTAAACTTTCAAGATTGGTTAAGAAGATTGTTGTGTACGATTTAGACTATATCAATTTTTGGAAAAGTAGGCGGTGCCACGCCCCCAGGCTATATAAAATTTAAATTCTTCATAGCTCTGAACATATTTGGTCTGAATTAACGATTTCTGGATATGTGTGTCCTTTAGTCAAGATTTATGTAATTTTGGAAAAGTGGGCGGTGCCACGCCCACATTTTTTGTGTTTTGTTTGTACTTCAATAATGTCCAAAGTTTATGGTCGATATCTTTTAAACTTTCAAGATTGGTCAAGAAAATTGTTGTGTACGATTTAGGCTATATCAATTTTTGGAAAAGTAGGCGGTGCCACGCCCCCGGGCTATATAAAATTTAAATTCTTCATAACTCTGAACATATTGGGTCTAAATTAAGGATTTTTGGATATGTGTGTCCTTTAGTCAAGATGTATATAATTTTGGAAAAGTGGGCGGTGCCACGCCCACATTTTTTGTGTTTTGTTTCTACTTCAATAATGTCCAAAGTTTATGGTCGATCTCTTTTAAACTGTCAAGATTGGTTCAGAAGATTGTTGTGTACGATTTAGGCTATATCAATTTTTGGAAAAGTAGGCGGTGCCACGCCCCCGGGCTTTATAAAATTTAAATTCTTCATAGCTCTGAACATATTTGGTCTAAATTAATGATTTCTGGATATGTGTGTCCTTTGGTCAAGATTTATGTAATTTTGGAAAAGTGGGCGGTGCCACGCCCCTTTTTTTGTGTTTTGTTTGTACTTCAATAATGTCCAAAGTTTATGGTCGATCTCTTTTAAACTTTCAAGATTGGTTAAGAAAATTGTTGTGCACGATTTAGGCTATATCAATTTTTGGAAAAGTAGGCGGTGCCACGCCCCAAGGCTATATAAAATTTAAATTCTTCATAGCTCTGAACATATTTGGTCTAAATTAATGATTTTTGGATATGTGTGTCCTTTAGTCAAGATGGATATAATTTGGGAAAAGTGGGCGGTCCCATGCCCACATTTTTTGTGTTTTGTTTGTACTTCATTAAGTTCAAAGTTTATGGTCGATCTTCTCTAAATTTCCAGATTGGTTCAGAAGATTGTTGTGCCACGCCCCCAGGCTATATAAAATTTAAATTCTTCATAACTCTGAACATATTAGGTCTAAATTAAAGATTTTTGGATATGTGTGTCCTTTAGTCAAGATGGATATAATTTGGGAAAAGTGGGCGGTCCCACGCCCACATTTTTTGTGTGTTTGTTTGTACTTCAATAAGTTCAAAGTTTATGGTCGATCTTCTCTAAATTTCCAGATTGGTTCAGAAGATTGTTGTGTACGATTTAGGCTATATCAATTTTTGGAAAAGTAGGCGGTGCCACGCCCCCAGGCTATAAAAAATTTAAATTCTTCATAACTCTGAACATATTAGGTCTAAATTAAAGATTTTTGGATATGTGTGTCCTTTAGTCAAGATGGACATAATTTGGGAAAAGTGGGCGGTCCCACGCCCACATTTTTTGTATTCAAAGCTTTGTTTGTACTTCAATAATGTCCAAAGTTTATGGTTGATCTGTTTTAAACTTTTCCAATGCGTTAAAATCTTCGTTGGGTACGACATACATAGGCTACATTTGTAAATTCTTTGGAAAAGTGGGCAGTTCCAGGACCACAAGCTAAGTAATATTTCAATTCGTTATATCCCTAAATGTATTTGCTTTAGTGACATTTTAACGTTCTTAAATCTTAATCAAAGCACTTAATTTTTTTTGTTTGTTATTGCCGTTCATACATATCCAGAGTATTATAGGTAGATATAGGATATAATTAAATAAGTACTAACTATACATCTGCTCAGCAGCGCATAATGGTTTTTGTCATACCCATTGAGTTCAAAAGATCCGTTTTTTGAGTTGGACATCCAAAAAATTTATTTGTTTATACCAAAGACTTTAAAGCCAGAAACATTGTATATCCTAAAGCACTGCAATAAACGGAATGTTAAAAGATAAAGGAAAATATTTGAAAAAGTATTTCTAGGGAAGTCACTGGTCAGGCAGAACAACGTCTGCCGGGTCTGCTAGTCTTATAAATAAAAATGAATGTGTGTCTGTGTGTCTGTGTGTCTGTGTGTCTGTGTGTCTGTGTGTCTGTGTGTCCTTTATGGGCGTCCAAAGTACTCAACCGATTTTTATGAAATTTTCACAGTATATTCTTGAGATCATGGGTTAAAGCATAGGCTATATTAATTTTTGCAAAAGTGTGCGGTGCCACGCCCCCAGGCTATATAAAACTACAATTCTTCATAACTCTGAACATATTTGGTCTAAATTAATGATTTTTGGATATGTGTGTCCTTTGGTCAAGATTTATGTAATTTTGGAAAAGTGGGCGGTGCCACGCCCACATTTTTTGTGTTTTGTTTGTACTTCAATAATGTCCAAAGTTTATGGTCGATCTCTTTTAAACTTTCAAGATTGGTTCAGAAGATTGTTGTGTACGATTTAGGCTATATCAATTTTTGGAAAAGTAGGCGGTGCCACGCCCCCAGGCTATATAAAATTTAAATTCTTCATAGCTCTGAACATATTTGGTCTAAATTAATGATTTCTGGATATGTGTGTCCTTTAGTCAAGATTTATGTAATTTTGGAAAAGTGGGCGGTGCCACGCCCACATTTTTTGTGTTTTGTTTGTGCTTCAATAATGTCCAAAGTTTATTTTCGATCTCTTTTAAACTTTCAAGATTGGTTAAGAAAATTGTTGTGTACGATTTAGGCTATATCAATTTTTGGAAAAGTAGGCGGTGCCACGTCCCAAGGCTATATAAAATTTAAATTCTTCATAGCTCTGAACATATTTGGTCTAAATTAATGATTTCTGGATATGTGTGTCCTTTGGTCAAGATTTATGTAATTTTAGAAAAGTGGGCGGTGCCACGCCCACATTTTTTGTGTTTTGTTTGTACTTCAATAATGTCCAAAGTTTATGGTCGATCTCTTTTAAACTTTCAAGATTGGTTAAGAAAATTGTTGTGTACGATTTAGGCTATATCAATTTTTGGAAAAGTAGGCGGTGCCACGCCCCAAGGCTATATAAAATTTAAATTCTTCATAGCTCTGAACATATTTGGTCTAAATTAATGATTTCTGGATATGTGTGTCCTTTGGTCAAGATTTATGTAATTTTGGAAAAGTGGGCGGTGCCACGCCCACATTTTTTGTGTTTTGTTTGTACTTCAATAATGTCCAAAGTTTATGGTCGATCTCTTTTAAACTTTCATGATTGGTTAAGAAAATTGTTGTGTACGATTTAGGCTATATCAATTTTTGGAAAAGTAGGCGGTGCCACGCCCCAAGGCTATATAAAATTTAAATTCTTCATAGCTCTGAACATATTTGGTCTAAATTAATGATTTCTGGAAATGTGTGTCCTTTGGTCAAGATTTATGTAATTTTGGAAAAGTGGGCGGTGCCACGCCCACATTTTTTGTGTTTTCTTTGTACTTCAATAATGTCCAAAGCTTATGGTCGATCTCTTTTAAACTGTCAAGATTGGTTCAGAAGATTGTTGTGTACGATTTGGGCTATATCAATTTTTGGAAAAGTAGGCGGTGCCACGCCCCCAGGCTATATAAAATTTAAATTCTTCATAGCTCTGAACATATTTGGTCTAAATTAATAATTTTTGGATATGTGTGTCCTTTGGTCAAGATTTATGTAATTTTGGAAAAGTGGGCGGTGCCACGCCCACATTTTTTGTGTTTTGTTTGTACTTCAATAATGTCCAAAGTTTATGGTCGATCTCTTTTAAACTTTCAAGATTGGTTCAGAAAATTGTGGTGTACGATTTAGGCTATATCAATTTTTGGAAAAGTAGGCGGTGCCACGCCCCCAGGCTATATAAAATTTAAATTCTTCATAGCTCTGAACATATTTGGTCTAAATTAATGATTTCTGGATATGTGTGTCCTTTAGTCAAGATTTATGTAATTTTGGAAAAGTGGGCGGTGCCACGCCCACATTTTTTGTGTTTTGTTTGTACTTCAATAATGTCCAAAGTTTATGGTCGATCTCTTTTAAACTTTCAAGATTGGTTAAGAAAACTGTTGTGTACGATTTAGGCTATATCAATTTTTGGAAAAGTAGGCGGTGCCACGCCCCAAGGCTATATAAAATTTAAATTCTTCATAGCTCTGAACATATTTGGTCTAAATTAATGATTTCTGGATATGTGTGTCCTTTGGTCAAGATTTATGTAATTTTGGAAAAGTGGGCGGTGCCACGCCCACATTTTTTGTGTTTTGTTTGTACTTCAATAATGTCCAAAGTTTATGGTCGATCTCTTTTAAACTTTCAAGATTGGTTAAGAAAACTGTTGTGTACGATTTAGGCTATATCAATTTTTGGAAAAGTAGGCGGTGCCACGCCCCAAGGCTATATAAAATTTAAATTCTTCATAACTCTGAACATATTAGGTCTAAATTAAAGATTTTTGGATATGTGTGTCCTTTAGTCAAGGTGGATATAATTTGGGAAAAGTGGGCGGTCCCACGCCCACATTTTTTGTGTTTTGTTTGTACTTCAATAAGTTCAAAGTTTATGGTCGATCTTCTCTAAATTTCAAAATTGGTTCAGAAGATTGTTGTGCCACGCCCCCAGGCTATATAAAATTTAAATCATCATAACTTTGAATATTTTGGTCTAAGCTAATGATTTTTGGATATGTGTGTCCCTTGGTCAAGAATTATATAATTTGGGAAATGTGGGCCGTGCCACGCCCACATTTTTTGTATTCAGTGCTTTGTTTGTACTTCAATAATGTCCAAAGTTTATGGTTGATCTGTTTTAAACTTTTCCAATACGTTAAAATCTCCGTTGGGTACGACATACATAGGCTACATTTGTAAATTCTTTGGAGAAGTGGGCAGTTCCAGGACCACAAGCTAAGTAATATTTCAATTCGTTATATCCCTGAATGTATTTGCTTTAGTGACATTTTAACGTTCTTAAATCTTAATCAAAGCACTTAATTTTTTTTGTTTGTTATTGCTCTTCATACATATCCAGAGTATTATAGGTAGATATAGGATATAATTAAATAAGTACTAACTATACATCTGCTCAGCAGCGCATAATGGTTTTTGTCATACCCATTGAGTTCAAAAGATCCGTTTTTTGAGTTGGACATCCAAAAAATTTATTTGTTTATACCAAAGACTCTAAAGCCAGAAACATTGTATATCCTAAAGCACTGCAATAAATGGAATGTTAAAAGTTAAAGAAAAATATTTGAAAATGTATTTCTAGGGAAGTCACTGGTCAGGCAGAACAACGTCTGCCGGGTCTGCTAGTCTTATAAATAAAAATGAATGTGTGTCTGTGTGTCTGTGTGTCCTTTATGGGCGTCCAAAGTACTCAACCGATTTTTATGAAATTTTCACAGTATATTCTTGAGATCATGGGTTAAAGCATAGGCTATATTAATTTTTGGAAAAGTGGGCGGTGCCACGCCCCCAGGCTATATAAAATTTAAATTCTTCATAGCTCTGAACATATTTGGTCTAAATTAATGATTTCTGGATATGTGTGTCCTTTAGTCAAGATTTATGTAATTTTGGAAAAGTGGGCGGTGCCACGCCCACATTTTTTGTGTTTTGTTTGTACTTCAATAATGTTCAAAGTTTATGGTCGATCTCTTTTAAACTTTCAAGATTGGTTCAGAAGATTGTTGTGTACGATTTAGGCTATATCAATTTTTGGAAAAGTAGGCGGTGCCACGCCCCCAGGCTATATAAAATTTAAATTCTTCATAGCTCTGAACATATTTGGTCTAAATTAATGATTTCTGGATATGTGTGTCCTTTAGTCAAGATTTATGTAATTTTGGAAAAGTGGGCGGTGCCACGCCCACATTTTTTGTGTTTTGTTTGTGCTTCAATAATGTCCAAAGTTTATTTTCGATCTCTTTTAAACTTTCAAGATTGGTTAAGAAAATTGTTGTGTACGATTTAGGCTATATCAATTTTTGGAAAAGTAGGCGGTGCCACGCCCCAAGGCTATATAAAATTTGAATTCTTCATAGCTCTGAACATATTTGGTCTAAATTAATGATTTCTGGATATGTGTGTCCTTTGGTCAAGATTTATGTAATTTTAGAAAAGTGGGCGGTGCCACGCCCACATTTTTTGTGTTTTTTTTGTACTTCAATAATGTCCAAAGTTTATGGTCGATCTCTTTTAAACTTTCAAGATTGGTTAAGAAAATTGTTGTGTACGATTTAGGCTATATCAATTTTTGGAAAAGTAGGCGGTGCCACGCCCCAAGGCTATATAAAATTTAAATTCTTCATAGCTCTGAACATATTTGGTCTAAATTAATGATTTCTGGATATGTGTGTCCTTTGGTCAAGATTTATGTAATTTTGGAAAAGTGGGCGGTGCCACGCCCACATTTTTTGTGTTTTGTTTGTACTTCAATAATGTCCAAAGTTTATGGTCGATCTCTTTTAAACTTTCATGATTGGTTAAGAAAATTGTTGTGTACGATTTAGGCTATATCAATTTTTGGAAAAGTAGGCGGTGCCACGCCCCAAGGCTATATAAAATTTAAATTCTTCATAGCTCTGAACATATTTGGTCTAAATTAATGATTTCTGGAAATGTGTGTCCTTTGGTCAAGATTTATGTAATTTTGGAAAAGTGGGCGGTGCCACGCCCACATTTTTTGTGTTTTGTTTGTACTTCAATAATGTCCAAAGTTTATGGTCGATCTCTTTTAAACTTTCAAGATTGGTTCAGAAAATTGTGGTGTACGATTTAGGCTATATCAATTTTTGGAAAAGTAGGCGGTGCCACGCCCCCAGGCTATATAAAATTTAAATTCTTCATAGCTCTGAACATATTTGGTCTAAATTAATGATTTCTGGATATGTGTGTCCTTTAGTCAAGATTTATGTAATTTTGGAAAAGTGGGCGGTGCCACGCCCACATTTTTTGTGTTTTGTTTGTACTTCAATAATGTCCTAAGTTTATGGTCGATCTCTTTTAAACTTTCAAGATTGGTTAAGAAAACTGTTGTGTACGATTTAGGCTATATCAATTTTTGGAAAAGTAGGCGGTGCCACGCCCCAAGGCTATATAAAATTTAAATTCTTCATAGCTCTGAACATATTTGGTCTAAATTAATGATTTCTGGATATGTGTGTCCTTTGGTCAAGATTTATGTAATTTTGGAAAAGTGGGCGGTGCCACGCCCACATTTTTTGTGTTTTGTTTGTACTTCAATAATGTCCAAAGTTTATGGTCGATCTCTTTTAAACTTTCAAGATTGGTTAAGAAAATTGTTGTGTACGATTTAGGCTATATCAATTTTTGGAAAAGTAGGCGGTGCCACGTCCCAAGGCTATATAAAATTTAAATTCTTCATAGCTCTGAACATATTTGGTCTAGATTAATGATTTCTGGATATGTGTGTCCTTTGGTAAAGATTTATGTAATTTTGGAAAAGTGGGCGGTGCCACGCCCCTTTTTGTGTGTTTTGTTTGTACTTCAATAATGTCCAAAGTTTATGGTCGATCTCTTTTAAACTTTCAAGATTGGTTAAGAAAATTGTTGTGTACGATTGAGGCTATATGAATTTTTGGAAAAGTAGCCAGTGCCACGCCCCCAGGCTATATAAAATTTAAATTCTTCATAACTCTGAACATATTAGGTCTAAATTAAAGATTTTTGGATATGTGTGTCCTTTAGTCAAGGTGGATATAATTTGGGAAAAGTGGGCGGTCCCACGCCCACATTTTTTGTGTTTTGTTTGTACTTCAATAAGTTCAAAGTTTATGGTCGATCTTCTCTAAATTTCAAAATTGGTTCAGAAGATTGTTGTGCCACGCCCCCAGGCTATATAAAATTTAAATCATCATAACTTTGAATATTTTGGTCTAAGCTAATGATTTTTGGATATGTGTGTCCCTTGGTCAAGAATTATATAATTTGGGAAATGTGGGCCGTGCCACGCCCACATTTTTTGTATTCAGTGCTTTGTTTGTACTTCAATAATGTCCAAAGTTTATGGTTGATCTGTTTTAAACTTTTCCAATACGTTAAAATCTCCGTTGGGTACGACATACATAGGCTACATTTGTAAATTCTTTGGAGAAGTGGGCAGTTCCAGGACCACAAGCTAAGTAATATTTCAATTCGTTATATCCCTGAATGTATTTGCTTTAGTGACATTTTAACGTTCTTAAATCTTAATCAAAGCACTTAATTTTTTTTGTTTGTTATTGCTGTTCATACATATCCAGAGTATTATAGGTAGATATAGGATATAATTAAATAAGTACTAACTATACATCTGCTCAGCAGCGCATAATGGTTTTTGTCATACCCATTGAGTTCAAAAGATCCGTTTTTTGAGTTGGACATCCAAAAAATTTATTTGTTTATACCAAAGACTCTAAAGCCAGAAACATTGTATATCCTAAAGCACTGCAATAAATGGAATGTTAAAAGTTAAAGAAAAATATTTGAAAATGTATTTCTAGGGAAGTCACTGGTCAGGCAGAACAACGTCTGCCGGGTCTGCTAGTCTATATATATAAAAATGAATTGGCGTTCGTATATACCGTAAGATCTCCGGATCGGCTCAACCGATTTTAAATATTTTTTCTTTAATGTTTCCAATCTGTTTCATGTCTCATTTACCACATAAATTCTTTTTTTTCTAATCTCAATTTAAATTTTTTTTATCTAATACTCAATAACGGCTTAACCGATTTTCAAAATTTTTTCTTTTCTTTATTCTATCGGACATAGTGTTTATTTATATAGAACAAAACATTTTCTAAATCTTCAATTTAATCATATATTAGCTAAAGAAGTTTAGCTACCATATAAATTGTAGTCAGTTGAGATCACTGGTATTCTAACTGAAATGTTCCTGTAGGGAACTTAATGCCATACAGTTTTTTACCGTTTTATATTTAAAAATACAAATACATTCATTAAAAGGTATTTTTAGCTTCGGCACTAACCACGGTTAAGAATCTTGCTTAATTCACCTTATTTGGTAGATGTCTTAAATATTGTGGTGAATGACCTGAACTTTGCGCCGTTCACCTTATTTGCGGTGGATGGCTCAAACATTGTGGTGAATGGCCTGTAATCTATATCATGGTGAAGAAGTTGTAATCTATATATATAAAAATGAATTGGCGTTCGTATATACCGTAAGATCTCCGGATCGGCTCAACCGATTTTAAATATTTTTTCTTTAATGTTTCCAATCTGTTTCATGTCTCATTTACCACATAAATTCTTATTTTTCTAATCTCAATTTAAAATTTGTTTAGCTAATACTCAATAACGGATGAACCGATTTTCAAAATTTTTTCTTTTCTTTATTCTATCGGTCATAGTGTTTATTTATATAGAACAAAACATTTTCTAAATCTTCAATTTAATCATATATTAGCTAAAGAAGTTTAGCTACCATATAAATTGTAGTCAGTTGAGATCACTGGTATTCTAACTGAAATGTTCCTGTAGGGAACTTAATGCCATACAGTTTTTTACCGTTTTATATTTAAAAATACAAATACATTCATTAAAAGGTATTTTTAGCTTCGGCACTAAGCACGGTTAAGAATCTTGCTTAATTCACCTTATTTGGTAGATGTCTTAAATATTGTGGTGAATGGCCTGAACTTTGCGCCGTTCACCTTATTTGCGGTGGATGGCTCAAACATTGTGTTGAATGGCCTGTAATCTATATCATGGTGAAGAAGTTGTAATCTATATATATAAAAATGAATTGGCGTTCGTATATACCGTAAGATCTCCGGATCGGCTCAACCGATTTTAAATATTTTTTCTTTAATGTTTCCAATCTGTTTCATGTCTCATTTACCACATAAATTCTTTTTTTTCTAATCTCAATTTAAAATTTGTTTAGCTAATACTCAATAACGGCTTAACCGATTTTCAAAATTTTTTCTTTTCTTTATTCTATCGGTCATAGTGTTTATTTATATAGATCAAAACATTTTCTAAATCTTCAATTTAATCATATATTAGCTAAAGAAGTTTAGCTACCATATACATTGTAGTCAGTTGAGATCACTGGTATTCTAACTGAAATGTTCCTGTAGGGAACTTAATGACATACAGATTTTTTCCGTTTTATATTTAAAAATACAAATACATTCATTAAAAGGTATTTTTAGCTTCGGCACTAACCACGGTTAAGAATCTTGCTTAATTCACCTTATTTGGTAGATGTCTTAAATATTGTGGTGAATGACCTGAACTTTGCGCCGTTCACCTTATTTGCGGTGGATGGCTCAAACATTGTGGTGAATGGCCTGTAATCTATATCATGGTGAAGAAGTTGTAATCTATATATATAAAAATGAATTGGCGTTCGTATATACCGTAAGATCTCCTTATCGACTCAACCGATTTTAAATATTTTTTCTTTAATGTTTCCAATCTGTTTCATGTCTCATTTACCACATAAATTCTTTTTTTTCTAATCTCAATTTAAAATTTGTTTAGCTAATACTCAATAACGGCTTAACCGATTTTCAAAATTTTTTCTTTTCTTTATTCTATCGGTCATAGTGTTTATTTATATAGATCAAAACATTTTCTAAATCTTCAATTTAATCATATATTAGCTAAAGAAGTTTAGCTACCATATAAATTGTAGTCAGTTGAGATCACTGGTATTCTAACTGAAATGTTCCTGTAGGGAACTTAATGACATACAGATTTTTTCCGTTTTATATTTAAAAATACAAATACATTCATTAAAAGGTATTTTTAGCTTCGGCACTAAGCACGGTTAAGAATCTTGCTTAATTCACCTTATTTGGTAGATGTCTTAAATATTGTGGTGAATGGCCTGAACTTTGCGCCGTTCACCTTATTTGCGGTGGATGGCTCAAACATTGTGTTGAATGGCCTGTAATCTATATCATGGTGAAGAAGTTGTAATCTATATATATAAAAATGAATTGGCGTTCGTGTATACCGTAAGATCTCCGGATCGGCTCAACCGATTTTAAATATTTTTTCTTTAATGTTTCCAATCTGTTTCATGTCTCATTTACCACATAAATTCTTTTTTTTCTAATCTCAATTTAAAATTTGTTTAGCTAATACTCAATAACGGCTTAACCGATTTTCAAAATTTTTTCTTTTCTTTATTCTATCGGTCATAGTGTTTATTTATATAGATCAAAACATTTTCTAAATCTTCAATTTAATCATATATTAGCTAAAGAAGTTTAGCTACCATATAAATTGTAGTCAGTTGAGATCACTGGTATTCTAACTGAAATGTTCCTGTAGGGAACTTAATGCCATACAGTTTTTTACCGTTTTATATTTAAAAATACAAATACATTCATTAAAAGGTATTTTTAGCTTCGGCACTAAGCACGGTTAAGAATCTTGCTTAATTCACCTTATTTGGTAGATGTCTTAAATATTGTGGTGAATGGCCTGAACTTTGCGCCGTTCACCTTATTTGCGGTGGATGGCTCAAACATTGTGTTGAATGGCCTGTAATCTATATCATGGTGAAGAAGTTGTAATCTATATATATAAAAATGAATTGGCGTTCGTATATACCGTAAGATCTCCGGATCGGCTCAACCGATTTTAAATATTTTTTCTTTAATGTTTCCAATCTGTTTCATGTCTCATTTACCACATAAATTCTTTTTTTTTCTAATCTCAATTTAAAATTTTTTTAGCTAATACTCAAAACGGCTTAACCGATTTTCAAAATTTTTTCTTTTCTTTATTCTATCGGACATAGTGTTTAGTTATATAGAACAAAAATTTTCTAAATCTTCAATTTAATCATATATTAGCTAAAGAAGTTTAGCTACCATATACATTGTAGTCAGTTGAGATCACTGGTATTTTAACTGAAATGTTCCTGTAGGGAACTTAATGCCATACAGAATTTTCCGTTTTATATTTAAAAATACAAATTGTGAATTCCTTTTCGCTACTATTGCGAATGTTGATAAAGTGAATGAATGAAAAGTTTTGATTGTGAATATAGGTTGTTATTCCGTCCTTTTTCATAATCTATGTTATGGTGAAGAAGTTGTAATCTATATATATAAAAATGAATTGGCGTTCGTATATACCGTAAGATCTCCTTATCGACTCAACCGATTTTAAATATTTTTTCTTTAATGTTTCCAATCTGTTTCATGTCTCATTTACCACATAAATTCTTTTTTTTCTAATCTCAATTTAAATTTTTTTTAGCTAATACTCAATAACGGCTTAACCGATTTTCAAAATTTTTTCTTTTCTTTATTCTATCGGACATAGTGTTTATTTATATAGAACAAAACATTTTCTAAATCTTCAATTTAATCATATATTAGCTAAACAAATTTAGCTACCATATACATTGTAGTCAGCTGAGATCACTGGTATTCTAACTGAAATGTTCCTCTAGGGAACTTAATGCCATACAGATTTTTTCCGTTTTATATTTAAAAATACAAATACATTCATTAAAAGGTATTTTTAGCTTCGGCACTAACCACGGTTAAGAATCTTGCTTAATTCACCTTATTTGGTAGATGTCTTAAATATTGTGGTGAATGGCCTGTAATCTATATCATGGTGAAGAAGTTGTAATCTATATATATAAAAATGAATTGGCGTTCGTATATACCGTAAGATCTCCGGATCGGCTCAACCGATTTTAAATATTTTTTCTTTAATGTTTCCAATCTGTTTCATGTCTCATTTACCACATAAATTCTTTTTTTTCTAATCTCAATTTAAAATTTGTTTAGCTAATACTCAATAACGGCTTAACCGATTTTCAAAATTTTTTCTTTTCTTTATTCTATCGGTCATAGTGTTTATTTATATAGATCAAAACATTTTCTAAATCTTCAATTTAATCAAATATTAGCTAAAGAAGTTTAGCTACCATATACATTGTAGTCAGTTGAGATCACTGGTATTCTAACTGAAATGTTCCTGTAGGGAACTTAATGACATACAGATTTTTTCCGTTTTATATTTAAAAATACAAATACATTCATTAAAAGGTATTTTTAGCTTCGGCACTAACCACGGTTAAGAATCTTGCTTAATTCACCTTATTTGGTAGATGTCTTAAATATTGTGGTGAATGACCTGAACTTTGCGCCGTTCACCTTATTTGCGGTGGATGGCTCAAACATTGTGGTGAATGGCCTGTAATCTATATCATGGTGAAGAAGTTGTAATCTATATATATAAAAATGAATTGGCGTTCGTATATACCGTAAGATCTCCGGATCGGCTCAACCGATTTTAAATATTTTTTCTTTAATGTTTCCAATCTGTTTCATGTCTCATTTACCACATAAATTCTTTTTTTTCTAATCTCAATTTAAAATTTGTTTAGCTAATACTCAATAACGGCTTAACCGATTTTCAAAATTTTTTCTTTTCTTTATTCTATCGGTCATAGTGTTTATTTATATAGATCAAAACATTTTCTAAATCTTCAATTTAATCATATATTAGCTAAAGAAGTTTAGCTACCATATAAATTGTAGTCAGTTGAGATCACTGGTATTCTAACTGAAATGTTCCTGTAGGGAACTTAATGCCATACAGTTTTTTACCGTTTTATATTTAAAAATACAAATACATTCATTAAAAGGTATTTTTAGCTTCGGCACTAAGCACGGTTAAGAATCTTGCTTAATTCACCTTATTTGGTAGATGTCTTAAATATTGTGGTGAATGACCTGAACTTTGCGCCGTTCACCTTATTTGCGGTGGATGGCTCAAACATTGTGGTGAATGGCCTGTAATCTATATCATGGTGAAGAAGTTGTAATCTATATATATAAAAATGAATTGGCGTTCGTATATACCGTAAGATCTCCGGATCGGCTCAACCGATTTTAAATATTTTTTCTTTAATGTTTCCAATCTGTTTCATGTCTCATTTACCACATAAATTCTTTTTTTTCTAATCTCAATTTAAAATTTGTTTAGCTAATACTCAATAACGGCTTAACCGATTTTCAAAATTTTTTCTTTTCTTTATTCTATCGGTCATAGTGTTTATTTATATAGATCAAAACATTTTCTAAATCTTCAATTTAATCATATATTAGCTAAAGAAATTTAGCTACCATATAAATTGTAGTCAGTTGAGATCACTGGTATTCTAACTGAAATGTTCCTGTAGGGAACTTAATGACATACAGATTTTTTCCGTTTTATATTTAAAAATACAAATACATTCATTAAAAGGTATTTTTAGCTTCGGCACTAAGCACGGTTAAGAATCTTGCTTAATTCACCTTATTTGGTAGATGTCTTAAATATTGTGGTGAATGGCCTGAACTTTGCGCCGTTCACCTTATTTGCGGTGGATGGCTCAAACATTGTGTTGAATGGCCTGTAATCTATATCATGGTGAAGAAGTTGTAATCTATATATATAAAAATGAATTGGCGTTCGTGTATACCGTAAGATCTCCGGATCGGCTCAACCGATTTTAAATATTTTTTCTTTAATGTTTCCAATCTGTTTCATGTCTCATTTACCACATAAATTCTTTTTTTTCTAATCTCAATTTAAAATTTGTTTAGCTAATACTCAATAACGGCTTAACCGATTTTCAAAATTTTTTCTTTTCTTTATTCTATCGGTCATAGTGTTTATTTATATAGATCAAAACATTTTCTAAATCTTCAATTTAATCATATATTAGCTAAAGAAGTTTAGCTACCATATACATTGTAGTCAGTTGAGATCACTGGTATTCTAACTGAAATGTTCCTGTAGGGAACTTAATGACATACAGATTTTTTCCGTTTTATATTTAAAAATACAAATACATTCATTAAAAGGTATTTTTAGCTTCGGCACTAACCACGGTTAAGAATCTTGCTTAATTCACCTTATTTGGTAGATGTCTTAAATATTGTGGTGAATGACCTGAACTTTGCGCCGTTCACCTTATTTGCGGTGGATGGCTCAAACATTGTGGTGAATGGCCTGTAATCTATATCATGGTGAAGAAGTTGTAATCTATATATATAAAAATGAATTGGCGTTCGTATATACCGTAAGATCTCCTTATCGACTCAACCGATTTTAAATATTTTTTCTTTAATGTTTCCAATCTGTTTCATGTCTCATTTACCACATAAATTCTTTTTTTTCTAATCTCAATTTAAAATTTGTTTAGCTAATACTCAATAACGGCTTAACCGATTTTCAAAATTTTTTCTTTTCTTTATTCTATCGGTCATAGTGTTTATTTATATAGATCAAAACATTTTCTAAATCTTCAATTTAATCATATATTAGCTAAAGAAGTTTAGCTACCATATAAATTGTAGTCAGTTGAGATCACTGGTATTCTAACTGAAATGTTCCTGTAGGGAACTTAATGACATACAGATTTTTTCCGTTTTATATTTAAAAATACAAATACATTCATTAAAAGGTATTTTTAGCTTCGGCACTAAGCACGGTTAAGAATCTTGCTTAATTCACCTTATTTGGTAGATGTCTATAATATTGTGGTGAATGGCCTGAACTTTGCGCCGTTCACCTTATTTGCGGTGGATGGCTCAAACATTGTGTTGAATGGCCTGTAATCTATATCATGGTGAAGAAGTTGTAATCTATATATATAAAAATGAATTGGCGTTCGTGTATACCGTAAGATCTCCGGATCGGCTCAACCGATTTTAAATATTTTTTCTTTAATGTTTCCAATCTGTTTCATGTCTCATTTACCACATAAATTCTTTTTTTTCTAATCTCAATTTAAAATTTGTTTAGCTAATACTCAATAACGGCTTAACCGATTTTCAAAATTTTTTCTTTTCTTTATTCTATCGGTCATAGTGTTTATTTATATAGATCAAAACATTTTCTAAATCTTCAATTTAATCATATATTAGCTAAAGAAGTTTAGCTACCATATAAATTGTAGTCAGTTGAGATCACTGGTATTCTAACTGAAATGTTCCTGTAGGGAACTTAATGCCATACAGTTTTTTACCGTTTTATATTTAAAAATACAAATACATTCATTAAAAGGTATTTTTAGCTTCGGCACTAAGCACGGTTAAGAATCTTGCTTAATTCACCTTATTTGGTAGATGTCTTAAATATTGTGGTGAATGGCCTGAACTTTGCGCCGTTCACCTTATTTGCGGTGGATGGCTCAAACATTGTGTTGAATGGCCTGTAATCTATATCATGGTGAAGAAGTTGTAATCTATATATATAAAAATGAATTGGCGTTCGTATATACCGTAAGATCTCCGGATCGGCTCAACCGATTTTAAATATTTTTTCTTTAATGTTTCCAATCTGTTTCATGTCTCATTTACCACATAAATTCTTTTTTTTTCTAATCTCAATTTAAAATTTTTTTAGCTAATACTCAAAACGGCTTAACCGATTTTCAAAATTTTTTCTTTTCTTTATTCTATCGGACATAGTGTTTAGTTATATAGAACAAAAATTTTCTAAATCTTCAATTTAATCATATATTAGCTAAAGAAGTTTAGCTACCATATACATTGTAGTCAGTTGAGATCACTGGTATTTTAACTGAAATGTTCCTGTAGGGAACTTAATGCCATACAGAATTTTCCGTTTTATATTTAAAAATACAAATTGTGAATTCCTTTTCGCTACTATTGCGAATGTTGATAAAGTGAATGAATGAAAAGTTTTGATTGTGAATATAGGTTGTTATTCCGTCCTTTTTCATAATCTATGTTATGGTGAAGAAGTTGTAATCTATATATATAAAAATGAATTGGCGTTCGTATATACCGTAAGATCTCCTTATCGACTCAACCGATTTTAAATATTTTTTCTTTAATGTTTCCAATCTGTTTCATGTCTCATTTACCACATAAATTCTTTTTTTTCTAATCTCAATTTAAATTTTTTTTAGCTAATACTCAATAACGGCTTAACCGATTTTCAAAATTTTTTCTTTTCTTTATTCTATCGGACATAGTGTTTATTTATATAGAACAAAACATTTTCTAAATCTTCAATTTAATCATATATTAGCTAAACAAGTTTAGCTACCATATACATTGTAGTCAGCTGAGATCACTGGTATTCTAACTGAAATGTTCCTCTAGGGAACTTAATGCCATACAGATTTTTTCCGTTTTATATTTAAAAATACAAATACATTCATTAAAAGGTATTTTTAGCTTCGGCACTAACCACGGTTAAGAATCTTGCTTAATTCACCTTATTTGGTAGATGTCTTAAATATTGTGGTGAATGGCCTGTAATCTATATCATGGTGAAGAAGTTGTAATCTATATATATAAAAATGAATTGGCGTTCGTATATACCGTAAGATCTCCGGATCGGCTCAACCGATTTTAAATATTTTTTCTTTAATGTTTCCAATCTGTTTCATGTCTCATTTACCACATAAATTCTTTTTTTTCTAATCTCAATTTAAAATTTGTTTAGCTAATACTCAATAACGGCTTAACCGATTTTCAAAATTTTTTCTTTTCTTTATTCTATCGGTCATAGTGTTTATTTATATAGATCAAAACATTTTCTAAATCTTCAATTTAATCAAATATTAGCTAAAGAAGTTTAGCTACCATATACATTGTAGTCAGTTGAGATCACTGGTATTCTAACTGAAATGTTCCTGTAGGGAACTTAATGACATACAGATTTTTTCCGTTTTATATTTAAAAATACAAATACATTCATTAAAAGGTATTTTTAGCTTCGGCACTAACCACGGTTAAGAATCTTGCTTAATTCACCTTATTTGGTAGATGTCTTAAATATTGTGGTGAATGACCTGAACTTTGCGCCGTTCACCTTATTTGCGGTGGATGGCTCAAACATTGTGGTGAATGGCCTGTAATCTATATCATGGTGAAGAAGTTGTAATCTATATATATAAAAATGAATTGGCGTTCGTATATACCGTAAGATCTCCGGATCGGCTCAACCGATTTTAAATATTTTTTCTTTAATGTTTCCAATCTGTTTCATGTCTCATTTACCACATAAATTCTTTTTTTTCTAATCTCAATTTAAAATTTGTTTAGCTAATACTCAATAACGGCTTAACCGATTTTCAAAATTTTTTCTTTTCTTTATTCTATCGGTCATAGTGTTTATTTATATAGATCAAAACATTTTCTAAATCTTCAATTTAATCATATATTAGCTAAAGAAGTTTAGCTACCATATAAATTGTAGTCAGTTGAGATCACTGGTATTCTAACTGAAATGTTCCTGTAGGGAACTTAATGCCATACAGTTTTTTACCGTTTTATATTTACAAATACAAATACATTCATTAAAAGGTATTTTTAGCTTCGGCACTAAGCACGGTTAAGAATCTTGCTTAATTCACCTTATTTGGTAGATGTCTTAAATATTGTGGTGAATGACCTGAACTTTGCGCCGTTCACCTTATTTGCGGTGGATGGCTCAAACATTGTGGTGAATGGCCTGTAATCTATATCATGGTGAAGAAGTTGTAATCTATATATATAAAAATGAATTGGCGTTCGTATATACCGTAAGATCTCCGGATCGGCTCAACCGATTTTAAATATTTTTTCTTTAATGTTTCCAATCTGTTTCATGTCTCATTTACCACATAAATTCTTTTTTTTCTAATCTCAATTTAAAATTTGTTTAGCTAATACTCAATAACGGCTTAACCGATTTTCAAAATTTTTTCTTTTCTTTATTCTATCGGTCATAGTGTTTATTTATATAGATCAAAACATTTTCTAAATCTTCAATTTAATCATATATTAGCTAAAGAAATTTAGCTACCATATAAATTGTAGTCAGTTGAGATCACTGGTATTCTAACTGAAATGTTCCTGTAGGGAACTTAATGACATACAGATTTTTTCCGTTTTATATTTAAAAATACAAATACATTCATTAAAAGGTATTTTTAGCTTCGGCACTAAGCACGGTTAAGAATCTTGCTTAATTCACCTTATTTGGTAGATGTCTTAAATATTGTGGTGAATGGCCTGAACTTTGCGCCGTTCACCTTATTTGCGGTGGATGGCTCAAACATTGTGTTGAATGGCCTGTAATCTATATCATGGTGAAGAAGTTGTAATCTATATATATAAAAATGAATTGGCGTTCGTGTATACCGTAAGATCTCCGGATCGGCTCAACCGATTTTAAATATTTTTTCTTTAATGTTTCCAATCTGTTTCATGTCTCATTTACCACATAAATTCTTTTTTTTCTAATCTCAATTTAAAATTTTTTTAGCTAATACTCAATAACGGCTTAACCGATTTTCAAAATTTTTTCTTTTCTTTGTTCTATCGGACATAGTGTTTATTTATATAGAACAAAACATTTTCTAAATCTTCAATTTAATCATATATTAGCTAAAGAAGTTTAGCTACCATATAAATTGTAGTCAGTTGAGATCACTGGTATTCTAACTGAAATGTTCCTGTAGGGAACTTAATGCCATACAGATTTTTTCCGTTTTATATTTAAAAATACAAATGGTGAATTCCTTTTCGCTACTATTGCGAATGTTGAAAAAGTGAATGAATGAAAAGTTTTGATTGTGAATATAGGTTGTTATTCCCTCCTTTTTCATAATCTATGTTATGGTGAAGAAGTTGTAATCTATATATATAAAAATGAATTGGCGTTCGTATATACCGTAAGATCTCCGGATCGGCTCAACCGATTTTAAATATTTTTTCTTTAATGTTTCCAATCTGTTTCATGTCTCATTTACCACATAAATTCTTTTTTTTCTAATCTCAATTTAAATTTCTTTTATCTAATACTCAATAACGGCTTAACCGATTTTCAAAATTTTTTCTTTTCTTTATTCTATCGGACATAGTGTTTATTTATAAAGAACAAAACATTTTCTAAATCTTCAATTTAATCATATATTAGCTAAAGAAGTTTAGCTACCATATACATTGTAGTCAGTTGAGATCACTGGTATTCTAACTGAAATGTTTCTGTAGGGAACTTAATGCCATACAGATTTTTTCCGTTTTATATTTAAAAATACAAATACATTCATTAAAAGGTATTTTTAGCTTCGGCACTAACCACGGTTAAGAATCTTGCTTAATTCACCTTATTTGGTAGATGTCTTAAATATTGTGGTGAATGACCTGAACTTTGCGCCGTTCACCTTATTTGCGGTGGATGGCTCAAACATTGTGGTGAATGGCCTGTAATCTATATCATGGTGAAGAAGTTGTAATCTATATATATAAAAATGAATTGGCGTTCGTATATACCGTAAGATCTCCGGATCGGCTCAACCGATTTTAAATATTTTTTCTTTAATGTTTCCAATCTGTTTCATGTCTCATTTACCACATAAATTCTTTTTTTTCTAATCTCAATTTAAAATTTGTTTAGCTAATACTCAATAACGGCTTAACCGATTTTCAAATATTTTTCTTTTCTTTATTCTATCGGTCATAGTGTTTATTTATATAGATCAAAACATTTTCTAAATCTTCAATTTAATCATATCTTATAAATAAAAATGAATGTGTGTCTGTGTGTCTGTGTGTCCTTTATGGGCGTCCAAAGTACTCAACCGATTTTTATGAAATTTTCACAGTATATTCTTGAGATCATGGGTTAAAGCATAGGCTATATTAATTTTTGGAAAAGTGGGCGGTGCCACGCCCCCAGGCTATATAAAACTACAATTCTTCATAACTCTGAACATATTTGGTCTAAATTAATGATTTTTGGATATGTGTGTCCTTTGGTCAAGATTTATGTAATTTTGGAAAAGTGGGCGGTGCCACGCCCACATTTTTTGTGTTTTGTTTGTACTTCAATAATGTCTAAAGTTTATGGTCGATCTCTTTTAAGCTTTCAAGATTGGTTCAGAAGATTGTTGTGTACGATTTAGGCTATATCAATTTTTGGAAAAGTAGGCGGTGCCACGCCCCCAGGCTATATAAAATTTAAATTCTTCATAGCTCTGAACATATTTGGTCTAAATTAATGATTTCTGGATATGTGTGTCCTTTAGTCAAGATTTATGTAATTTTGGAAAAGTGGGCGGTGCCACGCCCACATTTTTTGTGTTTTGTTTGTGCTTCAATAATGTCCAAAGTTTATTTTCGATCTCTTTTAAACTTTCAAGATTGGTTAAGAAAATTGTTGTGTACGATTTAGGCTATATCAATTTTTGGAAAAGTAGGCGGTGCCACGCCCCAAGGCTATATAAAATTTAAATTCTTCATAGCTCTGAACATATTTGGTCTAAATTAATGATTTCTGGATATGTGTGTCCTTTGGTCAAGATTTATGTAATTTTAGAAAAGTGGGCATGCCGCGCCCACATTTTTTGTGTTTTGTTTGTACTTCAATAATGTCCAAAGTTTATGGTCGATCTCTTTTAAACTTTCAAGATTGGTTAAGAAAATTGTTGTGTACGATTTAGGCTATATCAATTTTTGGAAAAGTAGGCGGTGCCACGCCCCAAGGCTATATAAAATTTAAATTCTTCATAGCTCTGAACATATTTGGTCTAAATTAATGATTTCTGGATATGTGTGTCCTTTGGTCAAGATTTATGTAATTTTGGAAAAGTGGGCGGTGCCACGCCCACATTTTTTGTGTTTTGTTTGTACTTCAATAATGTCCAAAGTTTATGGTCGATCTCTTTTAAACTTTCATGATTGGTTAAGAAAATTGTTGTGTACGATTTAGGCTATATCAATTTTTGGAAAAGTAGGCGGTGCCACGCCCCAAGGCTATATAAAATTTAAATTCTTCATAGCTCTGAACATATTTGGTCTAAATTAATTTTGGAAAAGTGGGCGGTGCCACGCCCACATTTTTTGTGTTTTCTTTGTACTTCAATAATGTCCAAAGCTTATGGTCGATCTCTTTTAAACTGTCAAGATTGGTTCAGAAGATTGTTGTGTACGATTTGGGCTATATCAATTTTTGTAAAAGTAGGCGGTGCCACGCCCCCAGGCTATATAAAATTTAAATTCTTCATAGCTCTGAACATATTTGGTCTAAATTAATAATTTTTGGATATGTGTGTCCTTTGGTCAAGATTTATGTAATTTTGGAAAAGTGGGCGGTGCCACGCCCACATTTTTTGTGTTTTGTTTGTACTTCAATAATGTCCAAAGTTTATGGTCGATCTCTTTTAAACTTTCAAGATTGGTTCAGAAAATTGTGGTGTACGATTTAGGCTATATCAATTTTTGGAAAAGTAGGCGGTGCCACGCCCCCAGGCTATATAAAATTTAAATTCTTCATAGCTCTGAACATATTTGGTCTAAATTAATGATTTCTGGATATGTGTGTCCTTTAGTCAAGATTTATGTAATTTTGGAAAAGTGGGCGGTGCCACGCCCACATTTTTTGTGTTTTGTTTGTACTTCAATAATGTCCAAAGTTTATGGTCGATCTCTTTTAAACTTTCAAGATTGGTTAAGAAAACTGTTGTGTACGATTTAGGCTATATCAATTTTTGGAAAAGTATTCGGTGCCACGCCCCAAGGCTATATAAAATTTAAATTCTTCATAGCTCTGAACATATTTGGTCTAAATTAATGATTTCTGGATATGTGTGTCCTTTGGTCAAGATTTATGTAATTTTGGAAAAGTGGGCGGTGCCACGCCCACATTTTTTGTGTTTTGTTTGTACTTCAATAATGTCCAAAGTTTATGGTCGATCTCTTTTAAACTTTCAAGATTGGTTAAGAAAATTGTTGTGTACGATTTAGGCTATATCAATTTTTGGAAAAGTAGGCGGTGCCACGTCCCAAGGCTATATAAAATTTAAATTCTTCATAGCTCTGAACATATTTGGTCTAGATTAATGATTTCTGGATATGTGTGTCCTTTGGTAAAGATTTATGTAATTTTGGAAAAGTGGGCGGTGCCACGCCCCTTTTTGTGTGTTTTGTTTGTACTTCAATAATGTCCAAAGTTTATGGTCGATCTCTTTTAAACTTTCAAGATTGGTTAAGAAAATTGTTGTGTACGATTGAGGCTATATGAATTTTTGGAAAAGTAGCCAGTGCCACGCCCCCAGGCTATATAAAATTTAAATTCTTCATAACTCTGAACATATTAGGTCTAAATTAAAGATTTTTGGATATGTGTGTCCTTTAGTCAAGGTGGATATAATTTGGGAAAAGTGGGCGGTCCCACGCCCACATTTTTTGTGTTTTGTTTGTACTTCAATAAGTTCAAAGTTTATGGTCGATCTTCTCTAAATTTCAAAATTGGTTCAGAAGATTGTTGTGCCACGCCCCCAGGCTATATAAAATTTAAATCATCATAACTTTGAATATTTTGGTCTAAGCTAATGATTTTTGGATATGTGTGTCCCTTGGTCAAGAATTATATAATTTGGGAAATGTGGGCCGTGCCACGCCCACATTTTTTGTATTCAGTGCTTTGTTTGTACTTCAATAATGTCCAAAGTTTATGGTTGATTTGTTTTAAACTTTTCCAATACGTTAAAATCTCCGTTGGGTACGACATACATAGGCTACATTTGTAAATTCTTTGGAGAAGTGGGCAGTTCCAGGACCACAAGCTAAGTAACATTTCAATTCGTTATATCCCTGAATGTATTTGCTTTAGTGACATTTTAACGTTCTTAAATCTTAATCAAAGCACTTAATTTTTTTTGTTTGTTATTGCTGTTCATACATATCCAGAGTATTATAGGTAGATATAGGATATAATTAAATAAGTACTAACTATACATCTGCTCAGCAGCGCATAATGGTTTTTGTCATACCCATTGAGTTCAAAAGATCCGTTTTTTGAGTTGGACATCCAAAAAATTTATTTGTTTATACCAAAGACTCTAAAGCCAGAAACATTGTATATCCTAAAGCACTGCAATAAATGGAATGTTAAAAGTTAAAGAAAAATATTTGAAAATGTATTTCTAGGGAAGTCACTGGTCAGGCAGAACAACGTCTGCCGGGTCTGCTAGTATTAGCTAAAGAAGTTTAGCTACCATATAAATTGTAGTCAGTTGAGATCACTGGTATTCTAACTGAAATGTTCCTGTAGGGAACTTAATGACAACAGATTTTTTCCGTTTTATATTTAAAAATACAAATACATTCATTAAAAGGTATTTTTAGCTTCGGCACTAAGCACGGTTAAGAATCTTGCTTAATTCACCTTATTTGGTAGATGTCTTAAATATTGTGGTGAATGGCCTGAACTTTGCGCCGTTCACCTTATTTGCGGTGGATGGCTCAAACATTGTGTTGAATGGCCTGTAATCTATATCATGGTGAAGAAGTTGTAATCTATATATATAAAAATGAATTGGCGTTCGTGTATACCGTAAGATCTCCGGATCGGCTCAACCGATTTTAAATATTTTTTCTTTAATGTTTCCAATCTGTTTCATGTCTCATTTACCACACAAATTCTTTTTTTTCTAATCTCAATTTAAAATTTTTTTAGCTAATACTCAATAACGGCTTAACCGATTTTCAAAATTTTTTCTTTTCTTTGTTCTATCGGACATAGTGTTTATTTATATAGAACAAAACATTTTCTAAATCTTCAATTTAATCATATATTAGCTAAAGAAGTTTAGCTACCATATAAATTGTAGTCAGTTGAGATCACTGGTATTCTAACTGAAATGTTCCTGTAGGGAACTTAATGCCATACAGATTTTTTCCGTTTTATATTTAAAAATACAAATGGTGAATTCCTTTTCGCTACTATTGCGAATGTTGAAAAAGTGAATGAATGAAAAGTTTTGATTGTGAATATAGGTTGTTATTCCGTCCTTTTTCATAATCTATGCTATGGTGAAGAAGTTGTAATCTATATATATAAAAATGAATTGGCGTTCGTATATACCGTAAGATCTCCGGATCGGCTCAACCGATTTTAAATATTTTTTCTTTAATGTTTCCAATCTGTTTCATGTCTCATTTACCACATAAATTCTTTTTTTTCTAATCTCAATTTAAATTTTTTTTATCTAATACTCAATAACGGCTTAACCGATTTTCAAAATTTTTTCTTTTCTTTATTCTATCGGACATAGTGTTTATTTATAAAGAACAAAACATTTTCTAAATCTTCAATTTAATCATATATTAGCTAAAGAAGTTTAGCTACCATATAAATTGTAGTCAGTTGAGATCACTGGTATTCTAACTGAAATGTTCCTGTAGGGAACTTAATGCCATACAGTTTTTTACCGTTTTATATTTAAAAATACAAATACATTCATTAAAAGGTATTTTTAGCTTCGGCACTAAGCACGGTTAAGAATCTTGCTTAATTCACCTTATTTGGTAGATGTCTTAAATATTGTGGTGAATGACCTGAACTTTGCGCCGTTCACCTTATTTGCGGTGGATGGCTCAAACATTGTGGTGAATGGCCTGTAATCTATATCATGGTGAAGAAGTTGTAATCTATATATATAAAAATGAATTGGCGTTCGTATATACCGTAAGATCTCCGGATCGGCTCAACCGATTTTAAATATTTTTTCTTTAATGTTTCCAATCTGTTTCATGTCTCATTTACCACATAAATTCTTTTTTTCTAATCTCAATTTAAAATTTGTTTAGCTAATACTCAATAACGGCTTAACCGATTTTCAAAATTTTTTCTTTTCTTTATTCTATCGGTCATAGTGTTTATTTATATAAAAACATTTTCTAAATCTTCAATTTAATCATATATTAGCTAAAGAAGTTTAGCTACCATATAAATTGTAGTCAGTTGAGATCACTGGTATTCTAACTGAAATGTTCCTGTAGGGAACTTAATGACATACAGATTTTTTCCGTTTTATATTTAAAAATACAAATACATTCATTAAAAGGTATTTTTAGCTTCGGCACTAAGCACGGTTAAGAATCTTGCTTAATTCACCTTATTTGGTAGATGTCTTAAATATTGTGGTGAATGGCCTGAACTTTGCGCCGCTCACCTTATTTGCGGTGGATGGCTCAAACATTGTGTTGAATGGCCTGTAATCTATATCATGGTGAAGAAGTTGTAATCTATATATATAAAAATGAATTGGCGTTCGTATATACCGTAAGATCTCCGGATCGGCTCAACCGATTTTAAATATTTTTTCTTTAATGTTTCCAATCTGTTTCATGTCTCATTTACCACATAAATTCTTTTTTCTAATCTCAATTTAAAATTTGTTTAGCTAATACTCAATAACGGCTTAACCGATTTTCAAAATTTTTTCTTTTCTTTATTCTATCGGTCATAGTGTTTATTTATATAGATCAAAACATTTTCTAAATCTTCAATTTAATCATATATTAGCTAAAGAAGTTTAGCTACCATATAAATTGTAGTCAGTTGAGATCACTGGTATTCTAACTGAAATGTTCCTGTAGGGAACTTAATGCCATACAGTTTTTTACCGTTTTATATTTAAAAATACAAATACATTCATTAAAAGGTATTTTTAGCTTCGGCACTAAGCACGGTTAAGAATCTTGCTTAATTCACCTTATTTGGTAGATGTCTTAAATATTGTGGTGAATGACCTGAACTTTGCGCCGTTCACCTTATTTGCGGTGGATGGCTCAAACATTGTGGTGAATGGCCTGTAATCTATATCATGGTGAAGAAGTTGTAATCTATATATATAAAAATGAATTGGCGTTCGTATATACCGTAAGATCTCCGGATCGGCTCAACCGATTTTAAATATTTTTTCTTTAATGTTTCCAATCTGTTTCATGTCTCATTTACCATATAAATTCTTTTTTTTCTAATCTCAATTTAAAATTTGTTTAGCTAATACTCAATAACGGCTTAACCGATTTTCAAAATTTTTTCTTTTCTTTATTCTATCGGTCATAGTGTTTATTTATATAGATCAAAACATTTTCTAAATCTTCAATTTAATCATATATTAGCTAAAGAAGTTTAGCTACCATATAAATTGTAGTCAGTTGAGATCACTGGTATTCTAACTGAAATGTTCCTGTAGGGAACTTAATGACATACAGATTTTTTCCGTTTTATATTTAAAAATACAAATACATTCATTAAAAGGTATTTTTAGCTTCGGCACTAAGCACGGTTAAGAATCTTGCTTAATTCACCTTATTTGGTAGATGTCTTAAATATTGTGGTGAATGGCCTGAACTTTGCGGCGTTCACCTTATTTGCGGTGGATGGCTCAAACATTGTGTTGAATGGCCTGTAATCTATATCATGGTGAAGAAGTTGTAATCTATATATATAAAAATGAATTGGCGTTCGTATATACCGTAAGATCTCCGGATCGGCTCAACCGATTTTAAATATTTTTTCTTTAATGTTTCCAATCTGTTTCATGTCTCATTTACCACATAAATTCTTTTTTCTAATCTCAATTTAAAATTTGTTTAGCTAATACTCAATAACGGCTTAACCGATTTTCAAAATTTTTTCTTTTCTTTATTCTATCGGTCATAGTGTTTATTTATATAGATCAAAACATTTTCTAAATCTTCAATTTAATCATATATTAGCTAAAGAAGTTTAGCTACCATATAAATTGTAGTCAGTTGAGATCACTGGTATTCTAACTGAAATGTTCCTGTAGGGAACTTAATGCCATACAGTTTTTTACCGTTTTATATTTAAAAATAGAAATACATTCATTAAAAGGTATTTTTAGCTTCGGCACTAAGCACGGTTAAGAATCTTGCTTAATTCACCTTATTTGGTAGATGTCTTAAATATTGTGGTTAATGGCCTGAACTTTGCGCCGTTCACCTTATTTGCGGTGGATGGCTCAAACATTGTGTTGAATGGCCTGTAATCTATATCATGGTGAAGAAGTTGTAATCTATATATATAAAAATGAATTGGCGTTCGTATATACCGTAAGATCTCCGGATCGGCTCAACCGATTTTAAATATTTTTTCTTTAATGTTTCCAATCTGTTTCATGTCTCATTTACCACATAAGTTCTTTTTTCTAATCTCAATTTAAAATTTGTTTAGCTAATACTCAATAACGGCTTAACCGATTTTCAAAATTTTTTCTTTTCTTTATTCTATCGGTCATAGTGTTTATTTATATAGATCAAAACATTTTCTAAATCTTCAATTTAATCATATATTAGCTAAAGAAGTTTAGCTACCATATAAATTGTAGTCAGTTGAGATCACTGGTATTCTAACTGAAATGTTCCTGTAGGGAACTTAATGCCATACAGTTTTTTACCGTTTTATATTTAAAAATACAAATACATTCATTAAAAGGTATTTTTAGCTTCGGCACTAAGCACGGTTAAGAATCTTGCTTAATTCACCTTATTTGGTAGATGTCTTAAATATTGTGGTGAATGGCCTGAACTTTGCGCCGTTCACCTTATTTGCGGTGGATGGCTCAAACATTGTGTTGAATGACCTGTAATCTATATCATGGTGAAGAAGTTGTAATCTATATATATAAAAATGAATTGGCGTTCGTATATACCGTAAGATCTCCGGATCGGCTCAACCGATTTTAAATATTTTTTCTTTAATGTTTCCAATCTGTTTCATGTCTCATTTACCACATAAATTCTTTTTTTTCTAATCTCAATTTAAAATTTGTTTAGCTAATACTCAATAACGGCTTAACCGATTTTCAAAATTTTTTCTTTTCTTTATTCTATCGGTCATAGTGTTTATTTATATAGATCAAAACATTTTCTAAATCTTCAATTTAATCATATATTAGCTAAAGAAGTTTAGCTACCATATAAATTGTAGTCAGTTGAGATCACTGGTATTCTAACTGAAATGTTCCTGTAGGGAACTTAATGCCATACAGTTTTTTACCGTTTTATATTTAAAAATACAAATACATTCATTAAAAGGTATTTTTAGCTTCGGCACTAAGCACGGTTAAGAATCTTGCTTAATTCACCTTATTTGGTAGATGTCTTAAATATTGTGGTGAATGACCTGAACTTTGCGCCGTTCACCTTATTTGCGGTGGATGGCTCAAACATTGTGGTGAATGGCCTGTAATCTATATCATGGTGAAGAAGTTGTAATCTATATATATAAAAATGAATTGGCGTTCGTATATACCGTAAGATCTCCGGATCGGCTCAACCGATTTTAAATATTTTTTCTTTAATGTTTCCAATCTGTTTCATGTCTCATTTACCACATAAATTCTTTTTTTTCTAATCTCAATTTAAAATTTGTTTAGCTAATACTCAATAACGGCTTAACCGATTTTCAAAATTTTTTCTTTTCTTTATTCTATCGGTCATAGTGTTTATTTATATAGATCAAAACATTTTCTAAATCTTCAATTTAATCATATATTAGCTAAAGAAGTTTAGCTACCATATAAATTGTAGTCAGTTGAGATCACTGGTATTCTAACTGAAATGTTCCTGTAGGGAACTTAATGACATACAGATTTTTTCCGTTTTATATTTAAAAATACAAATACATTCATTAAAAGGTATTTTTAGCTTCGGCACTAAGCACGGTTAAGAATCTTGCTTAATTCACCTTATTTGGTAGATGTCTTAAATATTGTGGTGAATGGCCTGAACTTTGGGCCGTTCACCTTATTTGCGGTGGATGGCTCAAACATCCCTGCAAAAAGCATTGGTCCTATAACACAAAATTAGTGGTATATAGATAGCTAGAAAAATCTAGTTTTTATCTAGACCAATATGACTAGTTGTGCGCATGTAGTTTTGCTTTGCCGAATTGAAGAAATATATTCACTTGTTATGTCAATGAGCACAAAAAAACAAAGGCGGCTAGTCAATACGTCTTGTTTTGAAATAATTAAAAGTATCGAAGAAAAATTTATAAAAATTTAAAAATACTACATACCTACGTAATTTCTGTATTTATAATAATTAAATTATAAAATCAATAAAAAAATGAGTTTTTCAAAAAGGCACATGAGAAGATTAGTGAAGAGGAAGCGTGAAGAATATTTTTTAAGTGGTTGCGAAAATCCAAATAACGCGGTAGAAGAGCGTCACGGCGCCATTGTGGGAAACACGATTGAAGACAGTTTTAATTGTGAAATTCATGACGAAATTCCGAAAGCAAAAACATTCCTTGAAAAAATTAGGAAATGGCAATTAGATGCAAGAATATCTTATAAAAATCTGAGTGCACTTTTGATAATTTTAAATGAAAGTGGATTAGATGTTCCTTTAAGTCCGTCTACTTTGATGCAAGTAAACTTTTAAAAAATATCAACAAAAGATGTATCTCCTGGTGATTTAATATATTTTGGTGTACAAAATCAAATACAAAAAATTCCAGGAATTTCGAGTTTACTTCAAATCACAGTGGACATAAATATTGACGGATTACCTCTATTCAAATCTTCGCAAAAACAATTATGGCCAATTTTAGTGAAAGTGGTTAATTGTAATAACTCTGTTGTATTTCCTGTGGCAATCTACGAAGGAAAAACTAAACCTGATGATATTTCTGTATATTTAGAGAGTTTTGTTGCAGAATAGGAAATTTTATTAAATAATGGAGTCGCCATCAATGGCAAATTTATTCCATTAAATGTACGAGCTGTGATATGTGATGCACCAGCAAAATCTTTTGTTTGTGGTATTGCTCATCATTCATCAGCTCATGGCTGCTCCAAATGTACTCAAATAGCCAAAAAAATAAACAATAAATTAGCGTATTCCACTCAAATTGGGAGTTTAATTACAAATGCTGATTTTGCTGCAAGAAAATATAAAGATCATCATTTGAACAAATTTATCTCTTTAAAATCACCTTTGGAAAAAATAAATTTAAATATGATCAGTAAAGTGCCATTGGATCCAATGCATTTGATTGACATGGGTGTTACCAAGAAAATGTTGATTGCCTTACTGAAAAAAAAATCAAAGTTCAAAATGAGCAAAAGTAGCCAAATACAAATGTCATCCCAATTTGAATTGATAAAGAAATATATCCCAAAAGAGTTTGTTAGATTGCCAAGGAGTTTCAAAGAAATTCACCATTGGAAAGCAACAGAGTTTCGACAATTTCTTCTTTACACTGGAATCTTATTGTTAAAAGACCACGTGCACGAAGATTTTTATTATGAATTTCTGCTTCTACATTGCGCGTGTAGACTTCTTTCTTGTGCATCTAATTATTTACGCAATTTGACTACAGCCAAAGCTATGTTACAATTGTTTGTTGAGAATTTTGCAGTTATATTTGGCCCGGAGTCTGTATCGTATAACGTTCATGGTTTACTCCATATTTCAGACTGTGTTGAAGAATTGGGTTGTCTTTACACATTTTCAGCATATGATTTTGAAAATCATTTGCAATTAATTAAAAGAAATGTCAGAAAGCCGACACAAATTCTTCAACAATTGGCAAATATAAATGAAATTTCAGAATTTTTTTTTAATGAAAGCAAAATAGAAATTAAGGAAAAAAATACTATAATTGAAAGTTATAGGATGAAAAATGTTTATTTAAGTTCAAAGACACCAGATAATGCCTGCGTTATTTGGCCAGATATACGAATTTCAATTAAAAAAATTAAAAAGTCAAATGCAGGAGAAATAATATTGGAAGCAGTCCGGTTTAAAAATGTCCATCCGTTCTTTACAGCTCCATTCTCTTCATTAGTTCTAGGAATAGCACTTTCGGATTCATTATCTGAAGAAATAGAAGAATTTAAAGCAGATGATATAGCATATAAATTGATGATGCTTCCTTCTTCACAAAATTTTCTTCTATTGCCTTTATTAAATAGCTGTACTTTTTAATAGCTAACAAAAAGAAACGAATATAAAAAAAAAATCAATATATAACATATAAATTAATATAAAACGAAATATTTGAAAATGACTCAGAAACAACCAAATAAGATACGACAATTTGACTACAAAGAGAATGATATAATATTTTGTGAGTATATTTTGTTGTAACTTTTCATATCGGATTAATAATTTTTAAAAATAATCTATAGATGACTCGCAAATTCAAACCGAAAACAACTATAGCGGCGGCAGCAATAACAACAACTATCTCAATACCAATAATAATACCAACTTTCCCAATAGCAATAACAAAACTTGTGAAAGGTGCAAAACTTTGGAGGCTAAAATTGACGATTTGAACAAGAAATTTGACAACATGCTAGGTAGTTTTTTCAATAAAATGTTTGTGCAAATAATTTTACAAGTGATTATTTTACAGATTACCAAAAAAAAACAATGGAAGTTCAGGCAAAGCAAGGCGCCCAATTAAGCATTCTTGCTAATAAGGACGCAGATATGAGGAATTTAAGCAAACTGTTCCCTATAAAAACGATTGAAGAAATGGAAAGCACCAATAACGCCATAAATGAGGTGAACATTAATGAATATGTAAGTTTAATTGAATCATTGTAAATTCCACTAATAATTATGAATTAACATTAACAGATTAACGCGATAAAACATTTACTAAAGGGGGATCCTGAAAAGCACTTTGAGGAAATTATCTCCAGATCTATGTGCAACGAAGTCAATGTAGGCGGCGTCCATGGCAAGATTTGCCTAAAAAAATATGCTTCATTGTATGATGCTATTATAAGTACGTATATAAATTAATTTTTGTTTGAATATATTCTTCAATTTCTTTTATTTTTAATAACAGGTGGACTGTCGGCGACGTCTGAAAAGCCCGATAAGCAACTATCAAAATGCCTCCACATTGTAAAAAAAAGGCTGTACAGGTTAACCACGGTTAATAAACTAAAGTGCGGAAGTAATTAATATAATTAATGTAATTAATATAATTGACTAATTTTATTGTAAACATTGATTTTTCTTTTTATGAAAATGTGATAACTTTTTTTTAATTTTGAAATCATCTGCGCAATTTTTTTTTTTTTTTAATTATTTTTATTATAACTTATACTTAGTTTTTAGATGAGAACACTATAAATGTTTAAATTAAACGAAATTTTGTGAATAAAATCAAAAACCAAAATAAAAACCGAGCAATTTTTATTTTTAGAAAAATATATATTGCAGACCAAAGTGGATAGGTATTATGCAGCCCGATTGGTCTATGCATAAGACAGTCCAATGCATATACCAAAGTATATATCTTTTATCCACGTCAATTGGTCTATCAATGAGACTGGCTTATGCATAGACCAGAATAGGCACTATTTGTACAGTCCATTTGGTCTAGCATCTGCCTGTATTATGTATAGACCAAACGGTCTATCTTTGGTCTGGACTGTACACGGCATAAATGGTAGAATGGTAGACCAAGCCTAGGACATGCTCCGTGTAAATTGGTCCTATGGTTTTACATGAGATTGGTCTAGACTTGGTCCGGTAGTATGTCAACGAAAGACTGTATTTTATACAGTCTTAGACCAGACTCACTTTTTGCAGGGATTGTGTTGAATGGCCTGTAATCTATATCATGGTGAAGAAGTTGTAATCTATATATATAAAAATGAATTGGCGTTCGTGTATACCGTAAGATCTCCGGATCGGCTCAACCGATTTTAAATATTTTTTCTTTAATGTTTCCAATCTGTTTCATGTCTCATTTACCACATAAATTCTTTTTTTTCTAATCTCAATTTAAAATTTTTTTAGCTAATACTCAATAACGGCTTAACCGATTTTCAAAATTTTTTCTTTTCTTTGTTCTATCGGACATAGTGTTTATTTATATAGAACAAAACATTTTCTAAATCTTCAATTTAATCATATATTAGCTAAAGAAGTTTAGCTACCATATAAATTGTAGTCAGTTGAGATCACTGGTATTCTAACTGAAATGTTCCTGTAGGGAACTTAATGCCATACAGATTTTTTCCGTTTTATATTTAAAAATACAAATGGTGAATTCCTTTTCGCTACTATTGCGAATGTTGAAAAAGTGAATGAATGAAAAGTTTTGATTGTGAATATATTTTGTTATTCCGTCCTTTTTCATAATCTATGTTATGGTGAAGAAGTTGTAATCTATATATATAAAAATGAATTGGCGTTCGTATATACCGTAAAATCTCCGGATCCGCTCAACCGATTTTAAATATTTTTTCTTTAATGTTTCCAATCTGTTTCATGTCTCATTTACCACATAAATTCTTTTTTTTCTAATCTCAATTTAAATTTTTTTTATCTAATACTCAATAACGGCTTAACCGATTTTCAAAATTTTTTCTTTTCTTTATTCTATCGGACATAGTGTTTATTTATAAAGAACAAAACATTTTCTAAATCTTCAATTTAATCATATATTAGCTAAAGAAGTTTAGCTACCATATACATTGTAGTCAGTTGAGATCACTGGTATTCTAACTGAAATGTTTCTGTAGGGAACTTAATGCCATACAGATTTTTTCCGTTTTATATTTAAAAATACAAATACATTCATTAAAAGGTATTTTTAGCTTCGGCACTAACCACGGTTAAGAATCTTGCTTAATTCACCTTATTTGGTAGATGTCTTAAATATTGTGGTGAATGACCTGAACTTTGCGCCGTTCACCTTATTTGCGGTGGATGGCTCAAACATTGTGGTGAATGGCCTGTAATCTATATCATGGTGAAGAAGTTGTAATCTATATATATAAAAATGAATTGGCGTTCGTATATACCGTAAGATCTCCGGATCGGCTCAACCGATTTTAAATATTTTTTCTTTAATGTTTCCAATCTGTTTCATGTCTCATTTACCACATAAATTCTTTTTTTTCTAATCTCAATTTAAAATTTGTTTAGCTAATACTCAATAACGGCTTAACCGATTTTCAAAATTTTTTCTTTTCTTTATTCTATCGGACATAGTGTTTATTTATATAGATCAAAACATTTTCTAAATCTTCAATTTAATCATATATTAGCTAAAGAAGTTTAGCTACCATATAAATTGTAGTCAGATGAGATCACTGGTATTCTAACTGAAATGTTCCTGTAGGGAACTTAATGACATACAGATTTTTTCCGTTTTATATTTAAAAATACAAATACATTCATTAAAAGGTATTTTTAGCTTCGGCACTAAGCACGGTTAAGAATCTTGCTTAATTCACCTTATTTGGTAGATGTCTTAAATATTGTGGTGAATGGCCTGAACTTTGCGCCGTTCACCTTATTTGCGGTGGATGGCTCAAACATTGTGTTGAATGGCCTGTAATCTATATCATGGTGAAGAAGTTGTAATCTATATATATAAAAATGAATTGGCGTTCGTGTATACCGTAAGATCTCCGGATCGGCTCAACCGATTTTAAATATTTTTTCTTTAATGTTTCCAATCTGTTTCATGTCTCATTTACCACATAAATTCTTTTTTTCTAATCTCAATTTAAAATTTTTTTAGCTAATACTCAATAACGGCTTAACCGATTTTCAAAATTTTTTCTTTTCTTTGTTCTATCGGACATAGTGTTTATTTATATAGAACAAAACATTTTCTAATTCTTCAATTTAATCATATATTAGCTAAAGAAGTTTAGCTACCATATAAATTGTAGTCAGTTGAGATCACTGGTATTCTAACTGAAATGTTCCTGTAGGGAACTTAATGCCATACAGATTTTTTCCGTTTTATATTTAAAAATACAAATGGTGAATTCCTTTTCGCTACTATTGCGAATGTTGAAAAAGTGAATGAATGAAAAGTTTTGATTGTGAATATAGGTTGTTATTCCGTCCTTTTTCATAATCTATGTTATGGTGAAGAAGTTGTAATCTATATATATAAAAATGAATTGGCGTTCGTATATACCGTAAGATCTCCGGATCGGCTCAACCGATTTTAAATATTTTTTCTTTAATGTTTCCAATCTGTTTCATGTCTCATTTACCACATAAATTCTTTTTTTTCTAATCTCAATTTAAATTTGTTTAGCTAATACTCAATAACGGATTAACCGATTTTCAAAATTTTTTCTTTTCTTTATTCTATCGGTCATAGTGTTTATTTATATAGAACAAAACATTTTCTAAATCTTCAATTTAATCATATATTAGCTAAAGAAGTTTAGCTACCATATAAATTGTAGTCAGTTGAGATCACTGGTATTCTAACTGAAATGTTCCTGTAGGGAACTTAATGCCATACAGTTTTTTACCGTTTTATATTTAAAAATACAAATACATTCATTAAAAGGTATTTTTAGCTTCGGCACTAAGCACGGTTAAGAATCTTGCTTAATTCACCTTATTTGGTAGATGTCTTAAATATTGTGGTGAATGGCCTGAACTTTGCGCCGTTCACCTTATTTGCGGTGGATGGCTCAAACATTGTGTTGAATGGCCTGTAATCTATATCATGGTGAAGAAGTTGTAATCTATATATATAAAAATGAATTGGCGTTCGTATATACCGTAAGATCTCCGGATCGGCTCAACCGATTTTAAATATTTTTTCTTTAATGTTTCCAATCTGTTTCATGTCTCATTTACCACATAAATTCTTTTTTTCTAATCTCAATTTAAAATTTGTTTAGCTAATACTCAATAACGGCTTAACCGATTTTCAAAATTTTTTCTTTTCTTTATTCTATCGGTCATAGTGTTTATTTATATAAAAACATTTTCTAAATCTTCAATTTAATCATATATTAGCTAAAGAAGTTTAGCTACCATATAAATTGTAGTCAGTTGAGATCACTGGTATTCTAACTGAAATGTTCCTGTAGGGAACTTAATGCCATACAGTTTTTTACCGTTTTATATTTAAAAATACAAATACATTCATTAAAAGGTATTTTTAGCTTCGGCACTAAGCACGGTTAAGAATCTTGCTTAATTCACCTTATTTGGTAGATGTCTTAAATATTGTGGTGAATGGCCTGAACTTTGCGCCGTTCACCTTATTTGCGGTGGATGGCTCAAACATTGTGTTGAATGGCCTGTAATCTATATCATGGTGAAGAAGTTGTAATCTATATATATAAAAATGAATTGGCGTTCGTATATACCGTAAGATCTCCGGATCGGCTCAACCGATTTTAAATATTTTTTCTTTAATGTTTCCAATCTGTTTCATGTCTCATTTACCACATAAATTCTTTTTTTTCTAATCTCAATTTAAAATTTGTTTAGCTAATACTCAATAACGGCTTAACCGATTTTCAAAATTTTTTCTTTTCTTTATTCTATCGGTCATAGTGTTTATTTATATAGATCAAAACATTTTCTAAATCTTCAATTTAATCATATATTAGCTAAAGAAGTTTAGCTACCATATACATTGTAGTCAGTTGAGATCACTGGTATTCTAACTGAAATGTTGCTGTTGGGAACTTAATGACATACAGATTTTTTCCGTTTTATATTTAAAAATACAAATACATTCATTAAAAGGTATTTTTAGCTTCGGCACTAACCACGGTTAAGAATCTTGCTTAATTCACCTTATTTGGTAGATGTCTTAAATATTGTGGTGAATGACCTGAACTTTGCGCCGTTCACCTTATTTGCGGTGGATGGCTCAAACATTGTGGTGAATGGCCTGTAATCTATATCATGGTGAAGAAGTTGTAATCTATATATATAAAAATGAATTGGCGTTCGTATATACCGTAAGATCTCCGGATCGGCTCAACCGATTTTAAATATTTTTTCTTTAATGTTTCCAATCTGTTTCATGTCTCATTTACCACATAAATTCTTTTTTTTCTAATCTCAATTTAAAATTTTTTTAGCTAATACTCAAAACGGCTTAACTGATTTTAAAAATTTTTTCTTGTCTTTATTCTATCGGACATAGTGTTTAGTTATATAGAACAAAAATTTTCTAAATCTTCAATTTAATCATATATTAGCTAAAGAAGTTTAGCTACCATATACATTGTAGTCAGTTGAGATCACTGGTATTTTAACTGAAATGTTCCTGTAGGGAACTTAATGCCATACAGATTTTTTCCGTTTTATATTTAAAAATACAAATTGTGAATTCCTTTTCGCTACTATTGCGAATGTTGATAAAGTGAATGAATGAAAAGTTTTGATTGTGAATATAGGTTGTTATTCCGTCCTTTTTCATAATCTATGTTATGGTGAAGAAGTTGTAATCTATATATATAAAAATGAATTGGCGTTCGTATATACCGTAAGATCTCCTAATCGACTCAACCGATTTTAAATATTTTTTCTTTAATGTTTCCAATCTGTTTCATGTCTCATTTACCACATAAATTCTTTTTTTTCTAATCTCAATTTTAATTTTTTTTAGCTAATACTCAATAACGGCTTAACCGATTTTCAAAATTTTTTCTTTTCTTTATTCTATCGGACATAGTGTTTATTTATATAGAACAAAACATTTTCTAAATCTTCAATTTAATCATATATTAGCTAAACAAGTTTAGCTACCATATACATTGTAGTCAGCTGAGATCACTGGTATTCTAACTGAAATGTTCCTGTAGGGAACTTAATGCCATACAGATTTTTTCCGTTTTATATTTAAAAATACAAATACATTCATTAAAAGGTATTTTTAGCTTCGGCACTAACCACGGTTAAGAATCTTGCTTAATTCACCTTATTTGGTAGATGTCTTAAATATTGTGGTGAATGGCCTGTAATCTATATCATGGTGAAGAAGTTGTAATCTATATATATAAAAATGAATTGGTGTTCGTATAAAGCGTAAGATCTCCGGATCGGCTCAACCGATTTTAAATATTTTTTCTTTAATGTTTCCAATCTGTTTCATGTCTCATTTACCACATAAATTCTTTTTTTTCTAATCTCAATTTAAAATTTGTTTAGCTAATACTCAATAACGGCTTAACCGATTTTCAAAATTTTTTCTTTTCTTTATTCTATCGGTCATAGTGTTTATTTATATAGATCAAAACATTTTCTAAATCTTCAATTTAATCATATATTAGCTAAAGAAGTTTAGCTACCATATACATTGTAGTCAGTTGAGATCACTGGTATTCTAACTGAAATGTTCCTGTAGGGAACTTAATGACATACAGATTTTTTCCGTTTTATATTTAAAAATACAAATACATTCATTAAAAGGTATTTTTAGCTTCGGCACTAACCACGGTTAAGAATCTTGCTTAATTCACCTTATTTGGTAGATGTCTTAAATATTGTGGTGAATGACCTGAACTTTGCGCTTTTCACCTTATTTGCGGTGGATGGCTCAAACATTGTGGTGAATGGCCTGTAATCTATATCATGGTGAAGAAGTTGTAATCTATATATATAAAAATGAATTGGCGTTCGTATATACCGTAAGATCTCCGGATCGGCTCAACCGATTTTAAATATTTTTTCTTTAATGTTTCCAATCTGTTTCATGTCTCATTTACCACATAAATTCTTTTTTTTCTAATCTCAATTTAAAATTTTTTTAGCTAATACTCAAAACGGCTTAACCGATTTTCAAAATTTTTTCTTTTCTTTATTCTATCGGACATAGTGTTTAGTTATATAGAACAAAAATTTTCTAAATCTTCAATTTAATCATATATTAGCTAAAGAAGTTTAGCTACCATATACATTGTAGTCAGTTGAGATCACTGGTATTTTAACTGAAATGTTCTTGTAGGGAACTTAATGCCATACAGATTTTTTCCGTTTTATATTTAACCCTTATCCTGCCGGTTGTCTACATTTGTAGCATTTTTGCAAAAAAAAGTTAAATAAAACAAAACTTTGCTTAACATCAAAACTTGTGCTTTTCTGTAGCTTCCTAAATATCTATTCTTAGTAAATTAAGCGCATAAAATCCACAATATTTTGTTTTTATCGACCCCAATACCCAACTTGAAAAAAAACATTATCTCCTGGCCGGTTGTCTACATTTGTAGACAATATATGAAATGTATGGAAAACAGTATCACAGTGATTGCCGCGACATGTGTTTTCGTAATTCTTATGTATGCAATTGTATATGTACATATGTATGTGTGCGCACTTGTAAAATTTGAATTTATTACGCAATAAAATAATGTGGGAGAAAATGTTGTGACGAAATTGGTACGGTATTGGGAGAAGACCGGACGGACCATAGTATGTGATAACTTTTTCACATCGCTTACTTTAAGCAAGTATTTGATGACCAAGGGTATTGCTCTCCTTGGTACTGTTCGCCAAAATAAGACGTTTGTACCAAGTGAAATGAAGGCTGACCGCAGTCGAGAAGAAGAGTCTGCAATTTTTGGATTTCAGGATAACAAATTTGCCTTGGTATCTTATGTTCCAAAAAGGGGCAGAGCAGTCATACTGCTTGCAAGTACACCATTGACAAATTCGGTTATAGCTGAAAAAAACAACAAGCCTCAATATATTCTTGACTACAACGTTAACAAAGGAGGCGTTGATACAATGGATAAGATGCTTTCTACGTACTCAACCAAACGCAAAACTTTACCTTGGTCTTTGGCCATGTTTTTCAATATGCTGGACATAAGCGCTCTTGCATCGTTCATTATTTACTCCGAAAATAATGCTCACGACCAAAGAAAAGACAAGCGCCAAATTTTTTTGCGAAGCTTAGCCAATCAACTTATTATGCCAGCTATTGAACAACGCTCCTCACTTCCGCACGTGATGGGCTTTCAGCAAACACGTCTAGCCACAGAAATGGCCCTAGGGCGTTCTCTTCCTTGTACTTATAATGAGAGCGCATGCAGTTTACCTGATATTTCTAACGAAAAGCAGCCGAAAACCCCTGTTCGTTGTCATTTTTGTGACATTGGGAACCGAAAAAGAACCCGAAAAATATGCTCTTGGTGTAAAAAACCAGTTTGTGACATGCATGCTGACACTTATACTTTGGGGAAATGCTGTTTGGACGCCAACAAATAATTTATTTTCTTGCTAAAATCAATAACTTGAACTCAGAATGTACTTTAAATACAATAAAAATAAAATATTTAACACAAAATACTTAACAGAAGATTATTTTCTTGTAAGTCATCCTGGTTTTCCATACAGTTACATGCCTGCTACAAATGTAGATAACCGGCAGGTTACGAAAGTTTTATAAACCGGCAGGATGAGGGTTAAAAATACAAATTGTGAATTCCTTTTCGCTACTATTGCGAATGTTGATAAAGTGAATGAATGAAAAGTTTTGATTGTGAATATAGGTTGTTATTCCGTCCTTTTTCATAATCTATGTTATGGTGAAGAAGTTGTAATCTATATATATAAAAATGAATTGGCGTTCGTATATACCGTAAGATCTCCTTATCGACTCAACCGATTTTAAATATTTTTTCTTTAATGTTTCCAATCTGTTTCATGTCTCATTTACCACATAAATTCTTTTTTTTCTAATCTCAATTTAAATTTTTTTTAGCTAATACTCAATAACGGCTTAACCGATTTTCAAAATTTTTTCTTTTCTTTATTCTATCGGACATAGTGTTTATTTATATAGAACAAAACATTTTCTAAATCTTCAATTTAATCATATATTAGCTAAACAAGTTTAGCTACCATATACATTGTAGTCAGCTGAGATCACTGGTATTCTAACTGAAATGTTCCTGTAGGGAACTTAATGCCATACAGATTTTTTCCGTTTTATATTTAAAAATACAAATACATTCATTAAAAGGTATTTTTAGCTTCGGCACTAACCACGGTTAAGAATCTTGCTTAATTCACCTTATTTGGTAGATGTCTTAAATATTGTGGTGAATGGCCTGTAATCTATATCATGGTGAAGAATTTGTAATCTATATATATAAAAATGAATTGGCGTTCGTATATACCGTAAGATCTCCGGATCGGCTCAACCGATTTTAAATATTTTTTCTTTAATGTTTCCAATCTGTTTCATGTCTCATTTACCACATAAATTCTTATTTTTCTAGCTAATACTCAATAGCGGATTAACCGATTTTCAAAATTTTTTCTTTTCTTTATTCTATCGGTCATAGTGGTTATTTATATAGAACAAAAATTTTCTAAATCTTCAATTTAATCATATATTAGCTAAAGAAGTTTAGCTACCATATACATTGTAGTCAGTTGAGATCACTGGTATTCTAACTGAAATGTTCCTGTAGGGAACTTAATGCCATACAGATTTTTTCCGTTTTATATATAAAAATACAAATTGTGAATTCCTTTTCGCTACTATTGCGAATGTTGATAAAGTGAATGAATGAAAAGTTTTGATTGTGAATATAGGTTGTTATTCCGTCCTTTTTCATAATCTATGTTATGGTGAAGAAGTTGTAATCTATATATATAAAAATGAATAGGCGTTCGTATATACCGTAAGATCTCCGGATCGGCTCAACCGATTTTAAATATTTTTTCTTTAATGTTTCCAATCTGTTTCATGTCTCATTTACCACATAAATTCTTTTTTTTCTAATCTCAATTTAAAATTTTTTTAGCTAATACTCAATAACGGCTTAACCGATTTTCAAAATTTTTTCTTTTCTTTATTCTATCGGACATAGTGTTTATTTATATAGAACAAAACATTTTCTAAATCTTCAATTTAATCATATATTAGCTAAAGAAGTTTAGCTACCATATAAATTGTAGTCAGTTGAGATCACTGGTATTCTAACTGAAATGTTCCTGTAGGGAACTTAATGCCATACAGATTTTTTCCGTTTTATATTTAAAAATACAAATGGTGAATTCCTTTTCGCTACTATTGCGAATGTTGAAAAAGTGAATGAATGAAAAGTTTTGATTGTGAATATGGGTTGTTATTCCGTCCTTTTTCATAATCTATGTTATGGTGAAGAAGTTGTAATCTATATATATAAAAATGAATTGGCGTTCGTATATACCGTAAGATCTCCTTATCGACTCAACCGATTTTAAATATTTTTTCTTTAATGTTTCCAATCTGTTTCATGTCTCATTTACCACATAAATTCTTTTTTTTCTAATCTCAATTTAAATTTTTTTTAGCTAATACTCAATAACGGCTTAACCGATTTTCAAAATTTTTTCTTTTCTTTATTCTATCGGACATAGTGTTTATTTATATAGAACAAAACATTTTCTAAATCTTCAATTTAATCATATATTAGCTAAACAAGTTTAGCTACCATATACATTGTAGTCAGCTGAGATCACTGGTATTCTAACTGAAATGTTCCTGTAGGGAACTTAATGCCATACAGATTTTTTCCGTTTTATATTTAAAAATACAAATACATTCATTAAAAGGTATTTTTAGCTTCGGCACTAACCACGGTTAAGAATCTTGCTTAATTCACCTTATTTGGTAGATGTCTTAAATATTGTGGTGAATGGCCTGTAATCTATATCATGGTGAAGAATTTGTAATCTATATATATAAAAATGAATTGGCGTTCGTATATACCGTAAGATCTCCGGATCGGCTCAACCGATTTTAAATATTTTTTCTTTAATGTTTCCAATCTGTTTCATGTCTCATTTACCACATAAATTCTTATTTTTCTAATCTCAATTTAAAATTTGTTTAGCTAATACTCAATAGCGGATTAACCGATTTTCAAAATTTTTTCTTTTCTTTATTCTATCGGTCATAGTGGTTATTTATATAGAACAAAAATTTTCTAAATCTTCAATTTAATCATATATTAGCTAAAGAAGTTTAGCTACCATATACATTGTAGTCAGTTGAGATCACTGGTATTCTAACTGAAATGTTCCTGTAGGGAACTTAATGCCATACAGATTTTTTCCGTTTTATATTTAAAAATACAAATTGTGAATTCCTTTTCGCTACTATTGCGAATGTTGATAAAGTGAATGAATGAAAAGTTTTGATTGTGAATATAGGTTGTTATTCCGTCCTTTTTCATAATCTATGTTATGGTGAAGAAGTTGTAATCTATATATATAAAAATGAATAGGCGTTCGTATATACCGTAAGATCTCCGGATCGGCTCAACCGATTTTAAATATTTTTTCTTTAATGTTTCCAATCTGTTTCATGTCTCATTTACCACATAAATTCTTTTTTTTCTAATCTCAATTTAAATTTTTTTTAGCTAATACTCAATAACGGCTTAACCGATTTTCAAAATTTTTTCTTTTCTTTATTCTATCGGATATAGTGTTTATTTATATAGAACAAAACATTTTCTAAATCTTCAATTTAATCATATATTAGCTAAAGAAGTTTAGCTACCATATACATTGTAGTCAGCTGAGATCACTGGTATTCTAACTGAAATGTTCCTGTAGGGAACTTAATGCCATACAGATTTTTTCCGTTTTATATTTAAAAATACAAATTGTGAATTCCTTTTCGCTACTATTGCGAATGTTGATAAAGTGAATGAATGAAAAGTTTTGATTGTGAATATAGGTTGTTATTCCGTCCTTTTTCATAATCTATGTTATGGTGAAGAAGTTGTAATCTATATATATAAAAATTAATTGGCGTTCGTATATACCGTAAGATCTCCGGATCGGCTCAACCGATTTTAAATATTTTTTCTTTAATGTTTCCAATCTGTTTCATGTCTCATTTACCACATAAATTCTTTTTTTTCTAATCTCAATTTAAAATTTTTTTAGCTAATACTCAATAACGGCTTAACCGATTTTCAAAATTTTTTCTTTTCTTTATTCTATCGGACATAGTGTTTATTTATATAGAACAAAACATTTTCTAAATCTTCAATTTAATCATATATTAGCTAAAGAAGTTTAGCTACCATATAAATTGTAGTCAGTTGAGATCACTGGTATTCTAACTGAAATGTTCCTGTAGGGAACTTAATGCCATACAGATTTTTTCCGTTTTATATTTAAAAATACAAATGGTGAATTCCTTTTCGCTACTATTGCGAATGTTGAAAAAGTGAATGAATGAAAAGTTTTGATTGTGAATATAGGTTGTTATTCCGTCCTTTTTCATAATCTATGTTATGGTGAAGAAGTTGTAATCTATATATATAAAAATGAATTGGCGTTCGTATATACCGTAAGATCTCCGGATCGGCTCAACCGATTTTAAATATTTTTTCTTTAATGTTTCCAATCTGTTTCATGTCTCATTTAATACATAAATTCTTTTTTTTCTAATCTCAATTTAAAATTTTTTTAGCTAATACTCAATAACGGCTTAACCGATTTTCAAAATTTTTTCTTTTCTTTATTCTATCGGACATAGTGTTTATTTATATAGAACAAAACATTTTCTAAATCTTCAATTTAATCATATATTAGCTAAAGAAGTTTAGCTACCATATACATTGTAGTCAGTTGAGATCACTGGTATTCTAACTGAAATGTTCCTGTAGGGAACTTAATGCCATACAGATTTTTTCCGTTTTATATTTAAAAATACAAATGGTGAATTCCTTTTCGCTACTATTGCGAATGTTGAAAAAGTGAATGAATGAAAAGTTTTGGTTGTGAATATAGGTTGTTATTCCGTCCTTTTTCATAAGCTATGTTATGGTGAAGAAGTTGTAATCTATATATATATAAAAATGAATTGGCGTTCGTATATACCGTAAGATCTCCGGATCGGCTCAACCGATTTTAAATATTTTTTCTTTAATGTTTCCAATTTGTTTCATGTCTCATTTACCACATAAATTCTTATTTTTCTAATCTCAATTTAAAATTTGTTTAGCTAATACTCAATAACGGCTTAACCGATTTTCAAAATTTTTTCTTTTCTTTATTCTATCGGTCATAGTGTTTATTTATATAGACCAAAACATTTTCTAAATCTTCAATTTAATCATATATTAGCTAAAGAAGTTTAGCTACCTTATAAATTGTAGTCAGTTGAGATCACTGGTATTCTAACTGAAATGTTCCTGTAGGGAACTTAATGCCATACAGATTTTTTCCGTTTTATATTTAAAAATACAAATACATTCATTAAAAGGTATTTTTAGCTTCGGCACTAACCACGGTTAAGAATCTTGCTTAATTCACCTTATTTGGTAGATGTCTTAAATATTGTGGTGAATGGCCTGAACTTTGCTCCGTTCACCTTATTTGCGGTGGATGGCTCAAACATTGTGGTGAATGGCCTGTAATCTATATCATGGTGAAGAAGTTGTAATCTATATATATAAAAATGAATTGGCGTTCGTGTATACCGTAAGATCTCCGGTTCGGCTCAACCGATTTTAAATATTTTTTCTTTAATGTTTCCAATCTGTTTCATGTCTCATTTACCACATAAATTCTTTTTTTTCTAATCTCAATTTAAAATTTGTTTAGCTAATACTCAATAACGGCTTAACCGATTTTCAAAATTTTTTCTTTTCTTTATTCTATCGGTCATAGTGTTTATTTATATAGAACAAAATATTTTCTAAATCTTCAATTTAATCATATATTAGCTAAAGAAGTTTAGCTACCATATAAATTGTAGTCAGTTGAGATCACTGGTATTCTAACTGAAATGTTCCTGTAGGGAACTTAATGCCATACAGATTTTTTCCGTTTTATATTTAAAAATCCAAATGGTGAATTCCTTTTCGCTACTATTGCGAATGTTGAAAAAGTAAATGAATGAAAAGTTTTGATTGTGGATATAGGTTGTTGATTGTGAATATAGGTTGTTATTCCGTCCTTTTTCATAATCTATGTTATGGTGAAGAAGTTGTAATCTATATATATAAAAATGAATTGGCGTTCGTATATACCGTAAGATCTCCGGATCGGCTCCACCGATTTTAAATATTTTTTAATAAATTCTTATTTTTCTAATCTCAATTTAAAATTTGTTTAGCTAATACTCAATAACGGCTTAACCGATTTTCAAAATTTTTTCTTTTCTTTATTCTATCGGTCATAGTGTTTATTTATATAGAACAAAATATTTTCTAAATCTTCAATTTAATCATATATTAGCTAAAGAAGTTTAGCTACCATATAAATTGTAGTCAGTTGAGATCACTGGTATTCTAACTGAAATGTTCCTGTAGGGAACTTAATGCCATACAGATTTTTTCCGTTTTATAGTTAAAAATACAAATACATTCATTAAAAGGTATTTTTAGCTTCGGCACTAACCACGGTTAAGAATCTTGCTTAATTCACCTTATTTGGTAGATGTCTTAAATATTGTGGTGAATGGCCTGAACTTTGCGCCGTTCACCTTATTTGCGGTGGATGGCTCAAACATTGTGGTGAATGGCCTGTAATCTATATCATGATGAAGAAGTTGTAATCTATATATATAAAAATGAATTGGCGTTCGTGTATACCGTAAGATCTCCGGATCGGCTCAACCGATTTTAAATATTTTTTCTTTAATGTTTCCAATCTGTTTCATGTCTCATTTACCACATAAATTCTTTTTTTTCTAATCTCAATTTAAAATTTTTTTAGCTAATACTCAATAACGGCTTAACCGATTTTCAAAATTTTTTCTTTTCTTTATTCTATCGGACATAGTGTTTATTTATATAGAACAAAACATTTTCTAAATCTTCAATTTAATCATATATTAGCTAAAGAAGTTTAGCTACCATATAAATTGTAGTCAGTTGAGATCACTGGTATTCTAACTGAAATGTTCCTGTAGAGAACTTAATGCCATACAGATTTTTTCCATTTTATATTTAAAAATACAAATACATTCATTAAAAGGTATTTTTAGCTTCGGCACTAACCACGGTTAAGAATCTTGCTTAATTCACCTTATTTGGTAAATGTCTTAAATATTGTGGTGAATGGCCTGAACTTTGCGCCGTTCACCTTATTTGCGGTGGATGTCTTAAATATTGTGGTGAATGGCCTGTAATCTATATCATGGTGAAGAATTTGTAATCTATATATATAAAAATGAATTGGCGTTCGTATATACCGTAAGATCTCCGGATCGACTCAACCGATTTTAAATATTTTTTCTTTAATGTTTCCAATCTGTTTCATGTCTCATTTACCACATAAATTCTTATTTTTCTAATCTCAATTTAAAATTTGTTTAGCTAATACTCAATAACGGCTTAACCGATTTTCAAAATTTTTTCTTTTCTTTATTCTATCGGTCATAGTGTTTATTTATATAGAACAAAACATTTTCTAAATCTTCAATTTAATATATATTAGCTAAAGAAGTTTAGCTACCATATAAATTGTAGTCAGTTGAGATCACTGGTATTCTAACTGAAATGTTCCTGTAGGGAACTTAATGCCATACAGATTTTTTCCGTTTTATATTTAAAAATACAAATACATTCATTAAAAGGTATTTTTAGCTTCGGCACTAACCACGGTTAAGAATCTTGCTTAGTTCACCTTATTTGGTAGATGTCTTAAATATTGTGGTGAATGGCCTGAACTTTGCGCCGTTCAACTTATTTGCGGTGGATGGCTCAAACATTGTTGTGAATGGCCTGTAATCTATATCATGGTGAAGAAGTTGTAATCTATATATATAAAAATGAATTGGCGTTCGTGTATACCGTAAGATCTCCGGATCGGCTCAACCGATTTTAAATATTTTTTCTTTAATGTTTCCAATCTGTTTCATGTCTCATTTACCACATAAATTCTTTTTTTTCTAATTTCAATTTAAATTTTTTTTAGCTAATACTCAATAACGGCTTAACCGATTTTCAAAATTTTTTCTTTTCTTTATTCTATCGGACATAGTGTTTATTTATATAGAACAAAACATTTTCTAAATCTTCAATTTAATCATATATTAGCTAAACAAGTTTAGCTACCATATACATTGTAGTCAGTTGAGATCACTGGTATTCTAACTGAAATGTTCCTGTAGGGAACTTAATGCCATACAGATTTTTTCCGTTTTATATTTAAAAATACAAATGGTGAATTCCTTTTCGCTACTATTGCGAATGTTGATAAAGTGAATGAATGAAAAGTTTTGATCGTCCTTTTTCATAATCTATGTTATGGTGAAGAAGTTGTAATCTATATATATAAAAATGAATTGGCGTTCGTATATACCGTAAGATCTCCGGATCGGCTCAACCGATTTTAAATATTTTTTCTTTAATGTTTCCAATCTGTTTCATGTCTCATTTACCACATAAATTCTTTTTTTTCTAATCTCAATTTAAAATTTTTTTAGCTAATACTCAATAATGGCTTAACCGATTTTCAAAATTTTTTCTTTTATTTATTCTATCGGACATAGTGTTTATTTATATAGAACAAAACATTTTCTAAATCTTCAATTTAATCATATATTAGCTAAAGAAGTTTAGCTACCATATAAATTGTAGTCAGTTGAGATCACTGGTATTCTAACTGAAATGTTCCTGTCATACAGATTTTTTCCGTTTTATATTTAAAAATACAAATGGTGAATTCCTTTTCGCTACTATTGCGAATGTTGAAAAAGTGAATGAATGAAAAGTTTTGATTGTGAATATAGGTTGTTGATTGTGAATATAGGTTGTTATTCCGTCCTTTTTCATAATCTATGTTATCGTGAAGAAGTTGTAATCTATATATAAAAATGAAAATGTAGTTTTCCCAGTTAGGCTGTGTGCCGATCGGGCGTCATCCCAAACAAAAAAAAAAATTGTGATCAGTAAATCTGACAAAATATCGGAAAGTATCCACCAAAAATTGCCGTAATGGCTTCTGTTATTGTTATGCAACATACGTTTGTACATATCGTTGTTGCCTATGCGAAACCATCTATCGACCAAATGCAAAACTTCCCAAATCACAAAAGTGCAAAACCGCCTATAGGCAAAATAATTCCACAAAAAACTAACTCACTACTTAAAAGTTTAGTTCAATTCTATGTTATTCAGGTAAATATTATCTTTTAAAAACAGAAACAAAAATTAAGTTAAAACATTAGCTATACATAGAAGTTAGGTTTTGCTCTCCTGTAAAATTTGACTGCTTTCAGATAGGTGGTTTTGCAAAGGCATCAACGATATGTATTCTGTGGTTCTTATGTGTTTTTTTAGAACTACGAGGTCTAAACCTGTATCCGGAGAGCACAAATGTTATATTATCAGCAAAAGGAATGAACAATAACTCATAAATTTTTTCCAAAAAAGGGGTTCTTGCGGATATCTGCCTAGGATTTGAGTGAAAGTTTTAAACAGAATATACACATATGCATAAAAGTGCAAAAATTACACAGGTTGCACGTTGGAATACGTACAACAAAAATTCCCAAATTGTACACCAAATGGTTGAAAAGAGCAAAATTTTGACAGAGCGATGGTAAATTCTGACAGTTATCGTGGCAAATATAAAGGTAAAATTTTGACAACCAATAATGTCGGCACAGAGATGCATGTGCTGTTTACATTTATATTATTTCACATAAAGTTATGTTCCCACGCGTTATTAAACACAAAAATATAATATAATGCCAAATAGCAAATATTCGTTCACCATAGGAAATTTGTTCACCACATTTTACTCTGACGAAAACAAATATCATTTGATACACAGCCAAAGTCAAAAAAGCCATAAGGCACTGATATGCATTGCAGAGTTAAAGAACTACGAAGGAGGAACATTGACAGGACAACGTCTGTCGGGTCAGCTAGTTGCATATAAAGGTAACTTATTATAATACGTAATACGTTTCTGAATAAAATTCTTTTTTAGGTCAACATAGTTTGAAGCAGTATCTGCCAATGAAGCCCCACAAGTGGTGTTTCAAAATGTTTACGAGAGCTGGTGTGTCCGGCATGATATTTGATTTTGGTATGTATATTGGAGAAGGAACGTGCAAGGCCTGGGAATATCATCAGATATCGTGCTATTTTTATCATCCAATATGCCAGTAAACCAAAATTTCAAACTGTTTTTTGACAATTGGTTTTCTTCAATAAACTTGATGTGTGCTCTAAAAGAAAAAGGCATACTGGCCGTTGGTACAATTTGAAGCAACCGATTGAAAAATTGTGATCTAACCAGTGAGAAAATCCTTCAAAAGGAAGGACGTGGATCGAGCGATTTAAAATATGAAGCAACGCACAACTTGATTGCTTGCCGTTGGTATGATAATAAGAGCGTACAACTGGTTTCAAATTATGTTGGTAAGAATCCCATGACTGAATGCAACAGATGGTGCCGCAAAGAGAATAAATTTATAACTATACCTCGTCCTGGTATAGTTGAATGTTACAACAAACACATGGGATGGGTTGATCTTGCAGACATGCTGCTTGAATTGTACAAAATCAACCACCGCTCAAATAAATGGTACATGCGCTTAGTATACCGGTGTATAAATTCGAGTTTAGTAAACAGTTGGTTGTTGTACCGCAGAGACATTGCAGATACATACGGCGAATCAAAATATATGCCGCTTATAGATCTTCAATTGGATGTTGCTGCCGAACTTTTGAACGCAAGTCAAACTACATCAGTCGCCAAAAAGAGAGGTCGTCCACCATCACTCCTTTTGACAATGAATTCAGGAACTGCTCCATCATCACCAGCTCCATCATCACCAGCTGCTTCTACGGGCTCTGAATCAAATTCATATAAAAGAGCTTATGTTGAAGACCCACCAAAATCACTACGACTTGATGGTTATCATCATTGGCTGGAATGGGGAAAAAGAGGCAGATGTAGAGTATGATCCACTGGGTTTCCAAGCTGTAAATGCAGCAAATGTAATGTGCACTTGTGTTGCAATCCCCAAAAAAAAATGTTTCGTGTCTTATCATACATAAAATATAAATAAACGGCATTTGTAAAAGAAATAAACTTGTTTTTAAATATATACCACCATTGTCCAATGTTGCATATACGCAACATCCTGTAGCTCTTGAACCAGGACACCTAGGTCCTTGAAATTTTGAACAGTTGATATTGATGTCAACCTTATCTTATATATCTACTCTAAAAATGTTTAACCCCGCCCATTTTAATTCAGACATGAGAGGGTTAAATTAAAAGCACAAATCAATTGCGTTCAATTTCAAAGGTTTTATTGAGTTGGGGTTGATTTTTCCTGAGTGAAGCTACTGCCATTCCCAGTTGAGAAATTGTTCCATCTCAACAATAAAACACAAGGTGAGGCAAAAGATATTGTTAAAAAATGTCCGCTCACGAATGAGGGGTTCGATACAGCGTGGAGAAACTTACGCGAGAGATACAAAAATAAACGTATACTTGTGTACTCGCAACTGTTTAACTTAAAAAAGGTAGAGAGTGAGTGTGGTAGCGCAATTAAAACATTGCAACGCGATATAAATAATTGCGTTTGTTTGGTTGTTGTGTTTTCCGACAGGGTGGATATTAGATTCATATTGGAACGAATTTCCGTCGTCCCTTGTCAATTTTGGTTTTGTAGCAAACCGGTTTCGTCGATGCGACATCTTCAATGCTTTATTTCGTTCTGATTTTTGTCTATCCGTTGTCATGTATTTATAGGCTGGACACTGTATCAGGTAGTGTTAGTCTGCGTGTACATGGGTCGTGTCCCACGACCGTACCCGAATGGGTACCTGCAATGAGGGTTGTTTCTGACGATCGTTCATTAGTTGTATATGTTAGGTCAGGTAATTAGTTTGTGTGTGTTAGGTCAGGTTAGTTTCGACGCTCGTTAGTAATGTAGAAGTCGGTTATTTTTGTCTTCTGATTCGTTTTGTGTGTCTGTTTGTTTATTGTTGGTCGTTTTTTTATAGTACCTGCGGTGTTGTCTGGTTTGCTGTATATTAGTTTCAGGGGTTCAAATATTGCGTCAGAAATGGTGTTAGTTTGTTCGTTTATTACCCTCCCGTCAAAGGTCTTAAGTTTGTATATTTCCATGTTTTCGAGCACATTTAGGCGTCGCCCCTTTCTTTCTACGTGCAGTGTTCTGGCTGTATTTTTGATGTTGGCGGGGGTGCATTTGTTTTCGAACATGTGATTTGCGAAGTTCGACTCTGGTGTGATAGTGGGTTTTCGTGTTTTCCTGTTGTAGTCCCTTATGTGCTCTCGGAAACGTGTACTTATTTTCCGTCCGGTTTGTCCTATGTAGCTGTGCTGGCATTCGCAGGTAAGCTTATATATTCCATGTTCGCTGAATGGCTCTTCCGAGTTAGTATTGGTTCTTAGTTTTCGCCCTAAGTTGTTTGATGTTCTGAACGCTATGTTCATGTTGTGTTTCTTGAAGAAGTTTGCCAGTTTGTATGTCGTTTTTCCAGTGTATGTCATTGTCGTCCACATCTTGGGTTTTTCTTCTGCGTTATGTCTTTTCTGGGATCCATGCTTCCTTCGGAGCGTGTCTACTAGGCCTTTTTTGTATCCGTTGCTTGTAGCTATGTCGTATATGGTGGTAAGCTCTTTCTTGTATGATTCTTGAGTGAGGGGTGTTCTCTGAAGCCTGTTCACTAGGTGTCTTAATGCCGCATTTTTGTGCTGTTGGGGATGGTTTGATGTGGAATGAATTATGGTGTCCGTTGTTGTTGGTTTTCTGTAGATGTCGTATTTAAATTTGTTTGTGGTTTTGTCAATCTTTATCGTTAGGTCCAGGTAGTTCAGTTCTCCTTCTTTCTCGGTCTCCATAGTGAATTTTATATTGTCATGTTGTTTGTTTAAAAACTCTAGTATTCGTTCTTCATTGTTAGTGTCCAATATACAGATAATGTCGTCGACGTACCTTGCGTAAAATGTCACTCCTAGTTCAGTTTTTAGTTCCTGCATGTATTTTGTTTCCAAATTCTGCATGAATGCTTCCATGGGAATGGATGATGTTGGGTTCCCCATTCCCAGTCCGTTTGTTTGTCTGTATATCTTATTGTTGAACATGAAGTAATTTTGCTGTAAAGTTGTTCTTAGTGTGTTCGTAATCTGTGCTGTTCTGACCGTATCTTTGGTTTTATCACGTAGTGTTTTGTGTACTATGTCCAATGTCTCTGGAAGCGG
>OX608078.1:85957658-86237161 GCA_951509765.1 Sphenella marginata
TGTACACGCAGACTAACACTACCTGATACAGTGTCCAGACTATAAATACATGACAACGGATAGACAAAAATCAGAACGAAATAAAGCATTGAAGATGTCGCATCGACGAAACCGGTTTGCTACAAAACCAAAATTGACAAGGGACGACGGAAATTCGTTCCAATATGAATCTAATATCCACCCTGTCGGAAAACACAACAACCAAACAAACGCAGTTAGCGCCTGTCAGGCTTTCAACGTGAACCCAAACATAGTATTAACAAGATACAAACGACGTCTATCCAAAATACATACGACAAAAGCAAACATCTGGTTCAACAGACAATGTCTGTCCTTGAACGTTACACACCCAAATATGCCCGGATCCAGATAAAAGCAAATACACCAGCGAGCAAGAGAACGGTTAGAAGAGCGGAAAAGGACTTTCTACGGAATGAAATACATAGCCTATATGCTAAGAAGGACAAGACAAATGCCGAAATATTGACTATCCACCTACAACTGGCTGATCTCTTACCTACAGTTATATTGATGGACTGCTTGGATAGGATAGAAGCTGAGGTAAAGAATGAACACAAGCGGAAATACAAAACATTGAACAGAAAGTTGGACAAACTAACGGGAAGACACGAGCACAACGTTCAACAAACTCATAGATTTCACGACAGGTTCGTAAATTTAACCGCGGTGGACATCAGCAACGAGGAAGCCCAACTTCTCGAGAAAGGACTAAAGCACAACGTAGTAGACAATAACAAGGCAAGAAGCACGGAACAAGCGATAGTTGATGCAGAGGTTGCAATATCGCTCCTCCCCTACGAAGAACAAGAACACGCCAGACACATGTGCAGGGAGATCATCAGTAAGGACATAACAAAGCAAGACCAACAGAATACGGATAAAGAGGGGATAATAATGAAAGGCCTACGACAAAAGCTTAAAAGGAACAACGTTGTTACAACAAAGGCCGACAAAGGAAACACGACAGTGCTCATGGACAAGGACAAATATATAACAAAAACCGAGGAATTAATCAAACAAATGAAATGCCGCGTAATCAACCAAAACCCCACCGATAAATACCAGATGGAAATCAAAGGGGCTATAAAAAATGCTACAAAAATAATAGACGAGAGGACGGGACATAGTCTGACACAAATGAACCCATCGGCTCCCCCACTAATAGCGCTACCAAAAATTCATAAGCAGGATACGCCAATGCGGCCAATAATAAATTTCAAGTCAGCGCCGGGTTACAAACTATCAAAACATCTAAAGACGATACTAAATGACACGCTTGAACTCGACCATAAGTATACGATAAAGAATACAAGCGAACTAATAGAAAGACTTGAAAACGTCAAACTCTCAGAAAAAAGCACAATCGTCTCATTTGACATAAAAGACCTGTACCCTTCTATACCGCTTCCAGAGACATTGGACATAGTACACAAAACACTACGTGATAAAACCAAAGATACGGTCAGAACAGCACAGATTACGAAACACACTAAGAACAACTTTACAGCAAAATTACTTCATGTTCAACAATAAGATATACAGACAAACAAACGGACTGGGAATGGGGAACCCAACATCATCCATTCCCATGGAAGCATTCATGCAGAATTTGGAAACAAAATACATGCAGGAACTAAAAACTGAACTAGGAGTGACATTTTACGCAAGGTACGTCGACGACATTATCTGTATATTGGACACTAACAATGAAGAACGAATACTAGAGTTTTTAAACAAACAACATGACAATATAAAATTCACTATGGAGACCGAGAAAGAAGGAGAACTGAACTACCTGGACCTAACGATAAAGATTGACAAAACCACAAACAAATTTAAATACGACATCTACAGAAAACCAACAACAACGGACACCATAATTCATTCCACATCAAACCATCCCCAACAGCACAAAAATGCGGCATTAAGACACCTAGTGAACAGGCTTCAGAGAACACCCCTCACTCAAGAATCATACAAGAAAGAGCTTACCACCATATACGACATAGCTACAAGCAACGGATACAAAAAAGGCCTAGTAGACACGCTCCGAAGGAAGCATGGATCCCAGAAAAGACATAACGCAGAAGAAAAACCCAAGATCTGGACGACAATGACATACACTGGAAAAACGACATACAAACTGGCAAACTTCTTCAAGAAACACAACATGAACATAGCGTTCAGAACATCCAACAACTTAGGGCGAAAACTAAGAACCAATACTAACTCGGAAGAGCCATTCAGCGAACATGGAATATATAAGCTTACCTGCGAATGCCAGCACAGCTACATAGGACAAACCGGACGGAAAATAAGTACACGTTTCCGAGAGCACATAAGGGACTACAACAGGAAAACACGAAAACCCACTATCACACCAGAGTCGAACTTCGCAAATCACATGTTCGAAAACAAATGCACCCCCGCCAACATCAAAAATACAGCCAGAACACTGCACGTAGAAAGAAAGGGGCGACGCCTAAATGTGCTCGAAAACATGGAAATATACAAACTTAAGACATTTGACGGGAGGGTAATAAACGAACAAACTAACACCATTTCTGACGCAATATTTGAACCCCTGAAACTAATATACAGCAAACCAGACAACACCGCAGGTACTATAAAAAAAACGACCAACAATAAACAAACAGACACACAAAACGAATCAGAAGACAAAAATAACCGACTTCTACATTACTAACGAGCGTCGAAACTAACCTGACCTAACACACACAAACTAATTACCTGACCTAACATATACAACTAATGAACGATCGTCAGAAACAACCCTCATTGCAGGTACCCATTCGGGTACGGTCGTGGGACACGACCCATGTACACGCAGACTAACACTATCTGATACAGTGTCCAGACTATAAATACATGACAACGGATAGACAAAAATCAGAACGAAATAAAGCATTGAAGATGTCGCATCGACGAAACCGGTTTGCTACAAAACCAAAATTGACAAGGGACGACGGAAATTCGTTCCAATATGAATAAATAATTGCCTTTCGTCCTTGCGAAGTCATAAAATTGACACTTCGAACTGGGACGCAATTATTACTTACTTGTGTTCAACGAAATTGCCGGAAAGTACGCTTGGTCTATGGGAGCAAAGCATAGACCATAAAGTGGAAATATCCAAGTGGGAGGATATGGACAAATTTTTGTCCTACCGCTTCCAGACACTTGAAACAGTGTCTGGGTTCATAGGGGATTCTTCGAAAGCGCAGAAACCGCAATCTACGCGACCTGCCAACGAAACCCCTACAAAAAGACTTGGTGCATACCAAGCAAATGTAACAAAATCACTATGCACAAAGTGCAAGTCAAACTCCCACAGATTGCGAAACTGTCCCCGTTTTCTCAAGTTAACGCCGGTGGAGCGAATTAATTTCGTTAAATCGACTAAGGGCTGCCTAAACTGCTTATCCCCAGGACATATGTACAGTGTCGAAGTGCAGCAGTTCGTACGACTGCAACAAATGCCACTCTCGACATCATACGCTCCTGCATGCGGAGTCTCTACAGACGCAGTCACAAAATGTTAAATCCTGCCATGTGCATTCAAGTGCAGGTGTGCTGATAGGGACAGCTCGAGTCACCATTCATCATAATGGTACAGACTTCCCAGCAAGAGCACTTATCGATTCTGGCTCAGAATGCTCGTTCATGACAGAACGCCTAAAGCGCCGAATCAATCTACCAGCAAAAAGGATGCATGCCCAAGTTTCGGGTATCACTAATGCTGTGTCGGCTCAAGTCAAGGAGGCCTCCCACATTGAACTCCGTTCACCAGTGACCCTTGCTTTAGCCTAACAACTCCTGTGCTAATTCTAGCCAAACTAACTGGGAATCTGCCATCCGGTCATATCGACGCAACGACTATGCAGGCATTCCAAAACTTATTCTTGGCAGATGAGAGATTCTACGTTAATGAAGAAGTAGATCTCATACTTGGTGGAGATATATATCCGCAAATAATACTGAGCGGACTAAAAAAGAATGTACTAAGTACACCGGTGTTCGCTTGGATACTAACCGGGCATGTAGACGCACCCAATCCAACCAGAAATATAGTGTCGTTTTACAGCGAAATTGCTTTGGACAAACAGCTCAGCATTCTGGGAGTTATAAAATCTGCCCAAAACTAAAAGTCCAAACGCAGATGACAAATTCTGCGAAGATTTATATAGGGCAACTACGAGTAGTAGAGAAGATGGGAGATATGTCGTCTCACTTCCATTCAGACAGGAATACCCGGAAAGTCTAAACATAGGGGGATCTCTTAGGAGAGCCTGCTCGCAATTCTTTCGAAATGAAACGCGGTTAGCAAAAAACTCAGATTTAGCGAAAGAATACATAAGGGTCTTGTCTGTGTATGAGACATTAGGGCATATGCAAAAAATTAGGGAGATGGTTCAGCCGATTCGGCGAATAGCTATTTTTTGCCCCATCACGCCGTAGTTAAGGCGGAGAGTACCACCACTAAGGTACGAGTCGTTTTCAACGCCTCAAGCCAAAGAGCGAATGGCACAAGTTTGAACGACATTCTCCTGCCTGGCCCAGTACTGCAATCAGGTCTTCCAGTACTTATACTTCGCTGGAGACTATATCGTTTCGTGTTTAATAGTGACATCGAAAAGATGTATAGGCAAATATGGATGAGCGATGATCACACAAAATTTCAACGAATTGTTTATCGAACATCGCCGCAAGAACCCATAAGCCTGTACGAAATAAAAACGGTCCCTTTGGGGGTCAATTGCGCGCCTTATTTAGCAATTAGAACCCTTTTGCAACTTGCAGATGATGTAGAAAGTTCATATCCTACAGCATCTAGCATATTACGGGAAGGCATGTGCGTTGACGACGTACTAGCGGGGGGACATACACTCGCATCGGCCATTAATGCGAGAAATGAAATTCGAGAAGACTGACACTCCGCTGGCTTCCCACTACGGAAATGGACTTCGAATTCTGAAGAAATTCTCAACGACATCCCTAAATCAGATTGGCTGACGGAGGACTTTTCGGCGTTTGAAGATACCAGCACCAATAAGGCATTTGGCATAAGATGGAATGCCCATTCCGACTTATTCTACTTTCAAGCAAGGCCACTGGAAGAAAGTGAAAAGCTGAAAAAAGAGCGATTTTGTCCGCCATTACCAAACTTTTCGACCCCTTAGGATGGCTTCCACCAATGGTCATTGTGGCCAAAATTTTGATGCAAAACATCTGGTTAGAGGGAACCGATTGGGACGAACCAGTTTCGTCCAATACATTGGAGCGATGGCAAAACTTCAGACAGCAATACCACGAAATCGACAAGATTCGGATACCACGATGGGTAAACTTTTCACCAGAAGATGACGTCGAAATTCATGGATTCTGCGACGCTTCGGAAAAGGCATACGCTGCAGCCGTCTACATGCGAATCAAAAGGAATGAGGATATTTTCGTATCTCTACTCTTGGCTAAAACCAGAGTAGCACCCGTGAAGAGTATTTCACTTGGACGGATTCCACCATCGTTTTGGCATGGATAAGGAAACCACCATGTTCCTGGTCAACTTTCGTCGCACACAGGATAACCAAAATCATCGACCTGTCGGCAGCAAGGACTGGCTTCATGTCAACTCGGAATCGAATCCAGCAGACTTAGGAAGCAGGGGACTACCAGCATCGGACTTGGTCAACAATTCTTTGTGGTGGCAGGGACCTTCTTGGTTACAAGAAGACAACTCACAATGGCCAGTACAAGAACACGAATACCATACTTCCATGGAGGAAAAGAGAGCGCAGGCCTACGCAATATCAAAGCAACAAGAAATCGATATTCTTGACCGATTTTCGGATCTACCGAGAGCTTTGAGGGTTCTTTCGAAAAACTCATCGCCAGAAAAAAGCTTCATTTCAAGAAAAGTCATGTTTAATCTCATCCAGTGGGATTAAGACAACGACTCAAATCTTGATAAAACTCTATCAGAAGCAATTGTATCAGGAGGATTATGTGAATTTGAAGAAGGGAAAGTCTATTGATAGGAAAAGCGAGATATTGCCACTCAACCCATTCATCGACAATGATGATAGTATTAGGGCCGGTGGACGTCTTGGATCATCTCAAGACCTCGCTTATAACGAGCGCCACCCAATCATATTGCCATATAATTGTAGTTTGACGCGTTTGACTGTACAAATCGTACATAAAATCTCCCTCCATGGGGAAAACCAACTAATGCTCCGTCTCGTTCGCACCCAATACTGAATTCCGAATGTCAAGAACATGATTAGGGCCAAAATCCATAATTGCAAGGTATGCACTATATACCGAAAACGATGGGTACCCTGCCTTGCGAGGGCACTTCCTTCACTCGCGCGTTTACTAATACCGGGGTGGACTTTGCCGGGCCTTTCGATATTAAAAGTTACCGCGGTAGAAGATGTCGACTATCAAAGGGCTACGTTTGCCTCTTTGTCTGTTTCACCACAAAAGCGATCCATCTGGAAGCGACCAGTGATCTTAGTACCCCATCCTTTCTAGCAGCCTTTTCGCGTTTTGTCGCTAGACGAGGATGTCCCAGAAACATATTCTCCGACAATGGTACCAACTTTGTCGGAGCGTCAAGATTTCTACGATTCAGGCCGGGGCTCCACATAGGGGGGGACTGTGGGAGGCAGGAGTGAGAAAGAAATTAAATTTTTAGTGATAGTTATTTTTGATTTTAACTATCACTAAAAAATAGTGGTAGTGCATTTTTAGTGGTAGTGCAAATATGCCCAACCCTGAATATGACAGGTTCGATATCTGTTAATTCATCTACATCATTGTCTATGTTATCCTTATTACAAGCGCTTGTACACCCATTGTCATTTTTCATCAACTATTTTTGTACTTATTGTATATATTTCTATATGTTTGAGGTCTTGTCACTCGAGAACTGCTGAATTTAATTGAATGAAGGTCTACTAGTTATACTAGTTTATAGTTTTAGAGAAAATAAAATAAAAGTATACGCGATGGAATTTAAAAATAATACCGGTGAGGGTGAAAATAATTCGCAAGCTTCCATGCGTGCTACTAAACGATTTCTTGAATTCGACAATCACGCTAAAGGTATTTGATTGAATAAAGCCAATCTGTGTATTGTTTATAATAATTTCATTCTTTAGATACAAGTCAATGGCAGAGCCATATCAACCGAAGTAGATTTCTACTTGAACGATGATGATAGCAACATTGATGCTTTACGCCGCTTTCCCACAATAAGAAAGATGTTCTTAAAATATAACGCAGCTCTTCCATCCTCTGCGCCAGTGGAAAGACTATTTTCCTTTCCAGGAATTGTTAATAGATGTTAATAACTCTAATGTTGAAATGCTGGTATTAAAGGCAAATACAAATTTTAAAAACTAGAACTTCAAACATATACATACTTCTGTGCTTACTTATTTGATGCATTTATTTATTTACATGAAATATAATTATAAACTATTATATTACATAAGAAGGTAACTAGCAAACATGGGTTATAACCTAAGCTTCCTAATTTTGGTGGTAATTTAGTGCATTTTCCAAGTGGTAGTGCAATTTATTTTCACTATAAAATTAGTGATAGTGAAAATTCAAAAACACTATAACTAAATATTTAGTGATAGTGAGCAATAGTTTCAACTGAGCAAAATAATTTAATCATACAACATTTTCTGTGTCACGCATCGTATCGAAATCGTGCCAGGTGGAGATGCATTATTAACACGATGTGTCAGTTTAATATTCCAAAAAGACGCCATATCATAATTATTTTACAAGATTCGAAAATTATTCCCGAGTCCCTTGTATATACCGAATTTGCATTGCCCATGGTCTATACTAAAATTAATGCGAGATCCTCTGGATAACTTAAGCGCTATCGATATGCAAAACCTAAGAACAAAAATTTCATCTGACCTTGAAACTTTCATGGCATTCATGCACGCACTGAGGATTACTTTAGATCAGTGGTGGCCAGAATTAAAATATCAATGCACGCGTGCGTAGGCTACCTTTTGCTGCCGACGACGATGCCATCACACGCATAGTATCAATGAAGTCGTGTGGCGAAGTTCGGGAGAGTGGCCCATCAATCTTGCTTACTTTTATCAAGTAAGCATAGCGCTGAGCTCTCTCTGGCACACATACAAGCGAAATTGCGAATGTGGTCGTTTGGCCACCACTGCTTTAGATCCAATAAACACGGAAGTTGTTCGAAGAGCATCCCTTGGCATGCGTTTTGACGGACGTCTCCACGAGCTACAACAAAATGTTTGTCTCGAAGGGTATAATCGCACAGAGTTAGTAACAGCCGTTTGTTAACCGCATGAAATCCTGCAAAGAAAATAAACCATTAACACATCATACGCATTTTCATATGTACATACAAGCATACAAAATGTGTCACAAAGCATGCTCCGGCCGCCACAGCTTTGCGACACATTTTCTACAACAAAAGTAAAGTGCGCTGCCACCGAAACGACAAAGTATTTCGGGCAGCGCAAAACAAAAACTTACCCAATCCTATCCAGATGTCCATGCAACGTCCAGGCTATCAACCATACCTGCCTCCATATGGCCATAGAAATCTGAAAAGAAAAAAAATTAGGATAACATGTTTCAAAGTGTCCCCACTTATCATCAGATCCCTTTTCGGACACGGATATGAACCCGTGTCTGCACCAACGCCGCTGTTAGAAATCTAACAACTCAGCTATGATGCCCTGTGACGTCACGATGCATTCATCCCCACTTCAATTTTTCCTTTGGTTTTTTGTTGTTTTTTTTTTTTTTAGTCTTGCCAACAGTATACACACATTGCTTAGACTACCTGTCTAAATATCAATGCGTGTGTTGGGCTTGTTTGTTTGTACATTGTTATTGTACTTAACCCGTGCTCTGGTTTTAGTGTATTTTGTTTTTGGTTTTTACGGTCTTTCTATTTACATATATTTGTAACATTTGCAAGCTCGAGACCCAGTGAACAATAATAATTGGTTTTAATTATTATATTCGATTTTTGTGGAAAAATTGATATTTGGAGAAAAATTACAAAGTTAATCACAGCGATGGATAGGATTACATGTTTCAAAGTGTCCCCACTTATCATCAGATCCCTTTTCGGACACGGATATGAACCCGTGTCTGCACCAACGCCGCTGTTAGAAATCTAACAACTCAGCTATGATGCCCTGTGACGTCACGATGCATTCATCCCCACTTCAATTTTTCCTTTGGTTTTTTGTTGTTTTTTTTTTTTTTTTATTTTATTTTATTTTTTTTTTTTAGTCTTGCCAACAGTATACACACATTGCTTAGACTACCTGTCTAAATATCAATGCGTGTGTTGGGCTTGTTTGTTTGTACATTGTTATTGTACTTAACCCGTGCTCTGGTTTTAGTGTATTTTGTTTTTGGTTTTTACGGTCTTTCTATTTACATATATTTGTAACATTTGCAAGCTCGAGACCCAGTGAACAATAATAATTGGTTTTAATTATTATATTCGATTTTTGTGGAAAAATTGATATTTGGAGAAAAATTACAAAGTTAATCACAGCGATGGATAGGATTACATGTTTCAAAGTGTCCCCACTTATCATCAGATCCCTTTTCGGACACGGATATGAACCCTTTCTATTTACATATATTTGTAACATTTGCAAGCTCGAGACCCAGTGAACAATAATAATTGGTTTTAATTATTATATTCGATTTTTGTGGAAAAATTGATATTTGGAGAAAAATTACAAAGTTAATCACAACGATGGATAGGATTACATGTTTCAAAGTGTCCCCACTTATCATCAGATCCCTTTTCGGACACGGATATGAACCCGTGTCTGCACCAACGCCGCTGTTAGAAATCTAACAACTCAGCTATGATGCCCTGTGACGTCACGATGCATTCATCCCCACTTCAATTTTTCCTTTGGTTTTTTGTTGTTTTTTTTTTTTTTTTTTTTTATTTTTAGTCTTGCCAACAGTATACACACATTGCTTAGACTACCTGTCTAAATATCAATGCGTGTGTTGGGCTTGTTTGTTTGTACATTGTTATTGTACTTAACCCGTGCTCTGGTTTTAGTGTATTTTGTTTTTGGTTTTTACGGTCTTTCTATTTACATATATTTGTAACATTTGCAAGCTCGAGACCCAAATATCAATTTTTCCACGAAAATCGAATATAATAATTAAAACCAATTATTATTGTTCACTGGGTCTCGAGCTTGCAAATGTTACAAATATATGTAAATAGAAAGACCGTAAAAACCAAAAACAAAATACACTAAAACCAGAGCACGGGTTAAGTACAATAACAATGTACAAACAAACAAGCCCAACACACGCATTGATATTTAGACAGGTAGTCTAAGCAATGTGTGTATACTGTTGGCAAGACTAAAAAAAAAAAAAAAATAAAAAAAAAATAAAAAAAAAACAACAAAAAACCAAAGGAAAAATTGAAGTGGGGATGAATGCATCGTGACGTCACAGGGCATCATAGCTGAGTTGTTAGATTTCTAACAGCGGCGTTGGTGCAGACACGGGTTCATATCCGTGTCCGAAAAGGGATCTGATGATAAGTGGGGACACTTTGAAACATGTAATCCTATCCATCGCTGTGATTAACTTTGTAATTTTTCTCCAAATATCAATTTTTCCACAAAAATCGAATATAATAATTAAAACCAATTATTATTGTTCACTGGGTCTCGAGCTTGCAAATGTTACAAATATATGAAAAAAGATTAGGTTAGACACAAAATTTTTCAACAAAAATCACCAATTTACTTACCTCTGCTACTGCTGGTGACCACGCGTGCCGGAAACAAGTATAATAATGAATTGGGTAATTTTTCTCTGCTACGCTAGCAGAGAAAAAATGAACAATGAATTTGCCCTTTTTTTGCACGTCTTCTATACAAATACCTGCCAGAGTAAGTAAATATAAATATGTATGTACGACATACTTTTCGGTCGCGAGCTTCGCTTGACCACTCACTAGCAAAGCGTAAGTAAACATATATATGTATGTGTGGTTCAATTGAACCGTCGCTCAATGCGAGCGCCATACCTATATGTAAATATGGGGTTGGGTTTTAATGAGTGCACCGTGCCTATGAATGTTTTTTTTTGTTTAAAAGGGTAAAGGGGGTCCCAGAAATCACAGAACTAAAGCCCGCACTTGGAGGCAACTCATATTTTAAGAGAAAATCTAATTTGAAGATTCGAATTTTCCCAACCAAAATGTGTAAATTTTAAAACACTTTGATAACACTATACACACTAAACTATAGGTGTGTTCGGCCAGCGTAAAATTTTATCAAATTTTACAAAGCGTTTACTGAAAAAGTGTTCGGCTAGCATAAAATTTTATGAAAAGAGAGCGGATTTTGACAGTTCATTTCGTGAGAGAGCTGCAAGCGTTTACTGGACAGAAATTACCCAGTAGAAATTGCAAGTGAAAACAGCTGATCAAATTGAACAGCTGATAATCATCAAAATAAAAATTTATAATTTTTAATTAACAATTTTCAAAGTGAAATGGAATTTGCGGCAGTCTTCAACGTACAAAGGAAATAATAACCTTATCTTCTCACCTATTTGGACTTTTTGGAATGTTCCTGGAGAACATTGCACATTTAATTGCTTTATATTTTCCATTTTAAACGCTAGCAGAGAAAAAATGAACAATGAATTTGCCCTTTTTTTTGCACGTCTTCTATACAAATACCTGCCAGAGTGAGTAAATATAAATATGTATGTACGACATACTTTTCGGTCGCGAGCTTCGCTTGACCACTCACTAGCAAAGCGTAAGTAAACATATATATGTATGTGTGGTTCAATTGAACCGTCGCTCAATTCGAGCGCCATACCTATATGTAAATATGGGGTTGGGTTTTATTGAGTGCACCGTGCCTATGAATGTTTTTTTTTGTTTAGAAGGGTAAAGGGGGTCCCAGAAATCACAGAACTAAAGCCCGCACTTAGAGGCAACTCATATTTTAAGAGAAAATCTAATTTGAAGATTCGAATTTTCCCAACCAAAATGTGTAAATTTTAAAACTCTTTGATACACCTAAACACATTATAGCGCAGTTAGCCAAAAAACTGGTTGCCGCATGTCATTGAGGTCACTCGCATCTACGTATGAGCGATTATTGTAACCCGCAGTGGCAACGTAGAAATCAGCTGTTTTCATTTATTTACATTTTGTATAATGTTGCCATCGATCAGTTTTCATGCAAGTATCCACCTATCAATTTACAGTTTTTCACTTTTTTTAATATTAGTTGCGACCTTTTAGCAACTAATATTAAATATGTATGCCTGGTTAATTTTTTCATTATTTACCACTTTTAGTATTAATTCCTCGTTATTTTGATAATATTAGAAAAATGTTTTAGGAATTTTTTGTAATAACTGCAAACGGGCTATACTCAGCATACAAACATATTAATAGGCAACTCCGTTGCTTGAGAGAGCAATCAGCTGACACGGTTTTACGTAAAAAATCAAATCAAACCAGATTTTTACGTACGGTATTGCGTCAGCCACGGGTTTCGGTAATCGCTTACATTGATTCTCATAAGATAGGTTGGATCAGCTGACACGGTAACTCGTTAGCTACGGCAACTCGTCGTTCGCTAACTGCACTATTACACAAAAACCCGCTTCCACACAGTCCCGCACTGTTTTTTGCCCGAGTTTTGCGCGAATAACCGCTTTAAACATTTAAATTTTTTATCACAGAAAGCCCGACATGTTTTTCGCTTGGCAACAACAATGCCTTCGGATTAGTTGCAGTTAAACGAGTAGCAACTGCTGATGGCTCTGAAGGAATAAACAAACTATGTTATGGCACGTTCACTGCAACATTGCTTGTTTATTCTTCATTTTATAGATTTTCTTTAATAATTGTTAAGAAACGCGGAGATTTATCACGTTTATTAACCACGAACAGATATAATGCCGAAAACTAAGCAGCTTGCAACGAGATTAATTTGATCTAGTTAATAAAAAAATGTTGCCAGACCTTCCAACTTCTTATATTTTAGGTACTGGTGCAGTTTATGGAGCCCACCCAAAACTACACCAAAAAAGTCGAGTGGGGTATCACGTCTAGATTTAGAATCTGAAATGAGATTTTTGTTTTTTCAACCGTTCAAAAGTTATTTGCAGTTAAAATTCACAATTTTCTGTCATTTTCATGTGGTTGTTGTAATGGCACATTAGGCTGAGCCAAAAAAGTGGAAAAGTGTGGGAAACGTGGCACGCGGAAGGACATCAGCGTGGCGGTAGCCACGGCTATGGCACACACCCGGAGTTGGAATGGCGTAGCCCAGGGCTATTTTTTGAAGCGCGGCCGAAGGCCGCTTACCCGGAAATGTGTTTTGCACATAAAAAACATGGATCACGCCCCGAGTTGGAAAGTTTTACCCTCATAACTTTTGAAAATTCGAAAAAAACCAACAAAAATCTCATTTCAGATTCTAAATCTAGACGTGAATACGCGTCTTCCACTTTTTGGTCTAGTTTTCCACTTTTTTGGTCTAGTTTTGGGTGGGCCCCATAAACTGCACCATTACCATATTTTATTACAACTTTATCAAATATGTATGAAAATTATGAGAATATGTTTGTAAAATTGTAGTTGATAATACAATTTAAATCTTTATAGCTATATCTGTTTAACTTGTTTTGTTGAAAGCCCCCTTAAGTTTCTGTAATTTGCATGTGCTTCTGGTAGACATAGATATAAGGTATGGATGTACAGTAGACCGGGTCGAAAAAAAAAGTTGTAAAAGACCGCCCCTAAAATTGAAGCTTATGTTGAGAGGGTTCCGGAAAAATTTTTATTTTTTTTTTTATCCTTACAAAAACAGCCCAAATGGTTTTTTTATTGTAACTTTTTTATTTCACATCCGATTTTAAAAATTGATATGTCAAAATTTATACCTTGAGACCCTGCATATATCCTTCTAATGTCCTTTTGGGATCGGAAGTAGTTTTAACATAGTTGCGTCAGCTAACCGAGTTATAGGTCCTTGAAATATCCTTTTTGTTTCACCAAGCGAAAGTGCTTCGAAATTCATGACAATGTTGCCTTTGAATTGTTTGACTAACTTTAGAATCCAAGAAGTAACGAATTCAATATTTTCAAATGGAACTAGTCGTCGGCGTTATACAAATGTCAAGATATTATGATAGATCTTGACGTGACTCAAGATTTTTATACTGTTTCCGGCTTTGTAGCCTTGCCAAAATGTGACCGAGGCGCTTCTCATCCGTGACAGCACTTGCAGATTCACTAACAACACGTACAAATCGTTCAGTGTTTTGAGAGTGACAAGGGAATTCTGCAAAATTTATTATATATATATATATATATATATACAAGTACCTGCAATTTTAGTTTGAAGATATTTACCTGGAATATTTATTATTTCGTTTTCTGAAAACTGAAACTTTATAGGTGGACTGTCTGTGTAGAACTGCACACAAGGGGGTTCCGTAACTATAAACTGTCTCCAATCGATCATGCTGACATAGGAGTCACTATTGAAGTTTATTACGCCTCGTTTTGGTAAGCTAAATATGCGAAGCCTTACCGGTGGATCTTGGCGTGCCACTCTGATTTTTTCGTACCCCTCCATTCGTATCTTTTGATCAGTATCAGGGCCCTTACTCTGTAGTTCTATTCTAAAGAAATTTCGTTCGCTTTCGAGCGATTCGTACTCTGTAAAGAATTTTCGATTAGAATACATTCGTTGTTCGAGTTCCATTTTGCTCCCTTCGGATTTGATTTTTCCCCTTTCGTTTGTAGAAAATTTGGCACTCTCTGTCTCGAAAACAAATGTCAAAGTAGTCGAATGTTAGAAAATTTTATTCTACAATAATTTAGCAAACGAAAATCAACAAAAATGTAACTTCCTATGAATAAAATCAAATATTTCTCTTTTTCTCATCAAAAAATCGTTTACAAGGCAGAAAGATTTAAGCAACCAAAAACGAAACCTCGACAGTTTGAGATTATTGTTTGGTATTTAAGTGCAGCGGCGAGCTTAATAATTGGGGGAATCGCTGTTGATTTTTGAGGAATACTTAGCTCTGGGACAATTGCATTTAGTACATACTGAAATGCGTCCTTATTCAACCTAAAGTTTTGAACAAAGCTGTAATGGAATAATTGGAAATAAATTAGGCATAGTCGGTCTACAAATTAATCAATATATTTACCATTGATATTGAGTATATTGGAATTATCCCTAATAACGCGCAACTAGCTCCGTCAATGTATTTGCATCTGCATCCAACCATAGCGCTACCAAATCCATTTCACATTATTCTATTTACCTTTTATTTTGTAAAATTAAAACTTCTTAAATCGCAATGTTTTCAATTTGGTTTGTTTTGCTTTTGTTTTCTTTTCGTATTTTTCTTTGAGTTTGACATTTGTGAAACAGTGTTGCTCACCCTTATCGAATATTTTCTAAAGTGAATTCTAACGAACTACCGAGTGCCGATGTGTCTTAGAATCGATTTTTGCTTTCGAGTAGAACAGCCTTTCGAATAGAACTACAGAGTGAGGGCCCAGTTATCATTGCCAGCAATATATTTTCTGGATGAAAGTAGCATGCATTATTCTCTACCGTTGGACGTATGATGGCTTGTACATCAGTTGGTAGCTGTCGCATCCAGCAAATATACTTAAAAACATGTCTACTTCCATGAATTGCTTGTGGCTGGCTCTTAATAAGAAACCAGAATGGAGCATAAACTTTTACTATAAACTCTACGATTATTCGTAGCACTGGTGACTGCGTTTTTTTGGAAGCATATAGTCGAAGTAACCTAGAAGCTGTTTTAATCCAACGAGCTGCATTTACGGGACCGGGATTCTTACTGGCTAGATTTTCGTCACATACACCACTATTTATTGCTGAAACCATATCGAACAAGTAGCGCTGATCATTGCGTATTTCCCACGAACCAATCTTTTCAGGCATAACGCCCATAGCAATAGCTTCGAAGCCATTTACAACCTGTAAAAGAAAAAATTGTTTATGTATAAGATATAAGATATCAATAAATACTGTATTTAATATACTTTAAACTTACCGGGTATTTCGTGCAAGTCATAATTTCGGACCCCAACACTCCTGCCAAACTCCAGGCCCTTTCTGATTGCCAAGGTAGTGAGTTAATAACTTTTTTAGAGGCAACTCATTAAAATGGAACAAACACACATTCCACTGCAGGGGCCTTTGTAAATATCGTTCCATTTGTACATTTACTCCCGTTTAATATCCAGTATTTACAACTGCACCGTCACAGCTTATGGCAACTAGTTGGCTTAGACAATGGCCTCGGGCATTCAAAAAACTCACGATTTCCTTCTGGATTGTTTTCCCAGTGCCTTCTTTTGGAGATACATACCCGATGAATTTCGATTCAGGCTCCTCCAGCATGGTTATATGCTCCTCTCTGAGAAGCATTGTTCTTGTTTGTCCCTGAACTAGTTTTTTCTTCAAAGTAATGTCCTGTTTGCCATCATAGGATATACATCTGAGTAAATTCTCGGCTTTTGTTGCTGCTTCGGCCTGAGCCCTAAACTTAGAACGCTCTCGTGAAATTTTATTTTTGTCTATTACAAGATTATCGAAATATCCGATTATTTTTGCGGAAATGCTCTCTGAAAAATCTTCCTTTATAAGCATTGTTGCGCGCAATGATCCAAAGCGATCGGAAGTATCCGACCTATCCAATGCCATGGAATAGTTATGAAGTGACACGTCAGATACTTTCAAATTTGTAATTCTTACTTCACACGATTCATTGTCCTCACTTGAACTAGGCACATAATTCGTCACACTTGTAGTACTGTTGTCGTTATATTCGGACCAAACTTTGGAGGAAACTTCAGAAGAAACTTCGGAGAAAACTTCTGCTTTATCCAACTCACTACTAATAGTCAATAGTCTTAGCCCGCACTGATCTTTAAAAAACAGTTTTGCTTTGCACGGAACTCTACTTTCACTAGGGCATTTACATTGCCGGTTGAGGTCTATGGCGCACTTACACTGTGATATTAAAAATATCTGATTCCATTCCTCGTTTTTATATTTACGCGGATGTTTTTTTATACTGTAGTAACTCTGAACGAGGCCCTTAAGGTTCCTACGGAGCGTAGATTTGGTGACAATAGGAATCTTTGCCTGCTGCCATAAGTTTGCAATTGTCTGCAAAACAACTGGCATATAGTCATAAAGACTTCGATTTTTTGGGACACTTGAAGAACCATAATGTTTTAAAAATAAAAAATTGTCAATTACACCACGTTTCGTAGGTAACTTTGTTCTGTCGATATCGCGTTTAAGAAAAACCATTTTTATCCGCACTCACTAATTTAACTTGTCTTAGTACTTTTTTGATTTTAATATTCTAACAAGCTTTTCAATGTAAACTCTGTTCACTTTTAAAGTGAAGTAGTATTTTTCATCCAAATATACCATCAAAGTTCAAGTCAACAAAGCACTATGTACATGTAACAAATATTGGAACTACTATAACTTCTTTGATTCTAAAGTTAGTCCAACAATTCAAAGGCAACATTGTCATAAATTTCGAAGCACTTTAGCTTGGTGAAACAAAAAGGATATTTTAAGGACCTATAACTCGGTTAGCTGACGCAACTATGTCAAAACTACTTCCGATCTCAAAAGGACATTAGAAGGATATATGCAGAGTCTCAAGATATAAATTTTGACATATCAATTTTTAAAATCGGATGTGAAATAAAAAAGTTATAATAAAAATCCATAACGAAAAAGGGGGCGTGGCACCTCCCATACGAATGAAATACTTCTTAGTCGATATCTTTGGAACTATTTAGGTTAGACCACTGAAATTTGGTTAGGGGTTATATGGAATCGATCCCTACCACCTCCAAAAAAAACTGGGGATAACGACGGTGTGGGCGTGGCACCTCCCATACGAATGAAATACTTCTTAGTCGATATCTCTGGAAGTATTTAGGTTAGACCTCTGAAATTTGGTTATGGGTTATATGGAATCGATCCCTACCACCTCCAAAAAAAACTGGGGATAACGACAGTGTGGGCGTGGCACCTCCCATACGAATGAAATACTTCTTAGTCGATATCTCTGGAAGTATTTAGGTTAGATCATTGAAACTTGGTTAGGGGTTATATGGAATCGATCCCTACCACCTCCAAAAAAACTAGGGATAACGACAGTGTGGGCGTGGCACCTCCCATACGAATGAAATACTTCTTAGTCGATATCTGTGGAAGTATTTAGGTTAGATCATTGAAACTTGGTTAGGGGTTATATGCAATCGATCCCTACCACCTCCAAAAAAACTGGGGATAACGACGGTGTGGGCGTGGCACCTCCCATACGAATGAAATACTTCTTAGTCGATATCTTTGGAAGTATTTAGGTTAGACCACTGAAATTTGGTGAGAGATTATATGGAATCGATCCCTACCACCTCCAAAAAAACTGGGGATAACGACAGTGTGGGCGTGGCACCTCCCACACAAATACAATTTTTCATTGTCCGTATCTGTGGAAGTATTCGGGTTACACCACTGAAATTTGAAATTTGGTGAGGGGTTATACGAGATCGATCCCTACCACCTCCAAAAAAAATTGGGGTTAACGAAAATGGGGGCGTGGCACCTCCCATACTAATTTTTCAAGCTAAATATCTCCAAAAGTATTTAAGGCAGGAACCTGGAAATTGGTATAGAGCTAAATGATATCAAAACAATTTTCGCGCATAAAAGTGGGGTTATCGTAAAAGTGTTTAAAGTTAGGACCTGAAAATTGATCAGGAGATTAATGATATCAATAGTTCCCGTGTTGGAAAATTTTTTCGCTATTTACTTATGCTCCGGGACAGAAAACTAAAAATTGTGTGTATCGTGTAGCCTTAAACGGAATACTAAAATTTTATATTTTTGAAGTTGTATGCACAATGAAGTAGTGAAAAATTAATAAAAAAATCTATTTTGGGAAGAACGAGGTTTGCCGGGTCAGCTATATTTTATTATTATATATATTATATTATTGATTTTGAAAGGCCCCCTAACTACTTACATCCCGAGCAACGCCGGGTACCCTGCTAGTCTTTAATAAAACTCTAGAAAAGTCGTGTCTGTGCATTGAAAATTTATTTGAAAAAATTACTGGGGGTGACTTGGGGAATACTATAGAGTTCATCTGACCCATTTTTAGAATTATCGTCTGTCTGTTTGTCTGTTTGAACTTAAGCATCTCGGAAACTAAGCAATGGCTTTTAATGAGACTTTCACAAATATAATGCTTGAAGCTTGGAAAGGGATCTGCTTTTTGTTTTATCAAAATCGGACGACAAACAAAAAAGATATACTAATTTTTAGGGAGGAACCTATGACATTTTTTTTCTTAAATAAATTTAAATAAATACTTATGTGGGTATCAGCATATCTTTAATAAAACTCTAGAAAAGTCGTGTCTGTACATTGAAAATTTCTTTGAAAAAATTACTGGGGGTGACCTGGGGAACGCTATGGAGTTCATCTGACCCATTTTTAAAATTATTGTCTGTCTGTTTGTCTGTGTGTCTGTTTGTCTGTTTGAACTTAAGGATCTCGGAAACTAAGCAATGGATTTTGATGAGACTTTCACAAATATACTGCTTGAAGCTTAGAAAGGGATCTGCACTTTGCTTTATCAAAATCGGACCACAAACAAAAAAGATATACTAATTTTTAGGGAGGAACCTATGCAATTTTTTTTCTTAAATAAATTTAAATAAATATTTATGTGTGTATCAGCATATCTATACTATAATAAATCTCTAGAAGGGTCCTGTCTGTACATTAAAAATTTCTTTGAAAAGATGACTGGGGATGACCTGGGGAATGCTATGGAGTTCATCTGACCCATTTTTAGAATTATCGTCTGTCTGTTTGTCTGTTTGAACTTAAGCATCTCGGAAACTAAGCAATGGATTTTAATGAGACTTTCACAAATATACTGCTTGAAGCTTAGAAAGGGATCTGCACTTTGCTTTATCAAAATCGGACCACAAACAAAAAAGATATACTAATTTTTAGGGAGGAACCTATGAAATTTTTTTTCTTAAATAAATTTAAATAAATATTTATGTGGGTATCAGCATATCTTATAAATAAAAATAAATGTGTGTCTGTGTGTCTGTGCGTCTGTGTGTCTGTGTGGCTGTGTGTCTGTGTGTCCTTTATGGGCGTCCAAAGTACTCAACCGATTTTTATGAAATTTTCACAGTATATTCTTAAGATCATGGGTTAAAGCATAGGCTATATTAATTTTTGGAAAAGTGGGCGGTGCCACGCCCCCAGGCTATATAAAACTACAATTCTTCATAACTCTGAACATATTTGGTCTAAATTAATGATTTTTGGATATGTGTGTCCTTTGGTCAAGATTTATGTAATTTTGGAAAAGTGGGCGGTGCCACTCCCACATTTTTTGTGTTTTGTTTGTACTTCAATAATGTCCAAAGTTTATGGTCGATCTCTTTTAAACTTTAAAGATTGGTTCAGAAGATTGTTGTGTACGATTTAGGCTATATCAATTTTTGGAAAAGTAGGCGGTGCCACGCCCCAAGGATATATAAAATTTAAATTCTTCATAGCTCTGAACATATTTGGTCTAAATTAATGATTTCTGGATATGTGTGTCCTTTAGTCAAGATTTATGTAATTTTGGAAAAGTGGGCGGTGCCACGCCCACATTTTTTGTGTTTTGTTTGTACTTTAATAATGTCCAAAGTTTATGGTCGATCTCTTTTAAACTGTCAAGATTGGTTCAGAAGATTGTTGTGTACGATTTAGGCTATATCAATTTTTGGAAAAGTAGCCGGTGCCACGACCCCAGGATATATAAAATTTAAATTCTTCATAGCTCTGAACATATTTGGAAGTCACTGGTCAGGCAGAACAACGTCTGCCGGGTCTGCTAGTCTATTTATAAAAATGAATCCCTATTTCCCTTGGTCATCGCATCACGCCTGAATGGATAAACTAATTACAAAAGTTAAACTAGGTTATGTCGATTTGCTATTCTTTTTTCAATTCAGTTCGGAGTTTTGGTAAGTTTGAATATATTACTGACGGTAATTCTTTCATTTAGGTGTCACCTCCTAAAAAAATTGAATGCGTGTCGTGAAATAAAAAAATTAAGAATATTCGACGATTTAATACGATGCTTTAGTGAACATCTAAGAAAGACGAAAATTTAAAACATTCATTATTGATACGCAGGACAACGTCTGCCGGGTCTGCTATCTTATAAATAAAAATGAATGTGTGTCTGTGTGTCTGTGTGTCTGTGTGTCTGTGTGTCCTTTATGGGCGTCCAAAGTACTCAACCGATTTTTATGAAATTTTCACAGTATATTCTTGAGATCATGGGTTAAAGCATAGGCTATATTAATTTTTGGAAAAGTGGGCGGTGCCACGCCCCCAGGCTATATAAAACTACAATTCTTCATAACTCTGAACATATTTGGTCTAAATTAATGATTTTTGGATATGTGTGTCCTTTGGTCAAGATTTATGTAATTTTGGAAAAGTGGGCGGTGCCACGCCCACATTTTTTGTGTTTTGTTTGTACTTCAATAATGTCCAAAGTTTATGGTCGATCTCTTTTAAACTTTCAAGATTGGTTCAGAAGATTGTTGTGTACGATTTAGGCTATATCAATTTTTGGAAAAGTAGGCGGTGCCACGCCCCCAGGCTATATAAAATTTAAATTCTTCATAGCTCTGAACATATTTGGTCTAAATTAATGATTTCTGGATATGTGTGTCCTTTAGTCAAGATTTATGTAATTTTGGAAAAGTGGGCGGTGCCACGCCCACATTTTTTGTGTTTTGTTTGTGCTTCAATAATGTCCAAAGTTTATTTTCGATCTCTTTTAAACTTTCAAGATTGGTTAAGAAAATTGTTGTGTACGATTTAGGCTATAACAATTTTTGGAAAAGTAGGCGGTGCCACGCCCCAAGGCTATATAAAATTTAAATTCTTCATAGCTCTGAACATATTTGGTCTAAATTAATGATTTCTGGATATGTGTGTCCTTTGGTCAAGATTTATGTAATTTTAGAAAAGTGGGCGGTGCCACGCCCACATTTTTTGTGTTTTGTTTGTACTTCAATAATGTCCAAAGTTTATGGTCGATCTCTTTTAAACTTTCAAGATTGGTTAAGAAAATTGTTGTGTACGATTTAGGCTATATCAATTTTTGGAAAAGTAGGCGGTGCCACGCCCCAAGGCTATATAAAATTTAAATTCTTCATAGCTCTGAACATATTTGGTCTAAATTAATGATTTTTGGATATGTGTGTCCTTTAGTCAAGATGGATATAATTTTGGAAAAGTGGGCGGTCCCATGCCCACATTTTTTGTGTTTTGTTTGTACTTCATTAAGTTCAAAGTTTATGGTCGATCTTCTCTAAATTTCCAGATTGGTTCAGAAGATTGTTGTGCCACGCCCCCAGGCTATATAAAATTTAAATTCTTCATAACTCTGAACATATTAGGTCTAAATTAAAGATTTTTGGATATGTGTGTCCTTTAGTCAAGATGGATATAATTTGGGAAAAGTGGGCGGTCCCACGCCCACATTTTTTGTGTGTTTGTTTGTACTTCAATAAGTTCAAAGTTTATGGTCGATCTTCTCTAAATTTCCAGATTGGTTCAGAAGATTGTTGTGTACGATTTAGGCTATATCAATTTTTGGAAAAGTAGGCGGTGCCACGCCCCCAGGCTATAAAAAATTTAAATTCTTCATAACTCTGAACATATTAGGTCTAAATTAAAGATTTTTGGATATGTGTGTCCTTTAGTCAAGATGGACATAATTTGGGAAAAGTGGGCGGTCCCACGCCCACATTTTTTGTATTCAAAGCTTTGTTTGTACTTCAATAATGTCCAAAGTTTATGGTTGATCTGTTTTAAACTTTTCCAATGCGTTAAAATCTTCGTTGGGTACGACATACATAGGCTACATTTGTAAATTCTTTGGAAAAGTGGGCAGTTCCAGGACCACAAGCTAAGTAATATTTCAATTCGTTATATCCCTAAATGTATTTGCTTTAGTGACATTTTAACGTTCTTAAATCTTAATCAAAGCACTTAATTTTTTTTGTTTGTTATTGCCGTTCATACATATCCAGAGTATTATAGGTAGATATAGGATATAATTAAATAAGTACTAACTATACATCTGCTCAGCAGCGCATAATGGTTTTTGTCATACCCATTGAGTTCAAAAGATCCGTTTTTTGAGTTGGACATCCAAAAAATTTATTTGTTTATACCAAAGACTTTAAAGCCAGAAACATTGTATATCCTAAAGCACTGCAATAAACGGAATGTTAAAAGATAAAGGAAAATATTTGAAAAAGTATTTCTAGGGAAGTCACTGGTCAGGCAGAACAACGTCTGCCGGGTCTGCTAGTCTTATAAATAAAAATGAATGTGTGTCTGTGTGTCTGTGTGTCTGTGTGTCTGTGTGTCTGTGTGTCTGTGTGTCCTTTATGGGCGTCCAAAGTACTCAACCGATTTTTATGAAATTTTCACAGTATATTCTTGAGATCATGGGTTAAAGCATAGGCTATATTAATTTTTGCAAAAATGTGCGGTGCCACGCCCCCAGGCTATATAAAACTACAATTCTTCATAACTCTGAACATATTTGGTACATTGAAAATTTCTTTGAAAAAATTACTGGGGGTGACCTGGGGAACGCTATGGAGTTCATCTGACCCATTTTTAAAATTATTGTCTGTCTGTTTGTCTGTGTGTCTGTTTGTCTGTTTGAACTTAAAGATCTCGGAAACTAAGCAATGGATTTTGATGAGACTTTCACAAATATACTGCTTGAAGCTTAGAAAGGGATCTGCACTTTGCTTTATCAAAATCGGACCACAAACAAAAAAGATATACTAATTTTTAGGGAGGAACCTATGACATTTTTTTTCTTAAATAAATTTAAATAAATACTTATGTGTTTTCGTGTTATATATTTTAGAAGGCTAAAATATTAAAAATATGCAGTGTGGTGAGACATATCGTTCAGTGTGAAGTGTTTTTAATCCTTTAAAGTGAATAATTATTAGCAAGTCTGGTAAATTTTGAAGCTTCCTTACATACAATATTGCAAATTTAAACAAGACTTTTTCTCAAAATATATAGCTTTCCTCCAAGTGCGGTCTTTTGTTTTGTGTTCTGTGCGACCCCCTCTAACTACCCCTCAAAAAAAAAAATTCCTAGGTTCGGTGCATCATCTAAAATATTCCCCTAAATATGTTTGGTGATGATCACGCCAGCGCGCTAGTGATGCTACGGTTTTGGTCAAAATTTTCTTTGGAGGCGTTCCGGTGGGACGGTGCGGTAAGGCACTCTTTTGCAAAAATGATGTCTGCCAATTACTTAGTTGCCTTAGCCTGCAGACTTGCAAGGCCGCATAAGTAACATAAAAAAAAATATTCATACAAACATACAATCTCGCCAAATTATAATCGCGCTAGCCACCCGACGCATACGGGCGGCCATATAAATACTTAACCGAATTCCCTCGTTTTTTCCTTCTCTCTTTCTCGGTATCTGCAGCATGACTCTCTACGCCTCCCTCCGCAAACGGGCCAAACGCTTAGCCGCCCGTTACCCAAAGCCATGCCCGTCGTGCGGCGAAAGCCAAACCCTACGGGCATGCGCCCGATACCAGGGAATGGCCCCCCTGCAGCGACTTGAGGAGGTGATCCGGGCGGGCCTTTGCGGTAACTCCCTGTCAATGGCCCACTGCTCTAGGGAGTGCACTAGCCAAGCTAGGTGCCGACGAAGTGGTGGAAAACACCACACCACCCTCCATCTGGAGATGGACGATCCGCCACGCGCCACCGGCGCACACTATGCGCCGACGAACGAGCCTCACGCCGCCCCGACGGGTTGCAAAAGCTGGGCACAACAAATTTAAGAGGCCGAACGAGAAGAGGCGATCGAAGAAGAGAGGCTCTCGCTGCACGCGTCTGAGGCAGCTTGGTCGCCTGAAGATGGGGAAATCGTCGAGCCGGTACCGGAGCCACGGCCGTTCCGACCTGCGGAAGGGGTAACGGACTCACTGCCGTTCCGGCCCCTTCTCGCCCACGAGCGGCGAAACCGCGAACGACTGAGCGCGCGGCCCCCGCACCGAAACACGCGGATGTCCGTACTCAACGCTACGCCGACTCAACCACGTCACCGCGCACATCGCAACAGCCGTAAGCGTAGACTGGCCACCCAGCCGCCCCAGCTACGCACCACCGACGACGACCAACGACACAGCACCCATAGCACGCTCATCGGAGACTGGCCTCACAGCCGCGACAGCTCAGCACCAAAACCAACCTTGAAGGTAGATTGGCCCTCCTGCCGCCAACTACCTCAATCACGCCCTCTCCCGGGTGGGCCCCATGACTACTCTTGCGCCCACGGCGGTCGTGAAGCTGGAAGCCGGGGGCGGACTGCTACGCATCCGTGCCCTCATTGATGCGTGCTCCCCCCGCACAGCTATCGACCACACCGTGGCGGAAGAGTTGGGTTGCGGTTGCTTCCTCCGCATCCGCGGAAAACATGGGAACAACCAAACCATAACGGCACACGCCCTGTGTTTCCGGAATTTTCAGCGGGTCAGCCCAGCCCAGACTGTCGACGCGCGCAGTTCTTCGTCGCCGGGCCGTACCATATGGTATTAGGGTGGGGACGTCTATGCAGACGTCCTAACCACACGCACCCTCCCGTCGTCATTCGGGTCGCTGCTAGCCCAGAGCACCATATTTGGGTGGGTGCTTTCCGGCGGGACCAATATGTAGTTTTAGATTAGATTTAAAAGAAAAAAATATAATAATAATAATAATAATAAATTTTTCATTATAAATGGAAACCAATATGGCAAGAAATATGCAACATCTCCTTATTTTCCAAGTTTCTTCCTTTCTTAGCTCTAGGCACAGCAACTGAAGGCGGCAGGGCGAAGGCGCACGGCGGGACTAACCAGTCAAGCTTTAAGTCCGTAGGCTAAGAGAGGCATAGGAGGAAATCCTGGGGCGGATCAAGATGTTGCGTATCGCAAGGGGGCCGGCATGTTTAGGCCCGATGCCTAAAATCCGAAAAAATGGGCCACCCTAATGCCACTTTTCTGCACCCTTCCAACCACAAATACCAATCCACCCATATGTATGTGCGCCTGCAAATTCATGTTTTGTCAGCAACATATACATGCATGTGGGTGTGCATGTGTAGGTTCACCTCTCCTTAAAACCGGAGGCTGAAATTTCGCGTTCAACGGTTGTCCTCGACTGGACAACCTTCTACTTTTTCAGCGATCGTTGACGGAACAACATATCGGCCACCCCAGGATTGTCACCAGCAGCCACTTTAAGGTAACATTTTTAGTTGTACAACTCAAATCTTTTAGCTCAATAAACGGCCACATTATAACGAGAATTCTCGTTCTTTTTCACGGCCGCTCCAGCTAAGTAATTCGAGCGAATTGTACACATATATATAATACTTCTATATTGTGCCTGTCCTATGTTCACAATGTGCAAAAATTCATACCAACATTATTTGTATGAAACTGTTCAAATGCAAGTTCTGGGCATGCACCAGCTGAGTGAACTGCAGAAGCGCGTTGAAAAAATAGTATCAAGGGGAATTACGGGGGTCGGTATTCCCTTTTCACAAATTGCCCAGAAAAGTTATAAAATCACAGTTTAGGTGATTAAGCAACGAAAAAGGCCAACCAATAGAATAAAAATCTTGATGTATTTAATATTTTTACTGGCTAACAGCCATTCAGCTTGTACTATTCACATAAATGCTAAAAAAAACAATAAATGCATATTTTTTAAGTTGAATTGAACTCATTTTACATATTATTTCAAGTACCAATAGACCTTCAGTAAGTAACATTAGATAGTAAGTAACAACAGATATTCAGTAAGTTGCATTATTAATTTTCGCCGCGCTAAGACTAGGCTACACCAAGCAGCACTACCCGACACAGTGTTCAATGCACGCGACAAAGTATAAATTCCCGAAATATTATAAATTGTACAATTTTCCTAGAAAACGAATGATAAATAAATGCATTTATTAGAAAATTGTTGAAATATCCACATATTTCATGACCCCCTCTTTACAAACGTTTGACGACAACTTTGATATTTTGTCTAGTTTTCTCGTGTATACCTGTACTGTAATGTTGGGTCAACTGAATAATTCAATAGGCGTAATATAGAAGTATTATATATGGGCAAAAATGCGGAAAAGGGCATATACGTGTCCACATCCAATTTTTGGATTAATATTGCAAATTAGGACAAAATAAATGCGACAGTCGTTGCATATGTGTGCAATAAACCCTTTCCCACACCAAAAATGGTATCATATAGTCCCAGCAACCCGGAGACAGCCGAAAACTACCTCAAATGTCCCCTCCGTGGCATGTCCCAAACACGTAATTCGAAATTCATGAAGCGGAAATTTGAGAACGATTCCACTTATGCATCTGTGAACTATCAGGAACCTTTCACGTGGATTCAAACTACAATTTGTGCAACATTAAACATTACATAATGTTATAATACACGAGTTCCCCATGCTTGAAGTGTGTCCTCGACTTCGAACGATAAGCAGAAAGCATTGGTTTATAACGGTGGCGGGGCATCAGAACTACAATTTGTGACTCCCTCTACTGGCAGGGACTTTGCGTTGGCCTAAGACAATTCAAAAATTCAGTTGCCGTGTATGATTCTAATACTCCGCTGAAGTTTCCACCGAGCTTTCCAGTCGAAGCTCGAACGCATATTGTAACGCGTCCCCTCCGTGGCTGTCACGCATTAAGCGCCAAACCAAAATTATCTAAAAAAAGGTCATCATTTTGGATCAGCATTAGAAACCTGAAAACCTGGTAAGCGGAAAACATTTTTGGATGCTTACTGCATTCAGGAAGGGCAGTAGAATTCAAATTGTCCCCTCCGTGGGTGTCCCCTTCTTGGCAAGGTGATTACAAAGTTATCAGAAACGCGAGTTATATATGTAAATGTGTATGTTATGCTAAGTGGTAATTCATATCAATGATGTATACATATATATACAACAACAACACAACAATATGTAAAGTTTTTGTAACTACGCTGCTAGTATAGATGTTAAGTGAATGAATGAATGCTGGGAGCAGGGTTGGGTTTTTCGATACAATTGTACTTTTTCGATACAATTTGGCTCAAGAAAGTACTGAAGTACGACGCTGTCGGTTTTGGTCCAATTTCGCCTACAGCTAATATTCTAATGTATTTTGGCGCTATGGCAACCTTCTTTCAAACAAATAACAACGTTGTTTTCATTTGTGTACTTACACTCGTAGGTCGTTTAGTACCAAAGATGACTAGATGCGAAACTTTAAACCTTAAAACCTAAAAGTGTTTCAGGTAGGGCCCTGGAAATTGGTATGGAGATAAACGATATCAATTCAATAGTACCGGAAAATTTGGGATAATACGATAAGGCAGCGTATCATCTCCCATACATACTTAATGTTGAAAGCTGAATATATATAAAAGGGTTGGTGGTAGGAACCCTAAAACCATTGTAGAGATATACTACACCAATACTCTCACTTACCTGCTTAAAATACAGCTTACAATATTATTTCTAATTAATAATTGAAGTGGTAGAGGTAGCTTTTCGTGTTAAATAGTTTAAATTTACAAAATGAACAGTTGCGAATGTGTAGACTATTAATATCCCTACCAACCAAACGCACATAAAACAAGTAAGGAAAGGGTTGTATTCGGCTGTGCCGAAGGCTTTATACCTTTCATGAATACGCATATATTTTTTAAGTGTCCTACATGGCCAAACCACATTTTTCGGAGCAATCGGTTATATGGAAGCTATATGTTATGTTACTCCGATCTGTATGATTTTCATTACACACATCACATTTATAATAAGTACCAACTTTGCAAAATGTTACGTTCGTAGCTTCTTAACTGCAAAATTTATAGCCCAACGCCCATTTATCGAAACTATCGATTATACGGGAGCTATATGTTTTCTTGGGCCGATCTGGTTGATTTTCACTACACAGGTTACAAATGTAATATGTACTAATCCTGCAAAATTTCGCTCTCCTAGCTTTTTAATTGCAAGAGTTATAGGCCAAAACCCATTTATCGGAACAATCGTTTGTATGGGAGCTATGCGTTGTATAGGTCCGATCTTACTGGTTCCGATACAATGTGGCGGCTCCATGCCAAATTTCATCGCGATATCTCTAAAATTGAGGGACTAGTTTGCGTTCAAACAGACAGACGGACGGACAGACGGACATGACTAAATCAACTCAGCTCGTCGCCCTGAACATTTCGGTATACTTAATGGTGGGTATATCTCTTCTTCTCCTCATACTTACAAACATCGGACCAAAGTTATAATACCATTTCATGTTCATGAAAGGTATAAAAATGGATAAAACATAGGTCGCGCTATCCACAAATGAAGATAAAAAAGTAGATAGTTTTCTATGGGCCGCGTGCAGATATTATCCACATTCGCCATTTAAATTTCGTGTATGTGTGACCTTGCATCACCATCGCACTCATTAAGAAATTCCATAAGAAAATACATAGCTGCGCCGTTCTAAATATAAAAATTTCCCAAAACTAAGGGTTGTTTTCCATAGAGTTGCCATATCTGAAACCCGGTGTGCCCAAAAATTAAGGGAAAATGCCCAAAAAAATACCCCAAAAATATGGAAATGGCCCAAAAATATCCAAATAATTTCAAAACAATTTCTTTTTTAAAATACTTTTTAATGAAATATCATACAAAATTTACTTAAAGTTATTGTATACATATGACTAAATACATGCTGTTTTATTTTTACAATTAATTATTTCACATTTTGAAGCAAATTGCATCAAATGAAAGCTAATTTAATAACCTTTCTTTTGATGCTAAACAACTATATAATATGAACTAAATCGTTAAGAAAAATGTAACATTGTTGAAACTTGAAAAAAAAATCCATCTATTTTGTTCTTATTACACATATGTGTTTACAAAACTGACAAAATTTACAACAACTTATTTAGCGATTTAAACGAAATTAGCATCAAATGAAAGCTAATTTAATAGCCTTTCTTTTGATGCTAAACAACTATACAATCATGAACTAAATCGTTAAGAAAAATGTAACTTTATTACAACTTGAAAAAAAATCCATGGATTTTGTTTTTATTACACATATGTGTTTACAAAACTGACAAAATTTCCAACAAATTATTTAGCGATTTAAAGGAAATAAGCATCAAATGAAGGGTAATTTAATAGTATTTAAACAACTATACAATTGTTAACTAAACGTTTAAGAAATATGCAACTTCTGAATTTCTTATTATATTATAAAATACATACAGGCGCAGACTTTCCACTTCCAAAAAATACATACCTGTAAAATATGGATAAATATTTAGTTAAAACTTATGACATTATTCCTGTCAGTTATGGAAATGCTACTTTTGTTGGTTTTTGTTGCTGTCTAGTGTTGTTATATACATACATATATTGGAACTATAAGTAACATAAATATTTAAAAAACTACGCATACAAGATTTTTATTAATTTTGTGTACCTATTATCAGTGGTGGTCATTAACCAATTAAATTTTTAATTGATTAAGAAATTAATTGCAACTAAATAAATTGCATTCTTAATTGCAAACTTGGCAATTGATTTATTGTTAGCTGTAACTGTAGAAGTTACAACTAACAATTAATAAATTGTTTTAACAATTCTGATTTGCCCAACACTGCCTATTGAATATGTTTGAAATTATCAGTGCGATGACCTGAGTCCATTTAGGCATGCCCCTCAGTTTTGAGATATAGCGCTGAAATTTGATATGTCAACTGACAACTGCTAAAAATATCGAGGGGTATTTTTATTCTTTTGAATAGATATTTGCAAATAAAGCTGGACATTTTCATATGGACATTTTCATTTTTGTAAGTGCGCTGAGAAAACTAGTTGTTACTACATCTTTAAATTGTATTTCCTTTGATTGATTGAACATTTTTCCTTGAAGTACCATAAAATTATTATTCCCATAAAATCTTTTAGACTTCCACAGATAATCCAACCTCATATAACAGTTTTGTCGCACAATTTTTGGCCACAACCAAGATATGCAAATATAAAAGCGCTGGTACAATTGCATATTACGGTGACACAACAATTACCCCTGATCTTGGCCAGGTACACTACACTGAAATCTCTTGGGCACCAACCATTGTATACAAATGTTATGGTGCCGCCATAACATATTACGACTAACACATAAAAATTCGCAACTTTGCTTACAAATATCACTTAATAGAAATAAAAAATGTATTCTCGCTTTTGGATTTGAGATCTAGAGGTCAAGATGCGTCTTTTAGTACCCCGCTCGGCAAAATCCGCTGAATATTAGGCAAAGAACCGTCTTCTAGAGCGGCACCGTAAACTATATTACACTTACTTTTGTCTCAACCATAGTAAACAAATGCACAAACGCATGAACATATATATATTATGGTGACATCATAGCCATGTCCTGATCTTTGTCAGGCACACTAAACTTAATTCACTCTACGCGCCTCAAAATTCGACGGCTACATTTGGATTCTTGTGGGCCGACCGCAAAGAACACCAAAAGCTTTCAATTATACACAGAACATTAGTCCATACCGAAGATGCACCTGTGAAAGCATACAAGGCATTTTAAATATTTCGATGTTTTATCAAAAAGGCTTAAAGCTATTGTACTTACCTTGCTTTTCAATGAAATATATATTTTTGTCCAAGCACCAACAAATTTTTAATTGATTTTGACAGAAAATTTAATTTATGGAATCAGCATTTGTTCGCAATTATTAAAATGTTTCTATTTCATTCGCTCTCATGGGAATTGCAATAGCGAAAAAAGAGAACGATTTTTGTTTGGGAAATATATTTAATAAATATGCGTTGGTGTTGGTATGAAGGAGAAAAAAATAGAGATGGTTTTGGAAATCGATAAGAATTTCATAAAAAGTGGATAGCCGTGGTTGGTAGGGATCTGAGTGAATTGGTGAAAATGATTTAGTGTGTCGGCGAATATCAACTTACATTGAAATAGATACACAGTTTATCAGTTGGATATTTTTTTTAAATGAACTTAATAGTAAAGTCTATTTTGGGCAGAATGAAGTTTGCCGGGTTAGCTAGTATGTAATAATAATATGGCTGTGGTCGTAAATGCATCAAGACGCGCAAACTGCAATTGCATCACAAGCAGAACGTTCAGAAATGCCAATATGGCAGCACTGCAATAATCAAGCGTTCTAAAATGCAACACTTCTATCAAGAGTCGCTCATCACTCGCATCAAAGAAATTTTAGTTGCTTTTGATCACGATTTAACGATGTCTGACGAAAAGTAAGTGCGAAACTGTGTTATTTTAATTTTTGTACTGAAATTTAGTTAAATTATGTTAATAATAATCGTAAAAATAATTATTTTTAAATTTTTAGTGAAAATCTAGCTATTGCTGAGAGTACGGCTGAATATAGAGGACGAGTCCAAGCCTTTTCCAAAGCCTATTTAAAGTGAAACTATAACTTATTAATTTTCATAAAACTTATAAAACCTTACTTTAAAAGTGGCCCAATTCATTCGGAAATGAGAATAGAAAATGTTTTAATAAATGATTTGTTTTTAGGTATTTTTCTTTTTAAAGACAAACATTTCAACCTAAACATTTTTCTATTTGACTACAATAACCTTCTTTTTCTTAAATTTAAAGAAAATGTACCATTTCCTTGTTCACAAAATTCGTCTAGTGTTAGATTCAGCAAAATTTCCATTTTAGTATTATACGCGTTCAAAAAAGCAAACAAACGTATTTGCAAATTGTCAAAAATTCTATCAAGAGCATCGCTCGTCAAATTCGCAGTGATGCCACTGTTGCTTATACTGCAAGTCATGTTGCATTTACGAACACAGCCTATGTTTCATGTATGTCTTCATATATATGTTTTTCAAAAAGATCTTACTGAACTAAGAAAAAAGTTTCCATATAAATAAAAAGAAAAACTGATTTCAATTGTATTTTTTGTAAAAAAAAGTAAATGAGTAATAGGGCAATATATGCGAGTCGATTTTTGATTGGATTTAGTACAGTTCATGAAATGTCATTTCCCAACCCTGGCTGGGAGTATGAATGTGACAAACGAATGTAATGATATATGTGCTGGGGAACTCACATGAATTAGTTTTGATAACAATAACTAAGCTAAGAATTATTTTCTGAAGCCTAACCTGAACATTTGAAGATTTTGGACTTTCAGTAATTTTTCATTTTTCTATCAAATTTAACCTATGAAAACAATAAAAAAAATTATATTACTGTTGTTTTGTTGTTCCATTCTCTTTCCCTTTTGTCTCATTCCGATAATGTTCCCAAAAAAGGGGCAAAACTTTAGATGATTTGGTGTTAAATTTGTAAAAACACGTGTCCCCTCCGTGTCACACAAAAACACGAGAGATCCCCGCACGGCTTGAATGCGCGTCTGCTTGTACGCCCCGGGACAAAAACAAACTTCTTTTGGGTCCATCTAGCAACGGAGCCCAAAAACGCTGCGATCGATAACATATTTTTCGGGGAGGTTTAAATACGTCGAATATGCCTTTCTCCGCGTTTTCTCCCATACATAATTTTTCTTTACTAAGGGAATTCAAAAGCGCAGCGACAGTAGCTATCATTCCACAATTAAAGCTTCTCCTAGATTCGCCCTTTTTAATATTGACCCTAACGTTTTGTATAACATGTTCATTTATCTAATACAAAACGACCATTGAAAGTATAATTTAAGAAGTAATAATAAAAACAAATATTATGCCGAAGATGATAACTTAAGCGTAATAGCTCTGGCTGGTGATTCTAGCTCCGATTAATAACTTTCACAAAAAAAAACCATTTTCATAAATCTAAAAACTTACCGAAAAGTATCTACATATGTATTTATCAAGGCTGAAACAAAAACAAAATAATATTGAGGGACTAGTTTGCGTTCAAACAGACAGACGGACATGACGAAATCAACTCAGCTCGTCGCCCTGAACATTTCGGTATACTTAATGGTGGGTGTATCTCTTCTTCTTCTCATACTTACAAATATCGGACCAAAGTTATAATACCATTTCATGTTCATGAAAGGTATAAAAATGGATAAAACATAGGTCGCGCTATCCACAAATGAAGATAAAAAAGTAGATAGTTTTCTATGGGCCGCGTGCAGATATTATCCACATTCGCCATTTAAATTTCGTGTACGTGTGACCTTGCATCACCATCGCACTCACTAAGAAATTCCATAAGAAAATACATAGCTGCGCCGTTCTAAATATAAAAATTTCCCAAAACAAAGGGTTGCATTTTCATAGAGTTGCCAGATCTGAAACCCGGTGTGCCCAAAAAATTAAGGGAAAATGCCCAAAAAAATACCCCAAAAATATGGAAATGGCCCAAAAATATCCAAATAATTTCAAAACAATTTCTTTTTTTAAAATACTTTTTAATGAAATATCATACAAAATTTACTTAAAGTTATTGTATACATATGACTAAATACATGCTGTTTTATTTTTACAATTAATTATTTCACATTTTGAAGCAAATTGCATCAAATGAAAGCTAATTTAATAACCTTTCTTTTGATGCTAAACAACTATACAATCATGAACTAAATCGTTAAGAAAAATGTAACTTTATTACAACTTGAAAAAAAATCCATGGATTTTGTTTTTATTACACATATGTGTTTACAAAACTGACAAAATTTCCAACAAATTATTTAGCGATTTAAAGGAAATAAGCATCAAATGAAGGGTAATTTAATAGTATTTAAACAACTATACAATTGTTAACTAAACGTTTAAGAAATATGCAACTTCTGAATTTCTTATTATATTATAAAATACATACAGGCGCAGACTTTCCACTTCCAAAAAATACATACCTGTAAAATATGGATAAATAGTTAAAACTTATGACATTATTCCTGTCAGTTATGGAAATGCAACTTTTGTTGGTTTTTGTTGCTGCCTAGTGTGCTAAAATTAAAACTTTTTATATACATACATATATTGGAACTATAAGTAACATAAATATTTAAAAAACTACGCATACAAGATTTTTATTAATTTTGTGTACCTATTATCAGTGGTGGTCATTAACCAATTAAATTTTTAATTGGTTAAGAAATTAATTGCAACTAAATAAATTGCATTCTTAATTGCAAACTTGGCAATTGATTTATTGTTAGCTGTAACTGTAGAAGTTACAACTAACAATTAATAAATTGTTTTCACAATTATGATTTGCCCAACACTGCCTATTGAATATGTTTGAAATTATCAGTGCGATGACCTGAGTCGATTTAGGCATGCCCGTATGCCTGAGTGCACACTACCCCTCAGTTTTGAGATATAGCGCTGAAATTTGATATGTCAACTGACAACTGCTAAAAATATCGAGGGGTATTTTTATTCTTTTGAATAGATATTTGCAAATAAAGCTGGACATTTTCATATGGACATTTTCATTTTTGTAAGTGCGCTAAGAAAACTAGTTGTTAGTACATATTTAAATTGTATTTCCTTTGATTGATTGAACATTTTTCCTTGAAGTACCATACAATTATTATTCCCATCAAATCTTTTAGACTTCCACAGATAATCCAACCTCATATAACAGTTTTGTCGCACAATTTTTGGCCACAACCAAGATATGCAAATGTAAAAGCGCTGGTACAATTGCATATTACGGTGACACAACAATTACCCCTGATCTTGGCCAGGTACACTACACTGAAATCTCTTGGGCACCAACCATTGTATACAAATGTTATGGTGCCGCCATAACATATTACGACTAACACATGAAAATTCGCAACTTTGCTTACAAATATCACTTAATAGAAATAAAAAATGTATTCTCGCTTTTGGATTTGAGATCTAGAGGTCAGGATGCGTCTTTTAGTACCCCGCTCGGCAAAATCCGCTGAATATTAGGCAAAGAACCGTCTTCTAGAGCGGCACCGTAAACTATATTACACTTACTTTTGTCTCAACCATAGTAAACAAATGCACAAACGCATGAACATATATATATTATGGTGACATCATAGCCATGTCCTGATCTTTGTCAGGCACACTAAACTTAATTCACTCTACGCGCCTCAAAATTCGACGGCTACATTTGGATTCTTTTGGGCCGACCGCAAAGAACACCAAAAGCTTTCAATTATACACAGAACATTAGTCCATACCGAAGATGCACCTGTGAAAACATATAAGGCATTATAAATATTACGATGTTTTATCAAAAAGGCTTAAAGCTATTGTACTTACCTTGCTTTTCAATGAAATATATATTTTTGTCCAAGCACCAACAAATTTTTAATTGATTTTGACAGAAAATTTAATTTATGGAATCAGCATTTGTTCGCAATTATTAAAATGTTTCTATTTCATTCGCTCTCATGGGAATTGCAATAGCGAAAAAAGAGAACGATTTTTGTTTGGGAAATATATTTCATAAATATGCGTTGGTGTTGGTATGAAGGAGAAAAAAATAGAGATGGTTTTGGAAATCGATAAGAATTTCATAAAAAGTGGATAGCCGTGGTTGGTAGGGATCTGAGTGAATTGGTGAAAATGATTTAGTGTGTCGGCGAATATCAACTTACATTGAAATAGATACACAGTTTATCAGTTGGATATTTTTTTAAATGAACTTAATAGTAAAGTCTATTTTGGGCAGAATGAAGTTTGCCGGGTTAGCTAAATAGTATGTAATAATAACATGTTTCATGTATGTCTTCATATATATGTTTTTCAAAAAGATCTTACTGAACTAAGAAAAAAGTTTCCATATAAATAAAAAGAAAAACTGATTTCAATTGTATTTTTTGTAAAAAAAAGTAAATGAGTAATAGGGCAATATATGCGAGTCGATTTTTGATTGGATTTAGTACAGTTCATGAAATGTCATTTCCCAACCCTGGCTGGGAGTATGAATGTGACAAACGAATGTAATGATATATGTGCTGGGGAACTCACATGAATTAGTTTTGATAACAATAACTAAGCTAAGAATTATTTTCTGAAGCCTTACCTGAACATTTGAAGATTTTGGACTTTCAGTAATTTTTCATTTTTCCATCAAAATTAACCTATGAAAACAATAAAAAAAATTATATTACTGTTGTTTTGTTGTTCCATTCTCTTTCCCTTTTGTCTCATTCCGATAATGCTCCCAAAAAAGGGGCAAAACTTTAGATGATTTGGTGTTAAATTTGTAAAAACACGTGTCCCCTCAGTGTCACACAAAAACACGAGAGATCCCCGCACGGCTTGAATGTGCGTCTGCTTGTACGCCCCGGGACAAAAACAAACTTCTTTTGGGTCCATCTAGCAACGGAGCCCAAAAAGGCTGCGATCGATAACATATTTTTCGGGGAGGTTTAAATACGTCGAATATGCCTTTCTCCGCGTTTTCTCCCATACATAATTTTTCTTTACTAAGGGAATTCAAAAGCGCAGCGACAGTAGCTATCATTCCACAATTAAAGCTTCTCCTAGATTCGCCCTTTTTAATATTGACCCTAACGTTTTGTATAACATGTTCATTTATCTAATACAAAACCACCATTGAAAGTATAATTTAAGAAGTAATAATAAAAACAAATATTATGCCGAAGATGATAACTTAAGCGTAATAGCTCTGGCTGGTGATTCTAGCTCCGATTAATAACTTTCACAAAAAAAAACCATTTTCATAAATCTAAAAACTTACCGAAAAGTATCTACATATGTATTTATCAAGGCTAAAACAAAAACAAAATAATATATGTACATAGGTATATAGGTATTTATATAAATGTCTATATATATTTAGTAAGTTAAGTATTTATCTAGATATAAAAAAAAAAAAATGAAATAATAATCATGAATAATATGCATTGCATATACTTACATCCATGTATTACTTATTTATGTATGTACCTGTACACATTTTTATATACATTAGCAATGGAAAATTTTGTAAAATTCAATTTTATTTTGTATTTTTTTGTATTTCATTTGAATATTTTTTCCTGGCACAACAATTTTTAAAAAATTATTTTACAGTTCCAGTCATGTATAAAATTAAGTAAATAGCAACTATAGGAAAAAAACAATATTAAATATTAAAATAAAACTTAGTCTAAAAGAGCTTAATCTTATAACAAAAGTTCGAAGAGTAGGTTAAGAGTTAAGGACAAGTTGAAGAGATGATTTAAGAGAAAAGAATAATAGAAAAAAGAAAAAAATAGAAAAGGGCAAGTAGGAATGTATGTAAAGTTGTCGATGAGAGTAGAACTAGGAGCGGTTATAAAAACATATTAAACTTTTCTTTAAAAGCAGTGGATTGCTTGTAGTCCTAAATCGGTTTGGTAGAGAGTTCGAATGACGTACCGAGGTGATGACGTTCGCAAACGATATATAACGTGTGTGAGAGCCACAGACCGAGTCGAATGCAGAAAGCTAAGCCTTTGATATAAGTAAGAGGGTTCCTTCGTATATATTATTTTGTGTAGTGTGGTCAGCGTTCTGACTTTCAAAAGATTGTCGAAAGAGATGTTTAACGGTGCCCCCCATAAATTCAGAAAGAAAAAATTCAGAAATACTGTTTTTCAGAAACATTTATTCAGAAAACACTTTTCAGAAACAAAAAGTCAGAATGAAAAAGTCGGAAAAAACTTTTCAGAAACAAAAAGTCAGAATGGAAAATTCAGAAAACTTTTTTCAGAAACAACAAATCAGAATGAAAAATTCAGAAATCACTTAACAGAAAAATGAATGAAAAATTCACAAAATCTTTATACTCCTCCGTAACAATAATCTGGAGTTAAAGTTCACAATTTTTCTGTCATTTTCATGTGGTTGTTGTAATTACATTACCCTGTGAGAAAAGAGTGGCACGCGGAAGGACATCACCGTGGCGGTAGCCACGGCTGTACATCCGGAGTTGGAATGGCGTAGCCCAGGGTTATTTTTTGAAGCGCGGCCGAAGGCCGCCTACGCGGAAAGGTGTTCTGCACATAAAAAACGTGGATCGGGCCCCGACTTGGGGATCTGCGCAAAATGTAATGTGTTTTCTGCCGTCTGGTTACTTTCCCAATTTTGACTTCTGAATTTTTACTTCGGAATTTTTACTTCTGAATTTTTGATTTCTGAATTTTAACGTCTGAATTTTGACTTCTGAATTTTGACTTCTGAGTTTTGACTTCTTAATTTTGGTTTTCTGAAATAAGGGTTCTGACTAATGTTTTCTGAAAAAATGTGTTTCTGAATTTTTGTTTTCTGTATTCTTGGGGGGAACCATGTTTAACAACTTTTCAGCGTAGTAAGAGACGTGGTCAAGTCTGTTTAAACCGTATACATATCTAGCAATGTTGTTGTACACAACATTAAGCTTCTTTTTTCTCACATAGTCTCAGTTAGAATAAATCGCACAACCATAGAGCAGCGTAGGTATTAAGTACGCTTTAGCTAAAAGTAGTCGTATATGTAGGTTAGGTTAGGTTGCAAGGGCTGAGCCGCAAACACAAGGCAACTGCTCAATACTTAGGCCACCAAAGGGCCCATTGTAATACCCCATACGGTCCCGAAGAAAGGACCCTTTCCCTGCCTACAACCCTGTCGAACCACTTCGTGGAATCAATGAATTTCACTAGAGCCTTCACTCCACAGCTAGAGACCTCCGCAAGGTCAAGTAGGAAAGGTTTGTCAAGGATGGCCAACCTACGCCTGCTAAGTGCTGGACACTGGCAGAGGAGGTGCTGGACACTCTCCTCCTCTTCAGCATGTCTACAGCTGCGACAGTAATCGAATGTCGCTGCCCCCATTCTTGCACCGTGCGTGCCTATTAAGCAATGCCCTGTCAGGACCCTAACCAGGGATGATAAAGCTGATTTATGTATAGTCAGAAGCGCCCTTTTGCACCCCTTGTCATAGGAGGGCCATGTTAGCCTGGACGTCTCACATGATGGGATGACCGACCATAGTTCATTTGCCCTTCTGATAGTGCTCGTGTTCACACGAAGCTTGAAAGTGGCCATGGGCATGCCTACCGAATCATATCCTGGAAGGATGTGGTCGGTGGTGCCTCTTCTGGCCAACTCATCTGCTTTGCAGTTGCCTTCAATATCCCTGTGCCCAGGTACCCAAATGAGGCTGATACTGAAGTGCTGAGCCATCTCGTTGAGAGATCTGCGGCATTCAGTGTCCGACTTTGTATTGTCGACGAATGAGTCCAGGGCCTTTAAAGCGGCTTGGCTGTCTGAGAAGAGGAAAACCCGTTTGCCATCCTTGGGCATAGACCGGAGATGATTCACAGCCCTGTGTATAGCCTGCATTTCCGCTTGGTACACACTACAGTGATCGGGAAGACCGAAGGAGACCTCTAGACCCAGATCCGGTGAAAAGAAGCCTAGCCCCACCTTCCCGTCCAGCTTAGAACCATCCGTGAATATGTTGATGGCACCCGGAACTGTATGTTGCCTGGTATTCCAGGCTTGCCGCGATGGTATATGCACTACACAGTTTTTGTCGAAAACGTTCATTGGTGTACAGTAGTCAGTGCGTACTGGTATTGGGACCGGGGCGTTTGTGCCCAGGATTGTTGCGTGTCCACTGGCCCTACCTGACCAGAGACCTGTTTCCTTTATACGTAGAGCGGTGATAACCGCAAATACCTTTGATACCAGGTCAAGAGGTGGCAGATGAAGCATTGTGTTGAGAGATTCAGTCGGAGTGGAGCTAAGAGCCCCGGTGATGCAGAGCTCCGAGCTTCGTTGAACCTTTTGAAGCATGCCAAGCTATGTGCTTTTTGCTAGTGCAGTCCACCAGACCAATACACCATAGAGAAGAATCGCGGTTCCTCGTAATGAAAGTGGGGTCATTTCCCCTGTTACATATACTTAGCTTATTTCATTCATTTTGCATATGCGCAGTTCTCACGAACTCCTTGAAATTAATAGGTGGCAGAGAGCCCTGGTGATCATGTGCTAGGTAGAAGGAGGCGAACATGAGTATCCTTCCCAGCACCTCGACGCTAACCGCTGTCAGATCCCCATCACTAAAATTGGGTAGAAGAAATACATTAAGAGTAGACTTAGCTAGTATACAAGTGCGAGGCTTACCCTTATCTTTAGCGCTGTAGAGCTTGTAAGCTGGCGTCCGCAACCACAGATCCTATCGCCAGTGATCCATGGCTGCTGGACTAAAACGATGTCTACCGCACCTGAGGACAGGTGCAGTAGAAGTGCAGCTGACGCTGCTTTGCAGTGATGCAGGTTAATTTGGCGGACCCGCATCTCAGTTTACTCGCGCTCTCCTCCGTGAGCGTCGCGTCGGAATCGCCATCACCCAGAAGCTGACTCTCAGAGCAGAGCCTTCTGAGAGCTAAGCTACCTTCCGAGCCTGACGAAACGTACCCGCTCTGTTCTTCACCCGCGTCCACCTCCATCGCGTCTTCACTGGGGGGCTCGACCACCTCCGTTCGAGATTCGAGGCTGACTAGGGCTTCAACGTCGGCCTTGTAGACCTTCAAATTTACATTTTTAAAGCCGCAGCTCATACGAAATTCCTGCTTATTCAGCTCATCGACGCTTGCGCCGTCGAGCAGCAGGACCACTTGCATGGTGGCCCGGTCGGATTTCTCGACATTGACCACCTTCCAATTTGTAGTCGGTATACCGGGTTGTATACCTGGAGCCGCTCCAGGATATCAGCTGAGTCCGATGGTGTCACTGGGACCCAGATTCTAGCACTTGGTCGTGAGGGGATATCACACGCCTCCACTACCTTAATACGCGCCCCCGGGTAGACCTCGCCAAGCCTCATAACGGCGGCTTTATACAGCTCTACCGACCTGGAACCACCCAGCATTTGTGTAAGATGGCGGTGGACCAGGGTTATCCTTCAGGACCTTAACTGCCACAGTAGCGAGCGCAGCTTCAACCCACTTCCACTGCTGCTTTGGGATCCTGTCGTATTCGCTACTTTCGTCAATCACGCCAATGATCCGCCGACCCTTGGCGATTTCGGCAAAAGAGCGCGTCCAGCCTCCCTGCGTCTTGGCCCTTTTCGGTGCCGTGGGATTAGACTCCTCCATCGATCTCTGGCGCTTCGAGGTTTCATCACTCTCGACCCAGTCCGACCTGTAATCCGGAAACATGTTCCTCGCCCATTCAAGGTCACGCTGAGCCTTAGAGCAGACCTCCGCAGAGACATCCCATTCCCTTATCGGTGAGGTGGCGTTCCTACGGAGGATCCGGATTGCCCAGCGCCTCTTTTGATGGTTGGGCTGCTTCCTTCGTCCCCCAGGCACAGAGGCAGTACCCCCACATCCCTGGAACCCCCAGCAGCCGAACCACCAGACGCTTGTCGCTGAGCCTGCTAGTGGAGGCTATGGGGTGAGCGGAAACCCCCTTGAGGGCCGTCTGGTCAGTACCGGCCTTCGGACCGGCAGGGCTGGAGTTACCCTCAGCCCTGCCCTGATTTACCTGGTCCTTGGCCCCATAGCTCACCCCCCACAACCCTGAGACCCCCAGCAGCCGACCCACCAGACGCTAGTCGCTGGGTGGCAGATCCATCAAGGGAAGGGCGGCGGTTGCACAGGAGGCCTTCTGGTCAGTACCCCCTCCATGAGAGGTACCGGCCCTTGCCCACTCGAGCTGGATAGACTCTCAGCCCTTACCTGCCTAGCTGCCGCTGCGGCAGCGAAACGCCGAGGAGTTCTCTCGGCTACTTTAAGACCCGGCTGAGCCGTGGCCTTTGCGGAGCAAGCTCCTGACAGCTTCCGCCCTCCCTGTTAATTTTTGTTTTATTAAATTCTTCCATACTTCAAACCCACGAGTAGCGGAGAAAGGGGAAGGTCCACCCGGGCAGAGATCCGCAATGCCCGGGTAAGGCTGGTTAGCATCGAAGGTCGCCCGGTATTCGATGCACTCCGTTAGCGACTGGGCTATTTAAGGGCCCCCAGCCAGGCTGATCCTCGGCACGCGTCGTATAACACCTTGATCCGGCCCATTTACAAGGAAGAGGAAATGAGAAGGAGGATTGCACTAAAGAAGGGAAGAATAGGGTCAGGGGGGGAGAAAGGTCGCCGCTCGAATTCGCCGCCGTAGCGTTAACAGGTGCCACCACGAGGAGGCTCCACCCCTACATGAGGGAGGGAGGGTGCAAACTACACCTACGGGTCGACGACTTGGGGTGACGCCGGTGAGTACAAGGCGTGACACCCCCATCAAAGGCACCCAGATGTATATGTAAGGGAGTGAAATACTGTGTACGGAGCATTCTGTACACTTTACCTACCATACTAAATATGTGGTCTTTCCATGTCAATGTTTTGGTAAAAATTAATCCTAGGTTCTTTGCTGTGTCGACATACTCAATCACAGAGTTATCAAAAATAATATTGTCTAGGCCATTAGTTACGAGCGCCTTCCTATGAATGACAATACATTTACAGTTTTTAGGGTTTAGACATAGGCCATTCATGGAAGCCCACAAGCCAATTTGAATAAAGTCATTATTTATACACAAACTAAGGTGTTCACAAGGACAACATGCGATCAGCGCTTGGCCGCGAAGGTCCTGGAACGCTATGGCGGTCTGGATGGTTCTCAGATTTCTGAGAAGCATTCCCGTACACTGGAGTGGGCCAGGAACGTTTTGGGCAGCGTGGATCAACCCCCGTGGATCAACCAACGGCGCTCTGCAAAATGGCAGAGCAGTATGAGGGTCCGGGGTGGTGGAGCTGCCCAACGAGCGTTTAGCGAAGTCGCTGACGTGCCGGCTCCATCACCCGGGGGGTAGTCGACAGGAGCAGGGAAGACGGGGCCATCTACAGAGAAGAGTGGAACTGGGTGCCCAACGTCATCTCTGAGGCCTATTTGACTGCCGTTGACAGGTTTCTTGGGCCACCGCCACCCATCGAATATATGGGATAGTATCATGGATTCACTCAGATGAAGTGCGCAGACGAGCCACGTTTTTCAAATGTCTTATCTCTCTGGTTGGGGAGTTGTGGCGGGGTGCCAGGATCGAGGCCGTGGACAGGGGGGACCTCCCTCTTCGGCCAAAGGCTCGGGTGTGGTTACCTGCCGAACCCTCCGAGCCGGAGAGAATTCTGAGGCAGTTGCAATACTGCAATCAGAGCCTTCCGACCCACAATTGGAAGGTCCTCAGGAACCCTTGAGGAACCCGAGGGGCCCGTCATCAAGTGCTTTTCTACTTAACGCGGAGTCCACGGGTCCTCTCTCTGATTCAAGGGGTGTCATCTCCTATGGCATTGAGCGTGTGGTCCTAAGAATCTACAACGCTGATGCCAGGGGGGATGAAGCCACACCTCCTGTGGGGAAATCGGAAGCCGTAATTACGGCCAGCTCTGTTGGCATCCCGCCTGTGGCGGTTTCGGTCTACAGCGTACTAGGGCTGTTCGACTGGGCGGAGGAGGAGAGGCTGTTAGCCTTGGGGGCGGGAGGTTGCTGAGGTGGACGAGATGGATTTGTCTTATGATGATGATCCGACAAATAAATCTCCAATACTCTAAGGCGGCCTCCGCCAGCCTCCTGCTCTGCCTGGAATAAGGCGGGGTGGACGTTGTCCTCATCCAGGAGCCGTGGCTGAGCAGTAGCGGCAATAATATATCTGGATTGAGGATTGATAGGGCCAGTAAAACCATGTTTAGAAATTCTAGGCGTACTACCTGGGTCCGGTACTGTAGCAAATTGGATGAGTTTCTCCCGAGCACCCGTATCGGGCGCAGAATTATCAGAGACCGCTATTGATGCTCTGGTGGAGGAATTCACCTATGCTTGCAACAAAGCGTATAAAATCGCTTGCCCACTGAAAACCGTAAGTGGAAAGCGAAAACCACCTTGGTGGAATCAGAAAGTAGACGGCATTAGGGCTTCCAGCAGACGCCTGTTTAACAGGGCCAGGAAGAGTAAATGACGTTCCCACTGGGAGCTCTACAAAGCTGGGTTGGCTATTTACAAGTCCGCTATTAGGAAAGCCAAACGGGATTCCTGGAAGGCTTTCTGCGAAAGCGTGGAGGGTTGCAACGAGTCTGCTAGATTCCGGAAGATTCTCTAGGGGAATCCTGCTCCTAGATGGCAGCTGGGCTATGAGTAGCGAGGAATCTCTCCAGCTTCTTATGGACGCTCACTTCCCTGACGACCCAGTTTCACAGGACCGCGATGGGTGTCGGCCAGCCATCACCCTGGATGAAAACCAGCTTGTATGGGCCGTCAATTCTTTTAAGCCCTACAAGTCACCCGGGCCTGATGACATAATTCCTGTGCAACTACAGAGATCGTTGGCTGGCACCCATCTACTCCAATTGCTTGAAGTTGGGCTACATCCCGCCTCATGGAATATGGTCAAGGTTACCTTTATTCCAAAGGCGGGGAGGTGCTCTCATGTATCTCCTAAGGATTTCAGGCCGATCAGTCTCTCCTCGTTTCTTCTGAAAACGCTGGAGCGCCTGATCGACCTGTATATGCGCAGCAGGATTCCTAGGGAGTTTTTCGGCTGCGCAGCATGCTTACTGCAAAGGCAGGTTAACTGAGACGGCGCTTGACTCCGTTGTGAAGCTGATCGAGGGGTCCTTTCAGCACAAAGAGTTCGTTCTGGGGGCCTTCCTAGACATTGAAGGAGCGTTTAACAATGTTTTGCCTTCTGCCATCATACGGGCTTAGCAAGTCTGCTAGTTGAGTCAAGTTTGATAGAATTTATCAACAGTTTACTTTGTGGCAGGATTGTTATGGCGGAGTGGGGAGGTGCTGAGGCTAAGAGAAGGGTGAGAAGGGGCAAGCCGCAAGGAGGTGTTCTTTCTCCCCTTCTCTGGGTCGTAGTAGTTAACGGCTTGCTCCAGGACCTTGAGCGCAGGGGCTGTCATGTGATTGCCTATGCTGATGACCTAGCAATCCTGCCAGGGGTAAGTTTCTTAGTGCCGTTAGTGATGTTCTGCAAGGGTTTTTGGGTATCGTGACAGAGTGGTCCGAATCCTGTGGACTGGCTGTCAACCCAAGTAAAACGGAACTAGTCCTCTTTACGAGAAGGTATAAGATTGAATATTTTGTATTGCCCTCTATTGGAGGAGTACCGTTGGAGCCTTCTGAAAAGGTTAAGTACCTGGGGGTTATCCTGGACAGGAAGCTGTCCTGGAAGCTGAATGCAGAGGACATTGGCAAACGTTGGGGCCTCTCTGGCTGTATGAGATGGTGGTAAAACCCATTCTATTTTATGGGGTAGTGGTCTGGTGGAGCGCGCTAGATATGGCTTCCACCATGAAGAAGATGGTCACGGTGCAACGAATGGCCATGGTGGGGATTACTGGGGCCATGCGGACCACTCCTACTCTGGCATTGAATGTCATGCTCAATCTGCACCCTGTTGACCTGGTAGGAAAAATGGGCGCAGCTCGGGCTGCAACTAGGCTCCGAGATGCTGGATATAAGCTTGTTCATTATGGCCATTCCAATATGCTATCGAGCTTTGATTTCATCCCTAACCGAACGGATTACTGTGCGCCGATCTCACGTGTCGAGTATGGATGTGTGCCAAATCCGGAGCTTTATTGTCGCTACATAGCGATTTGCCAAACAAACTTAGGTTAATGTCACCGTGAAGTTAGTGGCATCACAACGGACCATTAAGTGTCTAAGTGAGCTGTTCCCACAGTGGAATAGCGGCCACCTTACCTAACCTAACCTTGTCCGCTTTTGTAGTCACTACGTTATTTCTCTTGAGCTTCCGCTTTAGCTCTTTCAACACTTTTTCCTCATTATTCGCGTTCTGCAGGTTTTCGGTTTTTAAGTCCTTGGTAATGATTTCCTGCACATATGTCTGGCATGTTCCTGTTCTTCGTAGGGGAAGAGCGGTATTGCGACCTCTGCATCTACGATCTACGTTATGTTTCTCGTCTTTGTCGATGTCCACCGTGGTCAAGTTTACGAACCTATCATGAAATCTGTGTACCCCTTGGTTGTTGTATTCGCGTCTACCCGTCAGTTTGTCCAATTTCCTGTTCAATGCTCCGTATTTGAAATTTTGTTTAGAATTTTTTAAGGAGTTACTTCAAAAATAGAGTGGATATTGAGTAGAGCCGAAAGGCTTAAGAAAAATTTCTTGTATCAGAATCTCTTCTACTTTTCTACTGCTAATTTCTGAAAAATTTTTACAAAAAAAAAGACCTGAGCAACCCTGGCTTTGACAAGAAGTAAATACATAGTAGTCGCTTTATTTCTTGAAGAAAAACTGAAGCTTCGGAAAAATAGAAAAAAGAAATATAATAAAATAACATTGAAGTTCATATAAAAAGCGGCAAATTGGATTTATTCAACATGCAGAACGGAACGTCAAAATATCTTGGCTGTTCATTACAATTTCATGGTCAAGAAATAATCGAAAATATTTCTTGAGCATTTTCTATTCAACAGCATTCCTACCGGGCTTTTACTTTTAAACATTTATCCCCGGAAAAGTATATGTAAGTACAATTTAATTGTTTTTTTCTCTGATAATTCAATACGACTGCGTTGTGTACTGCTTGGTAATTTTTGGTAAGTTTTTTTTAACTTCTTGGTGATTTTTTTGATTAAACTTGTGGCAACCGTGACTACAATAACGAGAGACACTCATTTTTATGATGTTTGACCCCGCTGTATTCACAACTCGAAAAGCGTTTAATTTGAATTTCAACAGACTTGAGTTCGGATGACTCTTGCTGTTTTTAACATGCTAAGTTGATCTTATGCAGAGCAAGTCTGATAAATTTGCGCGAGTTTCTTGAAGCGCCAAATGAGTGAACCGTTGCAGGAATTTAGTTGTGCCCTCTCAGACTTGCTCTGATAATTGATTAGCGACTACCAATAACTTCTCTCAGTGTGACATATTATTTAATTTTATTCTTTCGTTTTTTCATTATTGCTATTAATGCTTATTTCTTAACAGGGGTTTTAAAAGTGAATAGAGTCATTATTCTAGTACAGATGTATATTAGACCTGGCGCAATTTTTTTTTTTTGAATCTGAAGTGTGGGTAGCGATAGAAATATGCCATTGGATGTCAAAATCATTATGTAAAATTTTCAGGTCAATCGGAATGTGCCAAGTCGTGCCCTAATGAGGTCAAAGGTCACAATTTACCAAAAACCAGCAAAAACATGAATTTTTTTCTCTCATATATACATACATATATATAAATTTAAAAACATGAATAACTTTAAATTTATTATGCATCCATATAATGATCAAAATAAATATTCTTTCAGTTGAAATTTTCATTTAATATCTCCTTTGTGTAGTTAGAGTACAAATTTTTGTGCTAATGAACGAACACAAGAAGTGCTCGCGAATTAACTGTAAAAACTTTAAGTGCTACATTTGTTCCTATTTTCACAATTATCTGCTGATACATGTGATAATTTGAATTTGAATTTTTTGTTGTTGTTTTGCCATGTCACGATCAGCTGTTCAGCGAATTGCAGCTCTCTCTCTCAATTAAATGTCAAAAGGCTGCTGAATGCACCGTAATTGGTGGCAAACGAACGGTTTCTCATTAATAATTATTCATAATTATTCATAGTTAGCAGCAATCGAACGAAGCTATTGTCCCATTCAGTAGTGTGACGTTAAGAGAATCGAAGTTATTCTAAAGTTTACTATTGTGGAACAATTATTATCAGTTTAACAATAACTCTATTTTTTCTTAAATTTATTAATAATCATGGCTTCACAAGCAAGTCTAACGACGAGACGACTGAGATCTGGTGACGATAATGTGTATTTAATAGGAAAGTGTGAACCTAAAATAGTTGGTGTGAAATTGCCTTCTAATAAGCAAGTGTTGCAGTTCTTTTTTTATAATACACGCTATAAAAATAAAACAATAAATGAAAGTGCACGCCAAGTGGTGAAGGAAATCCTACCATTTTGGGAGAAAGGTCGAATACCGACACCAAATGAAAGAACATGTGTAGCAAAAGTTATTAAACTTTATAATGAGTGGAGGTCAGTGCAAAAACATAACAAATCCAAATATGCAAGTCATGTTCAAAAAAGAGCTGAATTCATTGATAATTTAAATGATCTATTTGACATTGCACACGTTGATGCCCTTAAATTAATAACTATTGAGGAAGACAGAATGTTTTTAATTAAACAACGTGAGAAAGGGCGTGTGGGCAGCATGACTTGCGTAGATAAAAATCTCGAAAGTAAAGAAAAGCGGAAAACTAAAAGATTGGAGAATGAACTGCGACGAATAGAAAAATATAGAGAACAAGGAAGCGCTGCAGGTGAATTTTATTTACTTGAATGTATTATGTCTTCATTTACATAAAAGAATTTTCGTTTTAGACCTCAATACAGTATATTCTTATTCTGATGATAGTGAGCATGACAGTGTCGAGGTTGCGGAGGTTTTCAACATGTCACACAGCAGTGAGATTGCCAAATGCTCCAATAAGCCAAATAAAGTGAATGGAAAAACTAAATTCATTGACGACAGAATGTTAGCTTGTATGGATGCCGGTAGTATGTCGTCTCCATTTGCGATTCACTTTATTTCAGCCACTGCAAAAGCATTAGGACATGATTTAAAGGACCTTGTTCTCAATTGCACGAGTTTGCGTAAACAGCGCAAGGAATATCGTCGGCGTCAATGCAAACAAATTATGGAGACTTTCGAGGTTATTAAAAATAATTTTATTAATTTTACTGTTATTTTGATTACTAGTTTTATAGATTCCTGAAACTTTTGTTTTACATTGGGATGGCAAACTACTCCCCGCTATAGCTGGAAAACTGAAAGTTGATCGCTTAGCTATTGTGCTTACTTCTGAGAATATTGAAAAATTAATTGCGATTCCTATCATCGATGAGGGATCTGGTGAAGCGATTGCCCAAACAATATTTCATTATCTAGGCACAATGAACATGGGCAATACAGTTGAAATGGTGTGCTTTGATACAACTGCCACAAATACTGGCCACAATAATGGGGCGGCAGTAATATTGGAGCGAAAATTAGGGAGAAGCCTTTTATGGTTACCATGTCGTCATCATGTTGCAGAACTTTTATTAAAAGCAGTATTTGAACTGAATTTCGGAAAAACGAGTGGTCCAGAAGTTCCAATTTTTGAACGTTTCGCTCGCGCATGGAAAACTTTTAATATGAATGAATTCAGCATTGGTATGAACGATGAAGAAGTTGCACGCGTTATTAGTACTGAAGAATGTCAAGAGAGTAAGAAATTTCTTATTGATTACCTATCAAAAAATCATATTCGCCACGATTATAAAGAGCTGTTGCAACTTGCATTGATTTTTCTTGGTGGTAGCGATGAGAAGGTCCATTTTCGTTCACCTGGAGCAACGTCACATGCCCGTTTCATGGCCAAAGCTATATATTCATTAAAAATATATATGTTCCACGCACAATTTGAAATGACGTCCAGAAATTTGAATGGCTTTCGCAACGTGTGTATTTTCCTTGTACGTATTTATATTCCGTACTGGTTTAGAGTCGTGAACGCAGTTGAGGCACCACGCCTAGATTTCCAATTGATCAAAGACTTTGCGGGCTATTACGATTCAAAAACCTCTGTGACGTTGTTAGACAAATTTCGCAATCACCTGTGGTATTTGTCGGAAGAAGCAGTAGGACTTGCGTTTTTCGATTCAAACGTTGATATTGAAGTGAAGAAAAAAATGGTTTTAGCACTTAAAATTGATGAGAAAGAAGATAGTGACCACGAAGGAATTGAATGGTGTTCCAAAAGAGCTATTGCAAGCGTACAAGAAATGCAACTGTTCTCAGACTTGAGCAACTTTGTCACGCCAAAAACTAAAAATTTTTTTTTGAGATTGGATATAGATACGAATTTTTTACAATACGATCCATCAACTTGGAGTGTGAGAGACGATTATTTGCATGCGGTTACTAATATAAGAAGCATGACTGTGGTTAATGACCCTGCCGAAAGAAAAGTGAAGCTGATAACAGACTTCAATCGATCATTGACGCACAGTGAAGAAGACAAGCAATATTTGTTGCATATTGTAGAAAATTATCGCCAAAATTATCCGTCATATACAAAAAACTCACTTATGTAAAGTTAACAAATATATATAAAAATAAAATTATAAAATAAATTTATGAGAAAAAAAATTGTATGATTTTGCTGGTTTTTGGTAAATTGTGACCTTTGACCTCATTAGGGCACGACTTGGCACATTCCGATTGACCTGAAAATTTTACATAATGATTTTGACATCCAATGGCATATTTCTATCGCTACCCACACTTGAGATTCAAAAAAAAAAAAAGTCTCATATAAGCTGCGCCAGGTCTAATGTATATATTTTAATTTTCGGAAATTTCGGGGGGGGGGCACTGTGAATCGAATAGAACAAGCTAGCTGGACAAAAGTGACCATTGAATTTTAAATAAAAATATATTGTAGATGACAGCTAATAGTCCAAATATCACGAGTCAAAAAAAACATTTTACTTAATATTTGCTGATGTGGATGTAATTAGCTGCTAATCTCAGAAAAACGTGTTTTGATTTGCCTAAATTTATAATTCTGGACGTCTCACGGTTTTTCATATAACTTTATTACTGCGTTGTTTTTTCGTGTAATTTAAAATGGATGTGATGGTAAACAGTGAGTACTATTCATATGATATAAAGTTTTTTATTTAGACCATGTTGTTGTTCTAAAAAACACGCCGAAATTTGAAAATTTATATTTTTTTTTGCAAATTTTTACATTTGTTAGAGAAAAAGTAGTAGTATTCCACCAGCTTCCAGTCTGAAATTTATGTAAATCATAGCCGTGGCTCCGTAGCCTCTAAATGTACAAATTTAGTTCGGCACAAATTGGTCCAACAATTTTTTTTTTCTAGCTTATTCCTTCTCGATTAAAAAAAAGGTTGTGCAGACTCTGTTAATAGTTGTTCAGATGTGGAAAGTACTGATAGTGATTAAGACTTATTTACATTTTAATTTATATTACTTATAGCAATAAATATCTTTGAAGTATTTTTAGTTTAATGTTAACATAGAATGAGTTATTTCAACGAAAATAAACTTGCATTGTTTTTAACCCTTCTGCTATGTTTGGGTCAATTTGACCCAATTTTAGGAAAAAATTAACGAAACTCATAGGTTTCTTTCATAGATTCATGTTGATTCTTCTTTCACTTGTTTCCTGTATTAAATAGAAGGGGTTTGCTAACAAATTAAAACCATAATGGTTTTCAACACTACTAAAAATATCTTAAAGTGTTTTTGCTACACTTATTGTGTTACTGGGTCAATTTAGCCCACCATGTGATTTAGTATACCCTAATGTATACAATTTAGGAAACTATTATAAAGAACAGTATTTATGGAAAATTGCATACATTTTTCCTATTTTTCGCATACCATCTTTATCAATTATTGAAAGCTTCATTAGTACTAACAAATCTGCGAACCTCTGTTTTATGCATGAGTGCAAAAAACACTTTGTATGTCGTAGAAAATTTCGCAATTAGCAGCTTAGTGTGTAAAAACTGCCAATAAAACATTAACCAATAAATACAAATCTTTTCTCAAATAATAAATGATTTTAGATGAAAACAAAAATGAAGTTTGGTTAAAAAAATTATAAGCAGCGCTAAGTTTTCATGAGTGACCCAAAACACTAAAAGTGCGATTTTTTTCTAACGTAGCAGAAGGGTTAATGAACTAATTTTTGTATTGACAAATCAGACAAAACAAACAAATGGAATAAAAATAATTATTAATTTCAATGTTTGGCTGTAAATATCTTTTTAATGGAGATAAATGAAAAATCGATTTTTTGTTTCTGGCCCACCCTAGTACGTATGTATATTATCCAACCATATTTTGTCCTTAGGCTTCATTTTTACCTAAATGTGCACAATATACTTGGATACAGTCATTTAAGTCCGAAATCATATAAAATAATTTTGTCCAGCTAGCCTGTTCTATTCGATTCACTGTGGGGGGGTTTGAACCCCCCACAATAACAATATCCTACACCCTAATTAACATCCTCCAGCTTAACCCTAGCCTCCACCCTAATTTCCATCCTCCACTATAATTTCTCTCCTACACTCAATTTAATTAAAATAAATTAATACAATTAAAATAATTAAAATAAATAATGCAAGTCTGAGAGGGCACAACTAAATTCCTGCAACGGTTCACTCATTTGGCGCTTCAAGAAACTCGCGCAAATTTATCAGACTTGCTCTGCATAAGATCAACTTAGCATGTTAAAAACAGCAAGAGTCATCCGAACTCAAGTCTGTTGAAATTCAAATTAAACGCTTTTCGAGTTGTGAATACAGCGGGGTCAAACATCATAAAAATGAGTGTCTCTCGTTATTGTAGTCACGGTTGCCACAAGTTTAATCAAAAAAATCACCAAGAAGTTAAAAAAACTTACCAAAAATTACCAAGCAGTACACAACGCAGTCGTATTGAATTATCAGAGAAAAAAACAATTAAATTGTACTTACATATACTTTTCCGGGGATAAAAGTTTAAAAGTAAAAGCCCGGTAGGAATGCTGTTGAATAGAAAATGCTCAAGAAATATTTTCGATTATTTCTTGACCATGAAATTGTAATGAACAGCCAAGATATTTTGACGTTCCGTTCTGCATGTTGAATAAATCCAATTTGCCGCTTTTTATATGAACTTCAATGTTATTTTATTATATTTCTTTTTTCTATTTTTCCGAAGCTTCAGTTTTTCTTCAAGAAATAAAGCGACTACTATGTATTTACTTCTTGTCAAAGCCAGGGTTGCTCAGGTCTTTTTTTTTGTAAAATTTTTTCAGAAATTAGCAGTAGAAAAGTAGAAGAGATTCTGATACAAGAAATTTTTCTTAAGCCTTTCGGCTCTACTCAATATCCACTCTATTTTTGAAGTAACTCCTTAAAAAATTCTAAACAAAATTTCAAAACAAACTATAAAAATAAATATTGTTTTGTACACGGCTAAAAGTTTTATCCTAGATTTAATTGGGCTATATATACACCTAGACCAGTATGTCTGGGTTCAAAGTGTTGTTTGGAATTTCCAGTAAGACTAACTTCCTTTGACTAATTTAATTATTTTTGTATGATAGAATGTGTAAAAACACAATAAAAATACTGCAACTCAAAGTTAAGAACTTTGTGGAAAATTCAAGAAAACTCGAAAAATTTTCATAAAAATTTACAGAGATTAAAAATCGGATCTCTGTTTTCGGATTATTGATACTTAAAAATCCACCAAAATTCCGGTTCAACAGACAATGTTTGTCCTTGAACTTCAGCCCAAAATATGTTCGGATCCAGTTAAAGGCAAACACACCAGCGAGCAAGGAGGACAGCTAAGATAGCGGAAAAAGACTTTATAAGGAACGAGATAGATACACGACCATCACGCCGAAATTCTATCAATTCATCTGCAACTATCAGAGCTGATACCTACAACTGCACTGAAGGACTGCTTCTATCAGATAAAAGCTGAAATCAAGAACGGACTAAAACAAAAATACGGAGCATTGAACAGGAAATTGGACAAACTGACGGGTAGACGCGAATACAACAACCAAGGGGTACACAGATTTCATGATAGGTTCGTAAACTTGACCACGGTGGACATCGACAAAGACGAGAAACATAACGTAGATCGTAGATGCAGAGGTCGCAATACCGCTCTTCCCCTACGAAGAACAGGAACATGCCAGACATATGTGCAGGGAAATCATTACCAAGGACTTAAAAACCGAAAACCTGCAGAACGCGAATAATGAGGAAAAAGTGTTGAAAGAGCTAAAGCGGAAGCTCAAGAGAAATAACGTAGTGACTACAAAAGCGGACAAGGTTAGGTTAGGTAAGGTGGCCGCTATTCCACTGTGGGAACAGCTCACTTAGACACTTAATGGTCCGTTGTGATGCCACTAACTTCACGGTGACATTAACCTAAGTTTGTTTGGCAAATCGCTATGTAGCGACAATAAAGCTCCGGATTTGGCACACATCCATACTCGACACGTGAGATCGGCGCACAGTAATCCGTTCGGTTAGGGATGAAATCAAAGCTCGATAGCATATTGGAATGGCCATAATGAACAAGCTTATATCCAGCATCTCGGAGCCTAGTTGCAGCCCGAGCTGCGCCCATTTTTCCTACCAGGTCAACAGGGTGCAGATTGAGCATGACATTCAATGGCAGAGTAGGAGTGGTCCGCATGGCCCCAGTAATCCCCACCATGGCCATTCGTTGCACCGTGACCATCTTCTTCATGGTGGAAGCCATATCTAGCGCGCTCCACCAGACCACTACCCCATAAAATAGAATGGGTTTTACCACCATCTCATACAGCCAGTAAACCACCCTCGGAGAGAGGCCCCAACGTTTGCCAATGTCCTCTGCATTCAGCTGCCAGGACAGCTTCCTGTCCAGGATAACCCCCAGGTACTTAACCTTTTCAGAAGGCTCCAACGGTACTCCTCCAATAGAGGGCAATACAAAATATTCAATCTTATACCTTCTCGTAAAGAGGACTAGTTCCGTTTTACTTGGGTTGACAGCCAGTCCACAGGATTCGGACCACTCTGTCACGATACCCAAAAACCCTTGCAGAAGATCACTAACGGCACTAAGAAACTTACCCCTGGCAAGGATTGCTAGGTCATCAGCATAGGCTATCACATGACAGCCCCTGCGCTCAAGGTCCTGGAGCAAGCCGTTAACTACTACGACCCAGAGAAGGGGAGAAAGAACACCTCCTTGCGGCTTGCCCCTTCTCACCCTTCTCTTAGCCTCAGCACCTCCCCACTCCGCCATAACAATCCTGCCACAAAGTAAACTGTTGATAAATTCTATCAAACTTGACTCAACTAGCAGACTTGCTAAGCCCCGTATGATGGCAGAAGGCAAAACATTGTTAAACGCTCCTTCAATGTCTAGGAAAGCCCCCAGAACGAACTCTTTGTGCTGAAAGGACCCCTCGATCAGCTCACAACGGAGTCAAGCGCCGTCTCAGTTAATCTGCCTTTGCAGTAAGCATGCTGCGCAGCCGAAAAACTCCCTAGGAATCCTGCTGCGCATATACAGGTCGATCAGGCGCTCCAGCGTTTTCAGAAGAAACGAGGAGAGACTGATGGGCCTGAAATCCTTAGGAGATACATGAGAGCACCTCCCCGCCTTTGGAATAAAGGTAACCTTGACCATATTCCATGAGGCGGGATGTAGCCCAACTTCAAGCAATTGGAGTAGATGGGTGCCAGCCAACGATCTCTGTAGTTGCACAGGAATTATGTCATCAGGCCCGGGTGACTTGTAGGGCTTAAAAGAATTGACGGCCCATACAAGCTGGTTTTCATCCAGGGTGATGGCTGGCCGACACCCATCGCGGTCCTGTGAAACTGGGTCGTCAGGGAAGTGAGCGTCCATAAGAAGCTGGAGAGATTCCTCGCTACTCATAGCCCAGCTGCCATCTAGGAGCAGGATTCCCCTAGAGAATCTTCCGGAATCTAGCAGACTCGTTGCAACCCTCCACGCTTTCGCAGAAAGCCTTCCAGGAATCCCGTTTGGCTTTCCTAATAGCGGACTTGTAAATAGCCAACCCAGCTTTGTAGAGCTCCCAGTGGGAAGGTCATTTACTCTTCCTGGCCCTGTTAAACAGGCGTCTGCTGGAAGCCCTAATGCCGTCTACTTTCTGATTCCACCAAGGTGGTTTTCGCTTTCCACTTACGGTTTTCAGTGGGCAAGCGATTTTATACGCTTTGTTGCAAGCATAGGTGAATTCCTCCACCAGAGCATCAATAGCGGTCTCTGATAATTCTGCGCCCGATACGGGTGCTCGGGAGAAACTCATCCAATTTGCTACAGTACCGGACCCAGGTAGTACGCCTAGAATTTCTAAACATGGTTTTACTGGCCCTATCAGTCCTCAATCCAGATATATTATTGCCGCTACTGCTCAGCCACGGCTCCTGGATGAGGACAACGTCCACCCCGCCTTATTCCAAGCAGAGCAGGAGGCTGGCGGAGGCCGCCTTAGAGTGTTGGAGATTTATTTGTCGGATCATCATCATAAGACAAATCCATCTCGTCCACCTCAGCAACCTCCCCCCCCAAGGCTAACAGCCTCTCCTCCTCCGCCCAGTCGAACAGCCCTAGTACGCTGTAGACCGAAACCGCCACAGGCGGGATGCCAACAGAGCTGGCCGTAATTACGGCTTCCGATTTCCCCACAGGAGGTGTGGCTTCATCCCCCCTGGCATCAGCGTTGTAGATTCTTAGGACCACACGCTCAATGCCATAGGAGATGACACCCCTTGAATCAGCGAGAGGACCCGAGGACCCGTGGACTCCGCGTTAAGTAGCAAAAGCACTTGACGACGGGCCCCTCGGGTTCCTCAAGGGTTCCTGAGGACCTTCCAATTGTGGGTCGGAAGGCTCTGATTGCAGTATTGCAACTGCCTCAGAATTCTCTCCGGCTGGGAGGGTTCGGCAGGTAACCACACCCGAGCCCTTGGCCGAAGAGCGAGGTCCCCCCTGTCCACGGCCTCGATCCTGGCACCCCGCCACAACTCCCCAACCAGAGAGATAAGACATTTGCAAAACGTGGCTTACCACTCGTCTGCGCACTCCATCTGAGTGAATCCATGATACTATCCCACATATTCGATGGGTGGCGGTGGCCCAAGAAACCTGTCAACGGCAGTCAAATAGGCCTCAGAGATGACGTTGGGCACCCAGTTCCACTCTTCTCTGTAGATGGCCCCGTCTTCCCTGCTCCTGTCGACTACCCCCCGGGTGATGGAGCCGGCACGTCAGCGACTTCGCTAAACGCTCGTTTGACAGCTCCACCACCCCGGACCCTCATACTGCTCTGCCCTTTTGCAGAGCGCCGTTACCGATTGGTTCCGACTTATCTCCTGCACTAGGGGGTTGATCCACGCTGCCCAAAACGTTCCTGGCCCACTCCAGCGTACGGGAATGCTTCTCAGAAATCTGAGAACCATCCAGACCGCCATAGCGTTCCAGGACCTTCGCGGCCAAGCGCTGATCGCAGATGGCTTTCCTTCTCGGAGTCACAATATTGCTTCTTCCCGACCGCCTCCGATTCGCTGTGCTCACAGGAATGCTGGGAGACTTGAGAGGTTACTCAAGTGATGAGTCCTCTGTAGCTGAGCACTCGGTTGCACCCCGGAACCTTGTCCGGCGGATGTCGATTTCGACACTCCATCGTTGCCCACAGAGCCCGCACTCCCACGAACACCAGCCCTGCTGCAACCTACAGGGGAAGTTGCTTTCAAATTTCGGAGCTTGTCTGTCCCCTTTGCTCTATTTTTGCGTCGCGCTACGTCTTGTTCGCGGCCTGATTTCGGGCCTCCTGTAATGTCGAAAAGCGGACAAAGGAAACACAACAGTACTGATGGACAAGAAACAAATTTTGCAACTCCTCGGAAAATTTCGCCTCTTCCGCTTTCTGATGAGTGGAATTGCGTTTACTGCTTTTTACAAGCAAACGCCACTTCGCATATAATGCTTCCAACTTCACAACACTATGGTGTTTAGGCCTGAGGGGAGTGCGAGCTTTTTGCCAGAACACTTCCGTCTCTTTTATCACAAGAGATGCACTCTCATGAACACCAAGCTTTGTTTTTCTCACATTCTGGAAAAGAACCCGCAAGACTTGCCCATTAGAAAGCAATTTGGCACCGGTAATTTGGCTTTCGACGAAGCCCACTAAATATATACTATTTTTTTGTCGCGATTCCATATTGACACGAAATATTATCTTACGGTCCCGACCACTTGAAAACTCGACTAATTTTTTGTAATTCAATTGTTTATAATATTGACAAAAACCCCGAAAGTTGCTTTTTACAGACCATTTCTTACTTAGTATTTTATTACCACACCAGAGGTCAGGTGGTCTCGAAGGTTATGTAATTAAAAGCATTGTTTTTTTCGTTTGATTTTGACCCCTTTCCGAATTGCTAAGCGGTTTTCAATCGAAAGTAAATTTTATATGTGACATCTTCGACTATAGTATTATCGATTTGGGCTATAAAACGCTAATTTTGAATTTTGACCCTCGTGCGACACGCCTTAACGGTGTCCAATCAGACCCAAATTTTAAATGTAATATCTTTGACTATAGTATTTTCGATTTTGTGTAGAAGATTAAAAAAATAATCATTGTAATTTTTCTAGTCTCCATGGGGCAATCTGAACTTTGACCTCGTACAACGGTGGTTAGTTGGAACCAAACTTTTTATGTGTTATTTTCGACATAAGTGCTATCTATTTCAGGAATGAAGTAAAAGAAATTTGCATTTTTTTAGACCTCACAGGCTAGTCTGAGCTTTGACCCCCGTGCGACACGCCTTAACGGTGTCCAATCGGAACCAAATTTTATATGTGATTACTCTTTCTTTGGTGCTATGAATTTACGGTATGAAATAAAAAAATAATTTGTATTCTTTTTAGACCTTACAGGCTAATCTGAACTTTGACCCTCCTGCGACATGCCTTAACGGTGTCCAATCGGGACCAAAATGTAAATATAATATTTTCGACTATTGTGCTATCGATTTTGGGTGTTAGATTAAAAAAATAATCATTTTTATTTTTGGAGTCTTCATAGGGCAATCTAAGCTTTGACCCCCGTGCGCCACCCCTTAACTGTCTCCAATCGGCCTAAAAATTTATATGTGCTATCCTTGGCTATATTACTATGGATTTAGGGGGTGAGACTAAGGATATCTCATGTTCGGTTTGTCTCCATACAAATAGGGAACACGCTAATGTGCATATCTGTGCCGTTTTATTATAACAAGTTAAGTCGACTTAAGAAATTAGATCAATTTAAAAATTTTCTGGAGATTTTGAATAAGACAGCAGTTAATAGTGTTAATATGAAACTGAATAATTTACTTGCGTTCAAAGCAGTTTATATCATAGTTGTAGCAAAACTATATATTTTCGATATTAGAATGCATTTTTCGATATTTGAATAAGTGTACTCGTATGGGTGCAGTGGGCGTTAATGGTTTAAGTTGTAGCTCAACACGAATCAGGGGCTATTTCTCATACCCCATTTACACTGTATACACTTTCAAAAGTCATTTATCGTAACATTGACATGTCACAAAACGTCGATGTGAAATATATCAGTTACCAATGAAACAGCCATATGTACTTACCACAATGTGTCTTTCGCCTTATTTCTCTTTAGTGCGTCGATTTATAATAGCAATTCACCTGAAATTTTAAATTTACAGGTAAGCACAAGTCAAAGACAAGTTGAAACGGGTTCTGTCGTCCAAATAACATGACAGCCGTTTTTTCCCATGAAAGTAATATGTAGTAATGATGTATTTTATTTGTAAATTATTAACATAAATATATGTACATATGATTCAAATTAAAATATGACCATCATATCGCACTTGTTACGTTAAAGTGTAACAACTCAAAATTTGAACATTTTCCGTAGAGACGAAAAACTGTTTCCGTAAATATTAATAATATATTACAAAGAAAAAACAATGTAATTGCACGAAAATATCATTAAAAATAATATAACCGTTGTTTCATTTTTATTTGTTTAGTATTTGAACGAAAATAACAAATTTTTGAGTTATTACTCTTTTCCTGAAATTTTTTTATACAAATAGTGGTATTATTTTGAGTTGTCTCTGTTTAACTGAAAATTCTCACTGGAATTGATAAATATGATTGTTATAAATAGGCACAATTCAAAATGTTACACTTTATGTGATACACTAACGAACAAATTTGATAAACCACTTGGATACAACTAAAAATGTAACTCTTTAGGTGAGTCGAAAGAAGCCATTCTGAAAACAAAGAGAGAGTCATAACGGTTTTTTTAACGAACGACTAGACAACTCCCTGAACGATTTTTACAGTGGGTTGAGATGACTACTGCACATTATTTTCTTGCAAAAAACTAAAATTTGGAAATTTTGAGTTGTTACACTTTAACGTAACAAGTGCGGTATTAAATTTTTTCAAGCACAGCGGACACCTAGGGTCTGCCTGAAGTGAGTAACATGCGCGAGTTAAATAAATCTACAGAGTATCGTTGAAAAAAAGGAAGTCTTTATTGAATGACAAAAGCTTACGACTGAACTCTGTTCTTAAAAATAATTTGCTTACCTATTTTATAAAAATTCGTATGATATTACAGTTTAAAACCATCACGCCATCTAACCGCTAAATTGCAATAGCATCTGCTGACTTATTAATACTTATAGCTGAATTCTGTGAGTCTGTCTCATCTCATGTCTCTAAATTTGAGATTTTTCATTAGAGACAATTTTTGTGACTAGCGATGATTTTTGTATTCTGTAAGCGAGAATCTCAAGAAATTCACCAATGATATGTGGTGAAAAAACGCTGAGACAATGAGCTGTTTCCACATTCCATTGGTGAAGAGAAATTTTATACTCATATAATTTTCTATCGAATACATGAGAAAGAAAATTGTTTAATGCATGGTATGAACAAAATAATTTATCAAAAGTTTAGTGAATATTATGTTTAATACCAATGTACAAACCCACACTTTATAACTTCCAATGAAAAGCCTTTAACCTGAATCGATTACCTGAAGAAAGGCGATGAAGAAAGAAAACTGAACAATCGAAATAAGTAAGTTGCATCGCTATAGATAGCTAAACACAACCACTTCATTTTGTAATAGTAATAGCCCAATTTTAAATTAATTTACAATTAATTTGATATTATTATTTATTTATACAACACGAAAACCAATGGCATCAAGCCTTGGGATAAATAAATAAAATTTATTATACCACTTCAAGTCTTAAAATTAATAAAATAATTAAATATTTTGCTTCAATACTTAGATAAATGGCTCTAGTCGATGGTCATTTTGTACATATGTTTCAGATTTCAGTTCAGGCTAGCTCAGTGTACGTGAGCACTAGCTTTCTTTGTATGTATATCAAACATCTGCAGTTTCTATTACCATTTAAAAATTTGATTTTTATTCCAGAGATAGTTCCTTTACATTGTAGTTCAATTTTTTTTGTTTTATACACTACACAACTGGATGTATCTTTTTTAACTTTGACACAGAAGAACCCCAATACTCCGTTCCAAAATCCAAAGTGAACTCCTCCATGAGTACCAGAGTAGCGTTAAAAAATATTAGCTCAACTCGATTTAGCTACATTGAGTTGTGTGGTGTATTAAGGGTAAATTCTATGAAATCTCTGCAATATTCCGTTACATATTGAACCGAGTTTGAGCAAGAGTTACTATTGCACTTGCCATGTTGTTTATGGAATTGCAAACATCCGTCATGCATTTTAATGATTGTTATCGATATTCCCTCTCCTCCTCATTTCTCGCTGGAATAGATATAATAATTTAACCAAACATCTGATCAGAAGCCGAGATCCCCGATTGGGTCAACTTCTTCTACTGCTAGACTTATTGGGTCAAACGTAATTATTATATCAGACTAAAAAATTAACGAATTAATTTTCTTTACTCATATGTTTACACATACCTACATATGTATATGCATATAAATAGGTTTCATACCTCTGCACCAATAGTTTGTATGTCTGGTGCCCCATCCACTACTCTCCCACCGGTCGTATGCAGTGCCCTCTGTTCCATATCCGATACAACCTCTTCCACAATGGGCCTCCGCCCGTAACTAGGAGATTGTCTTTGGCCTCCCTTGAACTGAGCCGTACCTGCTTTTTCCAGTGCGTAAGACTCTGAAATAAATAAAATGTGAGCCAACACTAAACACAATTACTAACTGGAGATTGAAAAGGGTAATTGTTTCCTCTGTCAGACAACTGCTAAAAAGTGAAAAATTATACCATTGCGCATCCCTCGCCCTAAAAATTGCCACCAATACATTTACATTGAAAGTGGCGACCACACACCAATGCTTCCTTAACTCTTTGTCATTAATATTTAAATACTTACCTCCTTCCATTTTGCCGAAGTGCGTCTAGGACCTCTGAGAGCGTTTAACGACTCTGACAATTCTGCACATAATTCGGCCATGAACGCTACATAGCATTAGAATTCCTCTTTGCTTGTGCGCATGCTTTTGTTCATAGCGTAGATATATGTAATTTTTTGGGCTATTACTATTACAAAATGAAGTGGTTGTGTTTAGCTATCTATAGCGATGCAACTTACTTATTTCGATTGTTCAGTTTTCTTTCTTCATCGCCTTTCTTCAGGTAATCGATTCAGGTTAAAGGCTTTTCATTGGAAGTTATAAAGTGTGGGTTTGTACATTGGTATTAAACATAATATTCACCAAACTTTTGATAAATTATTTTGTTCATACCATGCATTAAACAATTTTCTTTCTCATGTATTCGATAGAAAATTATATGAGTATAACATTTCTCTTCACCAATGGAATGTGGAAACAGCTCATTGTCTCAGCGTTTTTTCACCACATATTATTGGTGAATTTCTTGAGATTCTCGCTTACAGAATACAAAAATCATCGCTAGTCACAAAAATTGTCTCTAATGAAAAATCTCACATTTAGAGACATGAGATGAGACAGACTTACAGAATTCAGCTATAAGTATTAATAAGTCAGCAGATGCTATTGCAATTTAGCGGTTAGATGGCGTGATGGTTTTAAACTGTAATATCATACGAATTTTTAGAAAATAGGTAAGCAAATTATTTTTAAGAACAGAGTTCAGTCGTAAGCTTTTGTCATTCAATAAAGACTTCCTTTTTTTCAACGATACTCTGTAGATCTATTTAACTCGCGCATGTTACTCACTTCAGGCAGACCCTAGGTGTCCGCTGTGCTTGAAAAAATTTAATACCGCACTTGTTACGTTAAAGTGTAACAACTCAAAATTTCCAAATTTTAGTTTTTTGCAAGAAAATAATGTGCAGTAGTCATCTCAACCCACTGTAAAAATCGTTCAGTGATTTGTCTAGTCGTTCGTTAAAAAAACCGTTATGACTCTCTCTTTGTTTTCAGAATGGCTTCTTTCGACTCACCTAAAGAGTTACATTTTTAGTTGTATCCAAGTGTTTTATCAAATTTGTTCGTTAGTGTATCACATAAAGTGTAACATTTTGAATTGTGCCTATTTATAACAATCATATTTATCAATTCCAGTGAGAATTTTCAGTTAAACAGAGACAACTCAAAATAATACCACTATTTGTATAAACAAATTTCAGGAAAAGAGTAATAACTCAAAAATTTGTTATTTTCGTGCAAATAATAAACAAATAAAAATGAAACAACGGTTATATTATTTTTAATGATATTTTCGTGCAATTACATTGTTTTTTCTTTGTAATATATTATTAATATTTACGGAAACAGTTTTTCGTCTCTACGGAAAATGTTCAAATTTTGAGTTGTTACACTTTAACGTAACAAGTGCGATATGATGGTCATATTTTAATTTGAATCATATGTACATATATTTATGTTAATAATTTACAAATAAAATACATCATTACTACATATTACTTTCATGGGAAAAAACGGCTGTCATGTTATTTGGACGGCAGAACCCGTTTCAACTTGACTTGTGCTTACCTGTAAATTTAAAATTTCAGGTGAATTGCTATTATAAATCGACGCACTAAAGAGAAATAAGGCGAAAGACACATTGTGGTAAGTACATATGGCTGTTTCATTGGTAACTGATATATTTCACATCGACGTTTTGTGACATGTCAATGTTACGATAAATGACTTTTGAAAGTGTATACAGTGTAAATGGGGTATAAGAAATAGCCCCTGATTCGTGTTGAGCTACAACTTAAACCATTAACGCCCACTGCACCCATACGAGTACACTTATTCAAATATCGAAAAATGCATTCTAATATCGAAAATATATAGTTTTGCTACAACTATGATATAAACTGCTTTGAACGCAAGTAAATTATTCAGTTTCATATTAACACTATTAACTGCTGTCTTATTCAAAATCTCCAGAAAATTTTTAAATTGATCTAATTTCTTAAGTCGACTTAACTTGTTATAATAAAACGGCACAGATATGCACATTAGCGTGTTCCCTATTTGTATGGAGACAAACCGAACATGAGATATCCTTAGTCTCACCCCCTAAATCCATAGTAATATAGCCAAGGATAGCTCATATAAATTTTTAGCCCGATTGGAGACAGTTAAGGGGTGGCGCACGGGGGTCAAAGCTTAGATTGCCCTATGAAGACTCCAAAAATAAAAATGATTATTTTTTTAATCTAACACCCAAAATCGATAGCACAATAGTCGAAAATATTATATTTACATTTTGGTCCCGATTGGACACCGTTAAGGCATGTCGCAGGAGGGTCAAAGTTCAGATTAGCCTGTAAGGTCTAAAAAGAATACAAATTATTTTTTTATTTCATACCGTAAATTCATAGCACTAAAGAAAGAGTAATCACATATAAAATTTGGTTCCGATTGGACACCGTTAAGGCGTGTCGCCCGGGGGTCAAAGCTCAGACTAGCCTGTGAGGTCTAAAAAAATGCAAATTTCTTTTACTTCATTCCTGAAATAGATAGCACTTAAGTCGGAAATAACACATAAAAAGTTTGGTTCCAACTAACCACCGTTGTACGAGGTCAAAGTTCAGATTGCCCCATGGAGACTAGAAAAATTACAATGATTATTTTTTTAATCTTCTACACAAAATCGAAAATACTATAGTCAAAGATATTACATTTAAAATTTGGGTCTGATTGGACACCGTTAAGGCGTGTCGCACGAGGGTCAAAATTCAAAATTAGCGTTTTATAGCCCAAATCGATAATACTATAGTCGAAGATGTCACATATAAAATTTACTTTCGATTGAAAACCGCTTAGCAATTCGGAAAGGGGTCAAAATCAAACGAAAAAAAACAATGCTTTTAATTACATAACCTTCGAGACCACCTGACCTCTGGTGTGGTAATATAATACTAAGTAAGAAATGGTCTGTAAAAAGCAACTTTCGGGGTTTTTGTCAATAATATAAACAATTGAATTACAAAAAATTTGTCGAGTTTTCAAGTGGTCGGGACCGTAAGATAATATTTCGTGTCAATATGGAATCGCGACAAAAAAATAGTATATATTTAGTGGGCTTCGTCGAAAGCCAAATTACCGGTGCCAAGTTGCTTTCTAATGGGCAAGTCTTGCGGGTTCTTTTCCAGAATGTGAGAAAAACAAAGCTTGGTGTTCATGAGAGTGCATCTCTTGTGATAAAAGAGACGGAAGTGTTCTGACAAAAAGCTCGCACTCCCCTCAGGCCTAAACACCATAGTGTTGTGAAGTTGGAAGCATTATATGCGAAGTGGCGTTTGCTTGTAAAAAGCAGTAAACGCAATTCCACTCATCAAAAAGCGGAAGAGGCGAAATTTTCCGAGGAGTTGCAAAATTTGTTTGATATTGCTCACGAAAAAGCATTGAACTTAAAAAGCAACAAAAAAGATAGAGAGTTTCTCATAAATCAGAGGACGAAAGGAAGATTAGGCGCAATATTGAGCAAAAATTGTGCTAAAAGTCAGAAAGTTGCTAGTAAGAGCTTCGATGTAGACGTAGCTTAAGGTAAAACATATTCTGTGCGTTGGCGGATTCAAAGGAAGGGCGATGGATGCGATTGCCGCCCCCACCCCTTCTCCGCCCACGCCATAAATGTGGTGGTGTGATTTTCGAATTTTTGCTTTTTTAAATGAACAGACCTCACGTTAAATTAATTTTGAATGTGTTTGAAATATCAGATGGCTTAAATCATGTCTATTTGAAGGAACTGAAGGGTATGTGGCGGCGCAGTTCAAATTTACTTTAATTGTTTTCTCAACAAATAATAAGTTTTGAGTTTTTGTTAGCAACCTTTGGTTTTGTGAGTTGAAAAATATAAGATTGAAAAATATAGAATTTCAAAAATAGGAAATATTTTCGTTCCATTTTAAGTTCGGAAATAAATAACCAATTTTTATTCCTATATTGGTGACCCCGACTACACATTTAAACAAAGATGCTTCGAGACGAAGATCAGCTAGTTACCCTGCGAGAGGAAAATGAGCATCTTCAACGGCAAATTGACGAATTACGCCAACAAGCCCAACAACAGCATAGTTATCAATTGGAGATTCAATAGCAGCAGCCACCACCACTGCAACCTCAACAACATCAACAACAACAACAACAGCAGCAGACTCATTATGCCGCTCACGTCGCTGATCATTACCCTGCAGTTCCTCGTGTTGCAGTCAAACTTCCGCCTTTTTGGTCTGACAAACCAAGGTTATGGTTTTCTCAAGCTAACTCGCAGTTTACGTTATCGGATATCACAAACGAGATAACTAAGTTTCCTTACGTGGTTTCGCAATTAGATGCTCGGGTCGCATACACATTTTTGCGTACAAAACTGATTGCTCGTTTGTCTGCGTCTGAGGAACAACGAGTCCGTCAACTTATTAGTGAGGAAGAGCTCGGCGAACGCAAACCATCGCAGTTTCTACGTCATTTACGCTCTCTCGCTGGTTCAACCATCGTGCAGGATAACCTTCTTCGCCAACTTTGGCTTAACCGCCTTCCGTCTAACGTTCAGGCTATCCTTGCGACGCAATCTGAATTGCCGCTCGACAATCTGGCAGAACTTGCTGACAAGATTGTCGAGGTCTCACCGAGCACACCGACTTTCTCTGTAAATGCAACGCTAAGCGATAAAAGTATAGATAGTGTTTAATCGTTGACAAACTCAAAAGTTTGTTCGACCAAATTTTGCATTAAAAGGAAAAGAAAAAGAGTTTGTATCAGTTTTCAATATTTTTTAATGTGTATATTAACTAATATACAAACTACTTTAAAACAGGTCAATTCAATATTAAAACTATTATTAATTTTAGGTTACCTTGCTTATATCAGGACGGCTGCAGGATGCGTGTTAACTCTCTTGATGAAAATTCCAAGTGAAGTATAGAAAATTGGTTGAAAGTAAAACTAGTTGCTTTCGAACGGTTTATTTTCCAATGCTATGTTTTAGCAGAAGGGATTTAAACCGTTCGACCAACTCTGTTAATATGTATATGAAAGTTGAATATGAATAATGAAAGTAAATACGAGGGCTACCTTATGAGTTTAAGGTTTTAGGCATCTGGCCTAAACATGCCGGCCCCCGTTGCGTGACGCAACGTAACAAAAAACCAATACAAGCGCATCCGAGGCCGTTGTGTTTCCGCAGGTCTTATAACTAAGTTCTTAAATCTAAGCTCTTCGCACTAAAATCGGGAAGATAAATGAAAAGAGTGAAATATACGTGGTTTCAATTCAGTGGCACGTTTATTAAAAAATTCATGTTTTTTCTGTTGTATTTAATATTTCATGTGTAATGTTTAATGTGTTGTATAAATGTAAATTTTAATGAAATTAGCAGGCGCCGGATAGCACCCACCCAAAAATAGTATTCTGGGCCATTAAAGGACCCAGAGTTCCCGCTGGAATAATTCCCAGCAAAACTTTAGGAACAACTTCCGCTCCTAACACAATGCGAAACGGGGCGGAGAGGTGAAACTGTGGATCCGCCAGTTTTAGATTCGCGTACTGACCGAATACCGTCGCATCGAGGTTCGCGGCTGGTGTTTTGCGCTGCATCCGCTGAACGCAGACTGCATGTGTGGTGATGGTTAACGAACTACCATGCTTCCCACGTAGCTTCAAAAAACACCCCATCCGCCCGTTGACGTACGTTACCCCCAACTTAAGCTCGCGTACCAAGTCCTCTGATACCTCGGTGGCACTGGCGCATACGTTAAGTAGCGCCCGCACGAGGTGTATGCGTCCTCCTGCTTCTATTTTGACCAATGCTGTAGGTGCAACCGAGGTGAGGCATTGGACGACAGGGGGTATCGCAATTGCGCCGGTGCGAAAATTGTCCCTAGAGGGTAGGTGGAATGCTTGAGATTCCACTCTACCCCGTGTTCGACGAGATGGGAGGTGGAATGCTTGAGATTCCACTCCCCCTTGATTGTTACGAGTACGGAGGTGGAATGCTTCAGATTCCACTCTACTTTTGTTGTGGCGAGAACGGAGGTGGAATGCTTCAGATTCCACTCTCCTTTGTTTGCGATTGTGCCAAGATTTATTGTGCGACGTGGTTTCATTGTGCCGTTTTACCCGTTGGCGTTCGTGACGCAGAAGTGGTCGGAAACGTTGCACGGCAGTGCTGCTTTCAGTTACTGGGTGGAATGCCATGGATTCCACTCCAGTTACTTCATCCGCTTCGGACGCCGTTAAATCGCCCTCAGAGGCAAAAAGAGACATTGAGTCGGTGTCGTTGGCGTCATTTCCAGTAGGACGTGTTGGTCGTCGCCTAAGCTTTTCGTTCGGCTCAATGTGTACCATCGTGTGATGGTGTTCGCCGCATCTTCGACATGACCCTTCGTTTAAGCACTGCGACGCGATGTGTGCTTCTGACAGGCAATTCGTGCAGTAGCGATGCCTGTGCGTTAACCGTAAACGCTCGGATGGCTCTTTGGCACGAAAAACTGGACACGCTCTAAGCGGATGCGGTTTGCTACAGAGGCGACATCTGAGCTCAAACTGACTTGCTTCCGAGCGTTTGCGTAAAACAGTATAACGGGTCATATCTGGAAATTATTGCAGATTGCAGGATATTACCATTTTATTTTTTGAAAACTAATGCATGGCGAGCAAAACGAGTCGATATACATACATAAGGAATTGGTGGTAGCTGTGTGCTGGGTTAAGGACTACTTGAAAATGGCCCTAAGTCCTTAGTGCAAGGTGGTTTGTGAGAGTAGTTTAAATTTTTGAAGAAAATATTTCATTTATTTAAATGAAAGTCTCTCGGGGAATAAATGTGAAAAAATAAAAGGCTTAGAAAAATCTATCATAAGCCGCAAACCGTTTTTAGTAATTGTATTCATTGTCATAATCCCATTATCTTGCTTGAAAAAATGGCAAGTGTAGCCCTAACGTTATCCTTACATCGATCCGATATCGATTTATGAGCTATCGATTCATTCTTTGCTGCGCTTTGGCTTCACCAAATTTATCAATGGCCGCCAGCCATTAATTAATTTAGTTGAAGTGTGGCGCGTTTAAAGTTCGGATTTAAATTTTCGGTAGTGCGTGCGAAAATTTGTTTACGGGTATATTCGGTAGTGTAGTGATGTGAAAAAGTGTAAATAAAAAAAAATATGAAAAAAAGTGAGTGAAAAATGAAAGAGGAAAGTGTAGATGAAAAAAAAAAAAATATATACATATATGTATATATGTAATATTCATACCCTTTTAATAAGGTATTATTCCTCATAAAAAATGTGTACAGTGCCGAAAAAGTGCTAATAACTCTTGTGTGTGAATGGTTTTTGTTGTTATGTATAAGCCGCTATACAAAAATCACGCGATTTTAGTGACGCGTATATCATGCATTAGGCTGTGACAAAAAATTTTGTTGTATTACTTTTTTGTTTAGAAAGGGTTAATGCAATGTGATTGGTAGCGGATGAATTTTGTTTTACGTTACGCTACCTTTGCCATTGTAATATCCTTCTTTTCCATTCTTCCAAACAAAAATATTTGCACAGAAAACTTTTTTGGAACACTTCTGGTCATTGTGGCTATCAAGATGCATTGTGAATCAATGTTTGTGACAAAAAAAAAATTCTGAATGCCGGAATTTTCTAGTGATTCGTGAAATATTATCAAGAGGTTGCCTGGCCTGAGTTCGTGTTATGTCATTATGCACAAAAATTTGAAAAAAAATTATTAAAATGCAAAAAAAAATTTTTTGTTTGTAAATTTTTTTTTTTTTTTTTTTTTTTTTTTTTTTTTTTTTTGTAAATGCCCCAACTCAAGCCAAACACTGCTCTTGATTTTAATTAATACTTAAAACTTAAAAAACCATGTGAAAAAAATTCCGGTGACCAGAACAAAAGGGTGACTTTTGAATCGGCCTAATATACTACCGTATTGTGTATGTTTGTACATGTGAAGCTGGCGTGTGCCTACCCAGCAGTAAAAAACGGCCTGCATGGGAGCTTCTAAAAAGCCTCTTTTTTTTTTTGAAAAAGTGTTTTTGTAATTAATAGGCAAAAATAATGTGAACGTCTAGTGGAAAATCACGCCACCATTTGTACAAACGTACATATGTACATTAGGCTGGTTCAAAAAAAAATTTTTTTTTTTTTGAATGGAATTTGAAAAAAGTTCTGAAAAACTGCTATTGATGTGAATTACTGTTCATATTAGACTGGTTCGGCTAAATATGCCACAAAAAAAAATTTTGATTTGCGTTTTTTAAAGTTTTTTTTTTTTTTTTTTTGATAATTGGGAGATTATTGCTTTTGAACAGTGGCAAGATTTGTGTCATCTGTTTGTGAATTTAATGCTTCTGGTTGATTTGTGTCTTCTGATGGTGAGACAAATGGTGGTAATAATACCAGTTTAGCAAGTGGTCTTGTTATTTGACCCCTTTCCGTTCTCAGGTCTACTACCCGAACCCGGTTGTCGGAACCTGGATGAACATTCACCACTCGTCCTAATCTCCACTCGTTAGGCGGTAAATTGTCCTCCTTAATGACCACCATGTCGCCTACCTTGATGTTTGATTTTGGATATTTCCACTTTGTCCCCTTTTGTAATTCCGCTAAATATTCGGTTTTCCATCTTTTGCAAAAGTTCTGATGTAAAGCTTTTAGTTTTTGCCATCTATTCACGATTGATGCTGGATTTTCGTTAATTTCCAGCTCTGGTGGAGCTAATAAATGGCCACCGACTAAGAAGTGACCTGGAGTCAGGGGTTCTAAATCTGAAGGTTCATTGGAGGCTGGGGTAAGAGGACGAGAGTTAAGACAGGATTCGACCCTACATAGCAACGTGTTGAATTCTTCGAATGTAAATTTCGAACTCAACGCGATCTTTTTGAAATGTGTTTTAAAGCTTTTCACTCCAGCTTCCCACATGCCTCCCATATGCGGAGCACCAGCTGGTATGAAATGCCATGATAATTCCTGATGTGCAAATTTTGACAGAGTTTGTACTCGCGAATCGGCGAGAAAAGCTTTAAATTCTGTTTTGAGTTCGCGTGAAGCTCCGACGAAATTTGTCCCGTTATCTGAGTAGATATTCCTTGGACATCCTCGTCTGGCTACGAATCTAGCAAAAGCTGCTAAAAACGAAGATGTACTCAAGTCGTTGGTAGCCTCTAAATGTATGGCCTTAGTAGAGAAACAGACGAACAGACAGACGTACCCTTTTGATATGCGACATCCGCGCCCTCTATAACTCTTTATATCAAACGGCCCTGCAAAATCTACCCCAGAATTGGTGAATGCGCGCGAAAAAGTTGTACGCTCTCGTGGTAGAATGCCCATGAGTTGACTTTGAACGCGCTTTTTGTAGATCGTACAGATCTTACAATTATGAATTGTTGCCTTTATCATGGTTTTTACCTTTGGAATCCAATATTGGGTTCGAGTAATTCGCAGCATTAGTTGGTTGCCCCCGTGGAGAGAAACTTCATGGACAAACTGGACAAAAAGACGCGAAAACCTACAGTTATATGGAAGGATTATTGGATGCTGTTCGCCATATGTCAGGTCGTCGGATGCGTCAAGACGTCCTTCCGCCCTCAAGTCTCCCTTGTCATCGAGGAATGGATTGAAGGAAAGTATTTCGCTCCTAACTTCAAGGGGCTCTTTAGCTTTTAATTTTGCGAGCTCCTTACCGTAGTATTTTTCCTGAGCGAGTCTTATTAAACGGATGGTGGTTGCCTTAATTTCATCCGATGAAATAAAATGAGATTCTGGTTGACTAGAGGTTTTCGTTTTCGGGTGAAGTTTATGAAAAAATCGGAAAATATATGATATCACCCTCAAAGCTCGTGGTAAACTTGAAAACCTCTCCAGAATATCATTGTTGTTGCTAATAGAGGTTGCTGAATGAACTTGTACCCTTTTTTCCTCGACATTGGTTGTGAAGTCCATTTCTTGGATTGGCCATTTTTCTCTGTCTTCTTGGAGCCAAGAAGGTCCCTGCCACCACAGAGAATTGTCAACCAAGTCCTGAGCTAATATACCTCTGCTAGCTAAATCTGCTGGATTTGTTCCTGAATCTACGTGATACCAAGTTGAATCTCCTACTTTATCAATGATTTTTGTAATTCGGTGAGAGACGAAAGTCGACCATGAGCAGGGTGGTTTGCGTATCCAAGCCAGCACTATCGTTGAGTCAGTCCAAAGATTAATGCTTAAATGACCTAACTCTAGATTTCTGGAGATGGATTCGACAATTTCGGCTAATAATACCGCCCCGCAAAGCTCCAGTCGCGGAAGTGAAATAGTTTTAACTGGAGCTACTCTTGTTTTTGCCAAAAGCAAATTGACAAGTACATTGTCGCCCTTTTCTACACGTAAGTAGACTGCTGCTGCGTATGCTTTTTCTGAAGCATCGCAAAAGCCGTGAATTTCTACCTTTTCTGTAGGAGAAAAAAATACCCATCGAGGTATCCGAATCTTATCTATCTCTTGATATGTTCCGGTAAAAGCTTTCCACCGTTCTAGCGTTGCTGTTGATACAGGTTCGTCCCACCCAGTTTTTTCTAACCAAATATTTTGCATTATGATTTTTGCTACTATAATTGTTGGTGCTAGCCAACCTAGTGGGTCAAAAAGTTTTGCTATAGTGGATAAGACCATTCTTTTTGTGGGACTTGTATCTTCAACTAACGGTTTGGCAATGAAGTAAAAATTATCGGAATGTGCATTCCATCTAATTCCTAATGCCTTCACACTACTAGAGTCTTCAAATTCTAAAAAGTCTTCGCTCAAAAGATGAGCTTTAGGAATGCCCTTTAATATTTCGCTGCTATTCGAAGTCCATTTGCGTAATGGGAAACCAGCTGATTTTAAAACTGTAGATATATCATCCCTAGCTTCTATCGCGGACTCGATGGAATGCCCTCCTGAAAGGACGTCGTCCACATACATATTTTTGCGTAAAATATTTGTGGCTAGTGGATGAGAAACTTCTGAATCATCAGCTAGTTGGAATAAAGTCCTTATTGCCAGATAAGGAGCACAATTAATCCCGAAAGTCACTGTTTTGAGCTCATAAAGATTTATTGGATCGTTTGAGCTTGAGCGGAAAACTATTCTTTGGTACTTGGTTTGATTGGAATTTACCAGTATTTGTCGGTACATCTTCTCAATATCGCTATTGAAGACGTATCTGTAAAGTCTCCAACGAAGAATTAATATAGGTAAATCAGATTGGAGTACCGGACCCGGAAAAAGGACGTCGTTCAGACTGGTACCATTTGAAGAACGGGACGATGCGTTGAAAACTACCCTAACTTTCGTTGAGGTACTTTCCTCTTTAATAACCGCATGATGCGGCAGATAATAGTTGTCGACTGCATCGGCCGACTGAAGCGTATTAATTTTTGACATATGTCCCATTGTCTCATATTCCATTATTACCCTATTATATTCTTTTTGTAACTCGGGATTTTTCTTAAGTCGTGTCTTGTTTTTATAAAACTGAGAGCACGCTATCCTTAATGAGGGTCCCAGGCTAATGCTTGCTGGGTAATCTGATTTGAACGGAAGTGAAACTATATATCTTCCATCAGAATTTCGTTGCGTTGTATTTTTGTACAACTCTTCACATATTTTTTCTTCGGCAGTGAGAGCTTTTGATTTGGGTATTTCTTCAATTTCCCAGAAGGGGCTTAGCTGTTTGTCTAAAGCCACTTCATTGAAGAATGAAACCTTATTGTGGTTGGTTGGGTTGGCTGCATCGGCCTGACCCGTCAGTATCCAACCGAATACTGTTTCTTGGGCTAGGAGAGTATTAAGAATGTTTTTCTTAATACCGCTTAAAATGATTTGCGGGTAAATGTCTCCGCCCAATACAAGATCGACTTGTTCATTGACAAAGAATCTTTTGTCCGCTAGTACCAGATCGGGGAACGCTTGTTGTGTTAGCGCACTGACATCGCATGTAGGTAGATTGCCAGTTACTTGTGGCAAAACTAATACAACAGCGTCAATTGAAATTAAAGGGTCAACTGGTGACCGCAATTGTATGGCACATGCCTCTTTAACTTGAGCAGAAACTGTATTATTGATGCCCGAAACTTGGGCATGCATTTTCCTACTTGGCAAGTTAATTCTTCGCCGAAGTCTTTCTGTAATGAAAGAGCACTCAGATCCCGAATCTATGAGAGCTCTGGCCGAATAATTAGTACCATTATAATAAATGGATACTCGAGCTGTTCCTAGTAAAACGCCTTTACTCGTGTTCGCAAAGTTCGATTTTACTTTAACTGTTTTGGCTGATTTCTTCTTTTTTGTCGACTCACTACGTGTTTGAGCCGATTTTGACGGACCCGGTAAATCATCATTGGAATCCGTAGCCACCGTTGAAGTATCCTTTGTTGCCAAATGCAGAAGTGTATTATGCCTTGACTGACAGATGCTGCAGTTAGAGCTACTACTGCACTTCGACACTGTATGCCCCGATGAGAGACAATTTAGGCAACATCGGTTGCTTTTTAAAAAAGAAATTCTGTCGCTAATTGATAATTTTTTGAATTTATCACAGGCATATATTCTATGGCTGGAATTCTGACACATTGTGCACCCGTATTTAGCGACACGCGCTTGAAAAGATCCAAGCTTTTTGTGTGGTGTTTCAGAGGACTGCTTGTTGCCTTGTACCTTTGATGGTTTTGCAGGCTTTGTTCCTCTTAGACCTGAAACCGATTCTAAGGTTTGGAACCTATGTGATAGAAATCGGTCCATATCCACCCACTTGGAAGTCTCTGTTTTGTTCTCCACTGACTGTTCCCAAAGTGAAAGGGTAACATCGGGTAACTTTGTAGAACAGAGATAAGTTATAATTGGATCCCAGTTCGTTATGTCAATTTTGTGACTGACTAAAGAGGATATACAATTATTTATATCCCGCTGTAATCTCTTAATTGCTGTTCCGCATTCAGTTTCGACTGTTTGTAGGTTAAAGAGAATTTTTAACTGGGTGTTGACAAGGATTCTTTTATTTTCATAACGATCGCAGAGATTTTTCCAGGCTATTTCGAAACCTTCGTTTGTCAAGTCGCATTTCTTGACAATTTCCCCGGCCTCGCCTTGAGTCTTTAGATTCAAGTAATATAATTTTTGAATCGGAGTAAGTCCCTTATTAAGTACATAAATGGCCGTGAACATATCACGAAAAGTTGGCCATGACAAGTAATCCCCCTTGAAAACATCTGTATCACAAGGTGGCAAATGTAAGTTGCGTGGATTACTTATAATTTCTTTATCTCTATCAGCCTTTTCTATCTTTTCTGTGAGGTCATTAATATTTGACATGCACCTCACATAGACTGCATAGGCTGATTTGTTTTTCTTTTTCACTGTTAATAAATCTTTAGCCGGAATGTCACCTGACGCTATTATTGCATCAAAAGCATCTGCGGCTTTATCCCACTTCGACTTCAATGTATCCTGCTGAATTTTCAGCGAAAATTTGGTGTGGTCGCTTGTGGGGATGCTGATGAATTCGATTTCGAAATCAATGACATTGTCGGCTAATCGATTACAGTGTTCCATGTTGAATGAAAAAAGGTATTACTCTTCTAAAACAAACCTTTGAAAACTTGCACGGGACTTAGTACTACTCCAGAAAAAAGCACAGAGACAGAATCTGTTTTCTGGTAACCCAAAATATAAAGCACAAAAATGCTGCCCACCGAATTTCCAAAATAATAAATCTCCACAGAATTTATTTTAAAAACGCAAATTTTTTATAATTTATTAACCAACTTTTTTAAGAGGTTGGTCGACTCAAAAATTATGTTTATATTAGTATGTATGTATGTGTGTGGTTTTTGCTCGCCACACAAGGGTATATAAATTGTGTATGTATTTAATCGCAAAAAAATTATAGTCGCAAAAAAAATAACAACTAACGAGAAAAAAGTGCAACGAGTTCGGCGGTAATTTATAACAACAAAAAAATTTAATTTTTTATTTTGAAGTTTAAATTTAAAAAAACTCAGAAAAAAGTGACTTTATTTAAAATAATGCAACTAGTATATCAACAGAGTGATTTTGTTTGGTTTTGTGTTTTGTGCAGAAGAACTTTTAAATACTTATATGAAAGTGTACAAAGTGAGGTTATAGTCACTGTGCAGTGTTGTTGTTTTGAAAAAGTTAACCAAACGAAAAGTGCAAGTAACGAGAAAAAACTTTTATATGTTTGTGAAATCCTTCAAGGAAATCTGTGCAACTTTTGGCTAACTTTTTTTTCAACACTGCTCTGTATAGATATGTGTGCTTGGTGCACTGAAAAAACCCTTGCGCCGTGTCAAATATTCTTTACCACTGGTGGGGAGTAATATTTGATGGTCAGAAGGGCTATCTATACAAATTTCCACTCTCAAAACCAAATTTTATCACTGCACAAAAAAAAAAACAAAAATCACTCGCGTTACACTTTTTTAATTTAACACTTATAACATTATATGTGCACACTGAATTTTAACCACTTTTTTCGTTGTAGTTGTTGTTGCGGAGTATAGCTGCTGAAAATTTATTGCCTTTGGTGATTGTTGTTTGTTAATTCTGCTCAATGCTGAGATGTGAATACCATTAAAACTTATCAGATTCGCTGGGCGTTTGAGGCCAAATTCAAAATAGATGTGGTAACTTGGTGGTGTAGAAATTTTAGGTCGCTGGTATCTTGAAGAAAACGGATCTTGAATGGACCAAATGTTTAATCGTTGACAAACTCAAAAGTTTGTTCGACCAAATTTTGCATTAAAAGGAAAAGAAAAAGAGTTTGTATCAGTTTTCAATATTTTTTAATGTGTATATTAACTAATATACAAACTACTTTAAAACAGGTCAATTCAATATTAAAACTATTATTAATTTTAGGTTACCTTGCTTATATCAGGACGGCTGCAGGATGCGTGTTAACTCTCTTGATGAAAATTCCAAGTGAAGTATAGAAAATTGGTTGAAAGTAAAACTAGTTGCTTTCGAACGGTTTATTTTCCAATGCTATGTTTTAGCAGAAGGGATTTAAACCGTTCGACCAACTCTGTTAATATGTATATGAAAGTTGAATATGAATAATGAAAGTAAATACGAGGGCTACCTTATGAGTTTAAGGTTTTAGGCATCTGGCCTAAACAGATAGTAACTTACTAAATACTATTGCTGATTTACAAAAGCAAGTGGCAGAATTGTCTACTTTTCGTTCGTGTCCTCATCATTGCCATAGTTCCTCCAACAGCTCTCGAACTCGTAGCAAATCTCGAAATCGAAGTAACTCTAACCAACAAATTTGTTGGTACCACAAAAAATTTCAAGACAAAGCCAAGAAATGTATAGAGCCGTGTAATTATTCGGAAAACGGCAAAAGCAGTCTGTAAGTGCGGCATCTGACTGCTTGTCAACCAGTAGCCGCCTAATTGTCACTGACAAAATATCTAAACATCGCTTTCTCGTCGATACTGGTTCTGACCTATGTTGCTTTCCTCGACGTCTATTACGAGATCGTCGTTCTCCTGTCAACTACGACTTATGTGCTGCAAACGGAAGCAAGATCAAAACGTACGGTTTTCTATCTTTGAATCTCAACTTAGGACTTCGTCGTGATTTTCCTTGGAGATTTATCGTCGCTGACGTCGATCTCCCAATAATTGGATCTGATTTTCTCGCTCATTGTCATCTCTTACCGGATTGTCGTAACAAACGCATCGTCGACGTAACCACTGGTCTTCATGTACTCGGAGTATCTCAGTCTTTCTCGCAGAGCAGTATTAAAGCAGTTCAGGATTCATCTTCTTTCGCTTCTCTCATTTCGCAATTTCCTGAAATTACTCGTCCACCAGGTTTACCTCGAAATATTAAACATGAGACTGTCCATCACATACGTACAACTCCTGGACCACCGGTGACGAGCAAAGTACGACGCTTAAATCCTGAAAAATTAAAAATTGCTAAACAAGAATTCGACGCCATGTTACAAGCTGGTACAACCCGTCCATCAGAGAGCTCTTGGTCATCGCCTTTACATTTGGCACCGAAAAGTGATTCAACTTGGCGTCCATGCGGGGATTTTCGTGCATTGAATGCTCGAACTATCCCAGATCGTTATCCTGTCCGTCACATTCACGATGTCACTCACTTTATTGATGGTTGTACACTATTTTCCAAAATTGACCTCGTTAAAGCGTATCAACAAATTCCTGTAGCCGAAGAGGACATTTCCAAAACAGCGATTATTACTCCAATTGGCCTTTTTGAATTTCCATTCATGACGTTTGGACTTCGAAATGCTGGCCAGACCTTTCAAAGGTTCATGGATGAAGTTTTGCGCAGTTTAGATTTCTGTTTCGTGTATATGGATGATATTCTCGTTTTCTCTCGTTCCAAAGAAGAGCACGAACGTCATCTTAAAATCATTTTTGAACGTCTTACAAAATATGGATTGGTGATCAACGTCAAAAAGTGTACTTTTGGAGTTGCTGAAGTTCCGTTTATTGGTTATACCATCTCTGCTGCCGGGATACGAGCTCCAGAAGAGCGCGTCCAGGTTATCAAGGACTTTCCATTACCAAAAACAGCACAAGGCCTTCGACGTTTTCTTGGAATGTTAAACTTTTACCGCAGATTCATTCCTCATGCTTTTGAATACGAGGCTCCACTGAATAATGCAATCAGCAACCCACTCCTGAAAGGATCTCAACCAATCAATTGGACGTCTGAGCTGGAAGAAGCTTTCATAACCTGCAGAAACTGCATCTCTTCTGCTTCACTTCTAGTTCATCCTCGCATTGGGGCGTCTCTGGGTTTGTTTACAGATGCTTCAAACCATTCAGTTGGAGCATGTTTACAACAGCTGGTTGATGGCGTGTGGCAACCTCTTGCGTTCTTTTCGAAGAAAATGTCCTCGAAAGAATGTTCTTGGCCTGCTTTTTATCGTGAACTTCTTGCGATCTACGCTGCAATACAGCATTTTCGTCATTTCTTAGAAGGACATTCATTCACGATTTACACCGATCATAAGCCATTAATCTACGCTTGTCAACAAAAATGTGAAAAACTTCCACCAGTTCAACTCAGACAACTTTCATTAATCGCAGAGTTTTCAACGGACATCCAACACATCAAAGGAGCCGATAATGTCGTTGCTGATACACTGTCGCGAATTGAAGCTGTTTCTGTACCACTGGATTACAAGTTGCTGGTTGAATCTCAGGAAGGTGACGAAGAACTTAGGAGAGTTATTCAAGAAAATTCTTCTCTCTGTATCGAGCGTGTGCCGATTCCTGGTTCCTCTCTTATTGTGTTTTGTGATACATCAACAGGAAAAGCTCGACCCTTCATTACATCACCGTTTCGTCGTTGTGTTTTTGATCAGCTACACAACCTAAGCCATCCAGGTGCCAATGCTTCGCTCAAATTAATCAGTGATCGTTTTGTGTGGCCTTCAATGAAGAAAGACTGCCGAAATTGGGCTCGTGCTTGTGGTGATTGTCAACGGTCAAAAATTTCACGCCATGTTCATGCTCCACTTGGAAATTTTGAAACTCCAACAAAGAGATTTTCCCATATTCATATTGATCTGATTGGTCCACTTCCATTTGCATGTTCTTTTCGATATTGCTTGACTGTCATTGATCGTTTCACTCGATGGCCTGAAGTATATCCTTTACAGAACATAACTGCAGAAACTGTGACTCATGCACTTTTGGATTGTTGGATATCTCGTTTTGGCGTTCCTGAAACTATAACCTCAGATCGTGGAGTTCAATTTTCTTCGCATCTCTTCAAAAATTTTGTTAAACAGTTCAGAATTCGGAATAATTTCACTACAAGTTGGCATCCTGCTACAAATGGTTTAGTCGAACGATTACATCGTCATTTGAAAGCCGCAATCATGGCTCATTCCGACATTGACTGGGTTCAGGCTTTGCCGCTAGTTCAACTCGGAATCCGCTCAGCTTTTAAAGAAGACATCAAGGCTACTTCCTCTGAAATGGTTTATGGTGAAACGATCCGTTTACCATTTGAATTTCTTTCTCCAAGTCTTGGTAACAAAATTTCGGATGATACCAGCAGCTTTCTTTCAAGCTTACGTGATTTTATGTTGCGCTTACGCCCAATTCCAGCATCAAGACATTGTCAGCCTGGAGTTTTTGTTTTCAAGGAATTATCGAAATGCAGTCATGCTTTCCTTAAAGTTGGACATTTCAGCCTCCATACACTGGCCCGTATGAAATTATTGATCGCGATGACAAAACAGTCACACTGAAAATTCGAAATGAACCAACTAAAGTCTCAATTGATCGAGTAAAACCAGCCTTCATTGTTCAAGATGATATTGTTTCAACACCTATTTCTACATCTGATCCTGTTTCAACGATTGCGCCTGTTCCTGTTCCTAAAACTGCACCTGTTCCAGAATACGCTACCCGATCCGGCAGAAAAGTTCGATTTCGAGAAATTTTGGATTTGTAGCCAAATACTCTGCCAAGGGGGGTAGTGTGGTGGCGCAGTTCAAATTTACTTTAATTGTTTTCTCAACAAATAATAAGTTTTGAGTTTTTGTTAGCAACCTTTGGTTTTGTGAGTTGAAAAATATAAAATTGAAAAATATAGATTTTCAAAAATAGGAAATATTTTCGTTCCATTTTAAGTTCGGAAATAAATAACGTGTTTTTATTCCTATAGGTATTTTTCCTTTTAAAATACTTAAAATTGGCAAATCGGTTTGAAATGGCCGGCGCCCACCAGGCCCTGGATCCGCCACTGATTCTTTGTGTAACTTTTTACAATTATGAAATCTCTAATATTATTTTAACACAGCGTTTCAAGAAGAGGGCGAAAATGAGATCGGGGAAATAATTACTCACCAGAAGTGTCAGTACCAGTATATACGTGGGCCGACAAGTTCTACCACCCCCAAACAAGCTCCACTGTCTGAAAAATCAAAGCACAAACGAGGGCAGACAAACTTTATCACACCCAAACTGGTATCCGTTCTTGACAAATGCAAAGTTAGTGATCGAAATGCTGCCAGAATGCTAATAGCAGCAGCTGAAGCGCTTGGTAAAAACGTTAAATCTCTAACCATAAACCGGACTAGTATCCGAAGATGTCGACTATAAAAGCGCCAAGAAATAATGAAGCAAATAAAACGATCGTTTGAATCGAAAGCAACCACGTCAGTTACTGTCCACTGTGATGGAAAGTTGTTGCCATCAACTCAGGGAACAGGTAAGGTGGACTTTAAATAATAATTTTGTGGGAGGATGGAGAGCAACTTCTCGGTGCTCCAGCAATTGAAAACGGAAGCGGAAAAGCACAAGCATCGGTAGTGTACGACCAACTTGTAAAGTGGAAAGTACACGATAAAGTAGAGGCGCTGTGTTATGATACAGCGGCATCAAATACAGGAAGGTTGCAGGGAGCTTGCTTTTTCCTAGGGCAAAAACTAGGTACAAGCTTGCTACATTTACCGTGTCGCCACCACATTTATGGAATAGTATTACGTAGTGCTTTTGAATCAAAAATACCCTTATCAAAAGGGCCTAACGTTGCAATTTTTAAAGAATTTAGAGACGACTGGTCTAATTTAAACCAACAAAATTTTAAAGCTGGAATTGAGAACCGGTTTGTAAAAGAAGCATTACCCAACAGGGATGAGCTCGTATATAGCTTCCATAAAATTTTAGTTTCTAGACAGCCCCGTGAAGATTAAAAAGAATTTGTAGAGTTAGCACTTGTTTTTCTCGGTTGCCCTCCAGGAAGATATACATTTTCAACACCAGGTGCATTTCACCACGCCCCACAGTGTTTCGTGTAGAACAAGCTAGCTGGACAAAATTATTTTATGAGATTTTCCGTTTCAAATGCAGTCGTTTATTACAACTACGTCAATTTTTTCAGCCATGTGTTCTTTTTATTTTTTTTCTTCAAAATTTTACTTCATATGCATACATTTGCTTATTTCATATACAGTAACTCATGTGAATAAGTGACATGATCCAGATGCTAATGCATGAAGGAGAGTGCCGAATCTTTTGATGAGCGTTACATCCAAATCCGTAATCTCAGCACTAGCCTCAGAATTTTCGAAAAACCTACGAGCAGTGTTGCCGTCATTGGTATTGCCGAAACCTGGTTTTGGTTTATCTACTATTAATCCAAGTACTCTTGTTGTGCTCTTGTTAACCTTGTGCTTTTATTTTTGGGTGTTGTGTGGCTACGTGCTTGTTCCCTGTAGCTGGGAATTACCATTTGTAGATCAGCATTAAAGGTTCAAATATCTCGTCGGAGCAGGTACGTACATACATCCTATTTTATATGAAGAGATAACTAAATCTCCAAAAAAAATTAAAAATAGATGTGCAAAGAATTCGCGATGGTTTTTTCTTTTGATTGTTAGAGAATACTTGTGACTATAACAAATGTAAAATTTAGCTCGGATATCGGCGGATGTATGTAACTTTTTTGTCTCTCACTTAAAAGAAATCTGAAGCTTAATATCCAACAAGAATTTTGCAAATTAATCTATACATTTTAATGCCACTCCTGCCTTCTTACATCAATTACTCAATATATATGAGCAAAAATATCAAAAAAAAGCAAAAATCCAGTTATTTGGTTTATTTTCTTTCATTTCTCATTACACGTTTCTTGGAATAAGAACTTTGATTTTGTCCAGCTAGCTTGTTCTACACGGAACACTGTGCGCCCTTTGGATGGCAAAAGGCATTTATACTCTAACAATGTATATCTTTCGAGAAGAGTACGTTTTGGAGAAAAAATTAGAAGCAGCACTCCGGGACTTGTGCATATTTATTGTGAAAATTTATTTAAGGAATTGGATGCATGCATCGAAATCTGTAGTTGCTCCAGGAGCTGACTTTTTTTTCCTAAACAGTTATACCTGTATAAGTATTTTGACCAGGTCGAGGGTGAAGCTGCGCTCTCTAAATTCAAAGATCATTTGTTGTATCTTTCAACGGAAACAGTTTGATTGGCCTTATTTGATGAACAAATTTCAAGTAAAACCAAGCAAAAAATTGTTGTAGCTTTAGGAAAAGACAATTGCTTAAAAGAAAAAAGTATAATTTTGTAAAAGATAGTAAAGAGAACGTATCCAACAATGATCTAGATCAGTTCGTGGACAAAAGCAGCTTAATGTTTTTCGATAGATTTTGCATAAACAAAGAGTTTATTTATTCAGACCCTAATTGTTGGCCAACAAATGAAAATTATATAAAAGCTTCTAATAAAATAAAAAACTTAAAAGTTGTTAACGACATGGCAGAGAGAGGAGTTAAGCTTGTAGAAGAGTATAGCAAAATCTTATCCAAAAATTAGGTCGACAAACAATACATATTGTAAGTAGTTAAATTTTTTAGGGAAAAATACCCTAACGCAACAAAGCAATCCTTATCGGAACCATATCAAATTTTGTAATTTAGTGTTTAATTTGAATGCAAAATAAATGAATTGAAGTAAATATAATATTTTTTATGAACAAAAAAATAAAATAAACAAGTAAGGAAGTCTAAGTTCGGGTGAACCGAACATTAAATACCCAGCGTTAGTTTTCAGAAAAAGGGGGCGTGGTTTTCATCCGATTTCGCCCATTTTAAAAACCAATCTATGCCGAGCCTAAACAATAGCGAATTTGGTGGGCGCGGCCACGCTCCTTGCTTATAAAGCTTTAACCGCTTACATGAGCCAAAAGTACTGAATCGATGTTTTCAAGGGTTATACATACCATGTCCTATATATAACTTTGGAAAAGAAGGCGTGCCATGCCCATAACTTTTAACGTATTTTGTGAAATTTTTCGATGTACGGATATATGTGTCCATTAATCAATATTTACCTAATTTTAAAAAAGTGGGTGGTGCCACGCCCACGGATTTTATTATGTTGTTTGTCCCTATTGAAGATCAGTTTTCATTGCAGATCTTTATGATACTTTCACAGTGGCTTGTTAATAGTGAAATGTTGATATTTTGTTTATTCACTTGTGGGCGGTGCCACGCCCATTTTCCAAAATATTACCAAAAAACCTTTAAACATCACTAATAACATCATCAGGTGAATGAGAGTACTAAATTTTAGCATTATATCTTTATCAGTTAAACAGATATTGCATATTCCGGTTTCCTTACTCTCGTTTAGAGAACTTTAGTCCAAAAAGGGGCGTGGTCGTTCACCGATTTTTCTTATTTTCTACATAAACATAACATGCCTGGAACCTAGTTTCGTAAACCTATCTCACACCGTTCTGAAGTTATTAGCAGTCGAATTTGAAAATTGCTTGACTCATAAGTGGGCGGTGCCACGCCCACTTTCCAAAATTTTGCAAAAATAATGTAAAGAATATGAAAATTGATGTACATATCTACCAAATTATATTATTATAGCGGTATCAGTTAATTAGATATAGACTTTTCAATATTTCCACCTCCTTTCAATATAACTTTTATAAAAAAGTAGGCGTGGTCGCCAAGCGATTTCGTTTATTTTCTATATCTGAATTTAACACAACAATAGTATGCCCTCTACGAAATTTCGTTATACTAGCATAAACTGTTCTCAAGTTATTAGGAGTCAAAATTTTAAAATTTCTTCAAATATATGGGGGCGGTGCCACGCCCCTTTTCAAAAAATTTGGTAAAATCTGCCTTAGAACATATAAGTCAATACATATTGCAAATTTTATCATTGTAGCTGCTTCTGATATTGAATTAACCCATTTTATACGTTTTTCGAAATTTTCGATATCGAAAAAGGGGGCGTGGTTATCATCCGATTTCGCCCATTTTCAATGGCAACCTACCTTGGCCAGAAAGTAACCTGTATGCAAAATTTCATGCAAATATCTCAATTTATCGTGTACACGGACGGACAGACGGACAGACGGACGGACATGCCTTAATCAATTCCTCTTTTCAACCTAAGAACTTTCATATATGGAACTCTATATCTAACTCGATTATTTTGTGCCGTTACATAGTACCGTTATGTGGACAAAATTAATATACCCTTGTACTAGTACTAGTACGCTGGGTATAAAAAGTGACAAATTATTGAATTTTTTTGGGGCTTCATAGGGTGTTATGACACCGCTTAGCGGACTTCAATCGAAAGTAAATTTTATGTATGATGTCTTCAACTGGTGGGGTGCAATGAAGCCATACGCAATAAAGCCATATGGCTTTATTTCCAATAAGTTTGAGAAATAAAGCCATATGGCCCTATTTCAAATTGCTAATTGAAATAAAGCCAGTATGGCCTTATTGCCATTTTCAAAACATGGGCGGCGCGATATCATGAATCTGGGATTTAAAAAATGAATATGGGATTGACTTTAGGTCAGATCCCCGATTCGGGGCGTGATCCATGGTATTTATGTGCAGAACTCCTTTCCGCATTGGCGGCCTCCGCTGAACCAATATTTTTAGTAGTTTGCGAGATATTTGCAGTTAAAGTTCACAATTTTCTGTCATTTTCATGTGGTTGTTGTAATGGCACATTAGGCTGAGCCAAAAGAGTGAAAAAGTGGGAAACGTGGCACGCGGAAGGACATCACCGTGGCGGTAGCCACGGCTATGGCACACACCCGGAGTTGGAATGGCGTAGCCCAGGGTTATTTTTTGAAGCGCGGCCGATGGTCGCCAATGCGAAAATGAGTTCTGCACATAAATACCATGGATCACACCCCGAACTGGGGATCTGACCTAAGTCAAATTTTCGCTAATTCCACTGACGTTAGTTCGCGCCACCAAAATTGGCGCATTTTCCAAACCACAGTTTTTTGAGATAGTATAAAATATTACTCACAACAATGTATCAAGTTCTTCCTTTCAAAGTATGTCGTCCATAACATATACGCGTTCGCGGCCCATCCCGCGTTGCGAAGGCGCGTTGTGGCCGCGCGTTGCGGCCCGGCGCGATAACGCCTTGCTTGCCATTTATTTTAAGTTTTAGGTCCGTAATACCATATTATGGCTTTATTACTTATTTGAGAAAATTTTCGGTATGGCTTTATTTCGCTTTGCGATTTAACCGAATTGGAAATATCGCCATATGACCTTATTTCCATTTGGTTTGAGAAATAAAGCCATATGGCGTTATTGCGTATGGCTTCATTGCACCCCACCTCTTCAACCATAGTAATATCGATTTTGGGTATAAAAATATATTTTGATTTTTTCAGTAGCCACAACCTTCTCCAACACAATCCAAATTTAATATGTCATTCCTTCTACTTTAGTGCTATTAATTTAAGGTATTAACTAAAAGAAAAATTATTTGAATTTTTTTAGACCCAGTCTTAATTTTGACCCCCGTGCAATACGCCTAAAATAAAAATAAACATTTTATATTTGATTACTTTGACTTTAGTGCTATCAATTTACGGTATGAAATAAAAGAAAAAATTATTTGTATTCTTTTTGGACCTTATAGGCTAATCTGAACTTTGACCCTCCTGCGCCTTTACGGTGTCCAATCGAGACCAAATTTTATATATAATATTTTAGACAATATTGTTACCGATTTTGGGTGTTAGATTAAAAAAATTATCATTTTTATTTTTGGAGTCTCCATAGGGCAATATAAATTTTGACGCCCGTGCGGCACCCCTTAACCGTATCCAATCGGGATACAAATTTATATGCGTGGAACCGATCTAGGGGGTGAGACTGAAAAAAGTCGCACATTCCATCATAAGGACCACCCTAATGCACATGCATAGCTAAAGCGACAAATCAAAGAGCTAGCCAGCTCCTGTAAAAATGCTATATGGTGCAGATGTGCGGACACTAACAACATTTCAAAAAGTGACTCTGGAAACATATGGGAGACTGGTTGGTGGACATTTCAGCTTTGAAGACGGCAAGTAGGTACCGAGGGAGATTTTATGATGAGTTCCGGACAGGAAGGAATTCTTGTCGGAGCACCAGAAAGATGGACCACACCAATCAGATGGAAGCACCACGTGGAGGACGGGACAACAAAGGGATTAGTAGCGGGTTCTGTTAGACGGTCAAAATCGCCTAACTATCGGATTTCTTCACTACAGCTTCTATTATATCTATGAGTAATTCAAAAGTTTGTAACTCGCTCAAATTTGAGAACAAAATGCTTAGCTCGTTTTAATGGAAATATTGAATAAATTAAAAATACATTCAATCATAGCTATATGAAACACAGATTTTAACTTAAATAAATGTAACAGTGTTCGTTTTCTCCATTTAAAAATTAAAAAGCCTCCTTAGAGCCCTTTCATAAAGGGTGGTTAAAGCTAAATGGGGCCTAGTTGACGTATTCTATTCCGTGAGTTGTCAAATTAATCACCTATTAGCTTTAGCTGTTGAATGTGAGAGACATGAATGTTTTTTATTTTAGAAAGTGTTTAGGGACCTAAACATTTATTTTAATTAGACTATGATCACGTTAATAAGCTTAAATAAAATAAATATTGCACTAAACAGAGAAACCTACTGGGTGAAGTAAATCCAGTGCATAAAAACACTACAGATGTACAATAACAGAAACTTCGTGATAGTAGCGGAGAAGAAGCAAATAAGAGAGCGGGCGACCTCACAGTCAGTACAAAGTAATTCATAGAAGGGCAGCCTATACTTTGGAAAACATGAACAAACACACTATCCTACTTAGATGGTAACCCAGTAGGCCACCGAAGGTGGAAATCATGAATACTTTCAGCCTTACTCTTCACCAGCGGAGCATAACAACTTCCATGACTTTTCCCCATGACTAACGCACGGCGATGGCCGCCTTCGCATGAATGACTTTGTATAGTACAAAAAGGAATGAAGAGTGATCGTTCGGAAATAATCGTGCGTACATGCTAACATAGCTGCCTTTTTCATTTGGTTGTTATGATACATACGTTAGGTGGAAGGAAGGTAAGATAGTGAGTATACGAACCAGCTCAGTATATAACTCCTTCATACCTGAAAATAGCAGCAGACCTCACTTCACAGCTGCCAGTTTCACGTACTCGTCAGTAGCTCTGACCACACGCGTAAATTTTTTTATAACATTAGCGCTTACGACCCTTTTTATCACTGAAATCAGGTTTAAAAAAATCAGCAAAATTATATTTTTGTAGCGATATTTTTCGCAATCATATTTGTTACTGCTTTTGTATCCGACATATTCCTAAAGATGCTGAATTCGTAGCTGCTCACAGCCTTACTTTGTCTTCTGATAACTTCATCTTCTCCTACTTTAAGCTGCTATAGTAAGGTGGAAAATGAGATACTCAAAAATGTCATGACCAGCTAACACATTTTAGCAGCACCTGCGATGAACCTAACAAAATCATGCATGCTGGAATGAATTACACAAGTAGGACCTAACGAAAATTCCTGGTGGGAAATGGTACAAATTTGAATGTATCTGAACGGCGTAGTATGTTTTCAATACATGTAATATTGGAACGAATTTCCATCAGCTGTGTTTATTATATTCCTCTGCGAAACAACAAAATTGTAGTTAACCACTCCGATAAAAGGACCAAAGGGAGACTAACTTGCGATTCTGTGGTATTTTTAACGGGTGGTATTTGATATAGCGAGAAACGGCTGTCATAATGTTTTGGTCGGCAGAACCCGTTTAAATTTGTCTTTAACTTGTGCTTACCTGTCAATTGAATATTTTAGCCGAATTGCCATTACAAATCTACAAATTATAGAGGAATAAGGGGAAAGACACATTGTGGTAAGTACATATATGCACAGCCCGCTATAACTTATCTAACACAAGATGTAGGTGGTAATCTGAAGTCAATCAACTGACTTACCCATGTACGTACATAATTATATATGTAAACTAACAACAAGAATAAAATTACAGCTACATAGCGCGTTATAATTACATCCACAACTGATGGACTACTGCAAATTAATATGTACATGCATAGCTGACAGCAAAAAAATTGGTCACAATCCAGCATACACTCGCTCGGATATAAACTAATTCAGAGTTCGCAAAGACAGATCAGAGTATGACAAGTTCACAGAGCATGCTAATATAATCAGAGTCCGCAAATATTAATACACAAGATAGAGTCCAGGGATGCCCAAGCTAATCAAACAACTGAGCCCAACTACAACAAAATCCAAACATTAACAACATCGTTCCCGGAATCAAGAAGAATATATTTAAAAGAATTGTTGCTTTTACAGATATTTAATTGTGATGAAGCATTAGCACCTCTATAGTGCGCATTGACTTTGATCAGCCGAGCAGCAAGCAAGAAATTTTGACTAGGTGCACTCCCAAAAATAAACAATAGAAAAATGTCCTTTATAATATTTTCTGATCTTTGGGCTCCGTATGAACTGTTCCAGTTTAGGGCAGCTGCCTAACCCATAGCCTATGGTGGTCTTGAGCTGGTGAAACTTATTTAAAAAAAACAAATAAACTATAAGGCTCTATGGATCAAAAAGTCGAAATGAACTTTTTCGGAGTTAAGTGCAATCCTTAACAAATTTAACAAATTGTTCTGAGTGAGCCTGCTTCTATATTCATTTTTCATATGTTTCATGTGAGAAATTTCGGATTCGCATACGTAAGTGAAAGAAAACATTGACAATAGTTTTGTCACCTCATTTTTCAAATTTGAGTACTTTTCAGAAGAAACCTTTTCCCAAAATGAAATACCGGTCTCGGAAACAGGCACGTTTAGTTTTTTTTTTCTGCCAACTAAGTGAATTTTTCTTCATATAATTAAATTTATTTAAGAAAAAAAGCAAGTAGACTCTCATCAAAATCCATTTCTTAGTTTCCGAGATCCTTAAGTTCAAACAGACAGACAGACAAAAATAATAATAAAAATGGATCAGATGAACTCCATAGCATTCCCCAAGTCATCCCCAGTAATTTTTTGAAAAAATTTTCAAGGTACAGACACGACTTTTCTAGAGATTTATTATAGTACTAGCTGATGCCCGCGACTTCGTATGCGTAAAAGTTATAATGAAGAATCAGCATAATTATTTTTTTGAAAGCGTCGAAATAAAACACTGGGACAAGGTAGGTAAAATGGCTGCGACCTGAGAGAGGTCGCACAAGTAGCTTTCTTAGAAGCCGTTTTGATGCCATAAAGACTCGTCGGACCTACTATCAAATGTGCGGATGTTTTCTACATCCAACCGGAGTTGTTTATAAATTCGAGAATGCTTGGAATCCCTTACTCAGATACCTTCCCTAGGTTCTCCAAAAAAGGTGTCCCAAAATATTTTAGTCGTGTTCTGGCTAGAGCCGGGCATTCACACAGGAAGTGTTCAACGGTCTCCTTGGTAGTAGTGTCTTTACAGCTGCTGCAGTGGTCGTTATGCGGAATACCCATTTTTTCCGCATGTGTGACAATCGGCCAGTGACCTGTGCATACTGCTACAAGTTTATAAGTATCCGCTCTGGTCCTACCTAGGAGACTCCTTGTTCTCCTCTGATTATACTCCGGCCAGGTGGCTCTAGATATTGCACACGTAGCGATGCCGCTCCACTTACGCTGTGCCTCATTTGTATAGTATTTGTGGATGCTTCCCTTTGCTACTGCTAGGGGTACACCCGTCTAAATTTTGCTTATTTCTTCATTTTCCGCTGATGAGCCCTTACGTGCCAGTTCATCAGCCTTCTCATTACCCTCGATTCCCAATATCCAGACTCTCCGAGAATATTCCAGCCCCCACACCCGAGTCCATCTTGGAGCCGTCTGTGAAGATTTGTATGCCTCCATCACTAATTATCCCGCCTCTCCTCCATTCACTCCTACGTGGAAATGCTGTAGTGGCATTGCTCTCAAACTTCAGTTTGTGTGGATAATAGTCTGTTGCGTTGTCAATTATTCCCGATGGAAGATCGTTAAGGATACTACTGTGCCCCTGCTGAGTATCCTTCCAGCACCCAGACTCTCTGAGCCTCAGTGCGGATTGTGTCGATATGCATAGTATGTGTAAGTCGATTGGGAGCAGGTTCAAAATAGGATCTAGAGCCGCAGTGGAGCAGGTGCGCAAGGCCCCGCTGGTGCCAACACACGCTATGCGCTGGACCTTCTGCAAAATAGTGAGATTAGAGTTCTTCCGAAGAGCTTCCCACCATACCACCGAGCCGTAGTTCAGAACAGGTCTGATTACCGCCTCGTACATCCACAGCACCATCCTCGGCTTCAGACCACACTTTTTACCAAACATCGATTTGCAGGCGTAGAAAGCGATACAGGCCTTCCTCACCCTCTCCTCGATGCACGCTTTCCAGTTCAACTTACAATCAATTATTAGTCCCAGATACTTAGTGCTGGGAGACAGTTTTAGCTGTTGGCCATTTAACCGAAAGTAGGCGGCTTGTACTTCCTCGTGAAGAGAAGAAGTTCCGTTTTATCCGGATTCAGCCGGAGGCCACTTTCCTGTACCCACCTACTGAGTTTTGCTAACGTTCTTTCCATAATCTCGCTCATTACGGAAGGGAAGGGACCCGAGACTAGGATCGCCACGTCGTCAGCGTACGCCACAATCTTTACTCCATTTGTACTAAGTTTTAGCAGGATATCGTTCATGGTAAGGATCCAAAGCAGAGGTGAGAGGACTCCTCCCTGTGGTGTACCTCTACATACCTGTCTACTAGCTTTTGCTCCCCCTAGCTCCGCAGATATTTCACGCTTCCTGAGCAGGGACGAGATCCAGCTTCTAATTGGCTCCTCCACCCCTAACCCCACAAGTGCCGTTGAGATTGCCCGTTCTATCGGTGGCGCATTATGTGTACCTGAGGGGAAGATCCACAGAGTCCGCGCTGCATGAAGTAGTGCGAACAGTGGATAAATCCCTTCAATATAAAGAATTCACAGTAGCGGCGTTTGTGTCTGTGACCACCTCACTGTAGGTATGCCTCGCCGCGGCACTAGTGGAGGGACCCTCGTTGTGTTGGCCGTATCTGCCCGTCGCGCTGGTTCACTTCATGTGACCGGTTGCGTTTGGCCGACTGATGTATTTTAGGTTGTTGCTGTTGTGGTCGAGCATGGGGTTTGGTTGCGAGGGCGGCCTCGTAGTCTTTGACCACAGCCTCATATCTCACCCTGTCCTCGGCATCTCGCTCATGGACCTCACCACTTTCCTGATTATTTCTGATTTTGTCGAGGATATATAGGGCCCTCTGGTACCTAGCTTTCTCAATGGTACCAGAGGACTTCCTCGACTTCTTCCTTTTGGGAGCCACTATGGCCGGTGCGCTTCCCTCTTTCACTGGGACTAACTTTATTTTATTAATTTATATTAATAGTTCTATAACGCATGTAGCAAGGGCTTCAAATGTAATTCAATTATTTACCGTTGTATTTAGTTAAATAAATAAAAATGATATTTTTAATAATTAAACAAAGTCTAAAGAATTTCTTTATATACAACATTTGATGTTCTTCCCATATTACAAATTAGAAACAAATTTTCTGGGCCAGTAACCCTTGAGCAAGCAACATACAATTGTCCGTGTGAGAAACAGTTTGACCTAAGATCGATACCGGCTGCTCGAAGTGTCTGGCCTTGCGACTTATTAATTGTCATAGGCAAACACACACTCACAGGAAACTGCAAGCGTTTGAAGTGAAATGGAAAATTGTTTCGTAGTATGGGTATGCGTGGTATGAAAACGAATTCGCCTGCTCCACAATCCGCAAGAATTTCTGCTTCTATAATATTATTTCGAAGAGAAGTAACTTTAAGGCGAGTTCCATTACATAACTTTGGAGGGGTGAAGTTACGAAGCAACATAATCGGAGTGCCTTTTTTTAACACTGGAGTGCCTGCGCGGCCTACTATAGTAGACCATTAGTATATTTTTGTTGATAACTTAACAATTCTGTATGTTAGAGCGGAGTAGTTCCAGGAAAGCCCTATCCATTAAATTTGTCGTCAAGTCACTACCGTGAGAGCTTTCTGCTCGTACACATATTTCTGAAGATTAGCGAAAAAGTCTCGGGACTACCATAGCAGCAAGAAATCAATCATCAAAAAAGTGGTGCAAAACGTGCAACAAATGGATTTGTCCTAATCAACCGGCTGTGATGTGTAATAAATGTCACAAAAATAGGTTTTTGAGAAACTTGAATAATGTAAGAAAAAAATTTTAATCATTGGTCTCAAAAGTACAAGTTTTGGTATTTTTTACTATTATAGACCAAAATTGGCTTTAATTTTAAAATGTTGCTTTCTATGGATAAATTAAAGCTTAAATTATTATTTTAAATAAATATAAATACGCTTTCAATCATTAGTTTCAGTAATATGTAATGAAAAAACTTTTTATTGCTATTTTAAAATGGTCTACCATAGAAGGCCACGCGTGCGTTAGTGTAAAAAAAAGGCGCGTGCACTCTAGTGTTACAGCGATGCTATTAGCGGGAAGTCCGGGCGCAGAAATAGAGTTGAGAAACTCAACAGATTAGTTCGTAGTCTCGGCTCTGTCTAAAACGTGTTTATTGATCGGTATACCACCTCTTCTCCATCAACTTTGTGAGGTGGGTTTTGTCGAAGGCTGAGGTACGCTCAGTCGCTCCAGGGTCGAGGAGAGGTCCCACAAACCCCATGATAACACAAGATATTTGTCCTGTCTTACTCCGAACACACACACACACCCTTGGTGGCCTTGAACACCGACAGCCTTAGGTCCCAGAGAGAGAGAGAGAGGGAGAGAGAGAGAGAGCTGGCGATTACGGTAGCGTCGAGGGAGTGTTGATGGGAGCGGCGGTTCGGGTACGGGTCCCGTTACACTCTACGGTGAGTATCGTATCTTACCAAGCGGCGGAGCGCGTGCTGTGACTTGCAACGGACGGGTACGGGTACGGTGACGGTGATACGGTTACGGTGACGGGGATACGGTGACGCTGACGGCGATGATTATGCGGACGACGGGGCCGCGTGCGGTGATTTTACGGTGACGGTGGCGTTCCTACGGTTACGGTGACGGTGAGTCGGCGTGGCGGTTATACCTATGAGGAGTATCCTAAGATTAGTAAGCGGTAGGTACTATTGATGGGTACTGGGCGGCTCTCTATTCCTCTCAGAGTGATTCGGGCTAAAGCCCTAGCGTTCCTGAGGGGTATAAATGAGTCCCCTTTGCATCTGACCCGGCACCTCAATCAGGGAGCGGGGGAGGGTTACTCCTCGGCTACCCTGTATGAGGTGTCCGCGCCAAACGCTCTTTAATTACCTGGTTGTGGTTATTTATCGGGTCTGGTATTTCCCTTGGGGGGGTGGGGGGGGGGGGGGTTAAGACTAGCCCGGACCCTCCCAGGAGGAATACCCGCGCCCATCCATCCTTCGTGGTCCGTCAGAGGAAAATCCTCTCCTTACCTCGATGGATGTAGCGAAACGGTAGGTTCCCCATGGGTGGAAGGAGGGGAAGATCCATGAGCCAAAGGCTCTTGGGGAGACCTCCCCCATTTGTAATGGGGTCCCTGGATACCCTGTGTAAGGATGGGAGATGCTAACTGGTGAGTTGGCATCCCCCCAGCTTACCTATGAGGAGTATGCTTTCTACGCCGCGATCTGTGCTTTAGTACTTCTGTGCTTATAAACTCGTTGCGAATTACCTTCCTAGCGGTGGCGAACGAAAATGCATGACCGGCTGTCATGCAAGCCCTTTGTGCATACCCAACGTATGGCGTATGTGTGGTTGTTCGCTGTCGATCTTTGGCTTGCTATGTACGTGTGGTTGTTCGCTGTGCCTTTGGCTTGCTATGTGCGGGTGGTTGTTCGCTGTGCCTTTGGCTTGCTATGTACGTGTGGTTGTTCGCTGTGCCTTTGGCTTGCTATGTACGGGTGGGTATGTTTGGGTATTTATATGTAGGTTTTGAGGGAGTTTGTATATTGTAGCGTGGCTTTTTGCTACGTTACAGTCCCCCTCCCACCTCAGGGAACAAAGGCTTTGGCGTTCAGGAGTTTGTGACCTTTTTGGCCTGCACTACCTAGGACAGAGTCCTGGTATCATTTACCACCTTGGGGTGGCTCGGCCGGTGGGGTGTGTGTGTGGCGGTTGGAATATTTTATTTTCGACATATTTCTATTTTTGTTTCTATTTACAATTCATTGTGCTTAAAGCTAGAAATTTCAATATTTAAACTTACATTTCAATAAATTTACATTTCATTTATGATTAAATTTACATTTCATTTAAGAGCATTATATTAAATTTACATTTCATAAAAAAAAAAAAAATTCTCTAATTCAGTCCTTGAATTTTACAACTCGCTTTTGCCCAGTGATTTTTACGACCGCCGGTTGTTTCTGCATGGTTAGCAACGGATGCGGTGTGGGTATTAGTTCGGGATACAGCGGCGGCCCGTAAAAAAATTGTACCTTCCGTATAATTGCCCTATTTGGTGGCCATGGTCTCGCCTCGAATGGTGGGCACCATTCTTTAACCCTTTGTGGTGAATCGGGCGGTGCTGGACGGCGCATTTGATCTCTGGAATGATAAGAGTATACTTAGCGTTGCACTAGGTTAGTTGGTTGCAGTCGTGGTTCGGTGTGTTTGTTCGTCGTTGGCGTACGGTTTTAGGTCCTGTAAATGCGTATGTGCTGTCCGTTTGTTTGGGGGTCGAAAAATTTCGATGCTAGTTTCTGTGCGAATTGATTTATAGCGGACGAGAGCGGATGTTTCATTACCATGCACCCGACAGGTGGCTTCCACGGCCTGCGGCGTAGGTCATAATGTTTTTGTTTTCTGCGTTTTGGATTCTTTAGCCAGGTTGTTTTTGATTTTTTTTTTCCCAAAGGTCGGTGATTTAGTCACATTCGGTTGGGGCTCGGGTCCAACGATTGCATCTCGAGCGCGTCGAAACGTCGCTGGGGCGTTTATCACCTGTTGTATTGCTGAATTTCGTGGGTAGTATTGCTGTTTTATTGGTCGGATATGTTTACGTGAAATTTCATGTTCTGCCGCGTGACTGTACCCAGTTACTCTACTGAACCTGCGTTTGTATTGGTCTAGAAATTTCGTAAGATGCTTATTCTTATTCTAAGAGGCTTGTTCTGGTTCATTCAGGTGGTCCCTTTCCGTCATGGCGCCCAGTCTCGAAATGACGGTGTCCGGTGGTGGCGTGGCCGGCGGTAATACTAGCCCATCCAAGGTGAGAGTAAGCCCTTTTTCTCTGAGTTAGTCCATTCCTAGGATCATTTCCTCCGCCAGGTTAGGGATTGTGGACACTCTTATGTGCGTTCTTTTGTTGTTTTGAACTACGGTTACTGGATACGTGTATGAACTGACGACGCAGGTCCTGTCGGCGAGTTGTATGTTTCGGGCGCTGAGGGTTCGTTGTATCTTCCTTGCCTCTAAATGCTTGCGTACGGTGTCGTCCACGTAGGTGAGCGTGGCGCCGGTGTCCACCAAGGCTCGGACGTTTAACCCTTCTACAGTGAGCTGGACGTAATGCCGACCATCCATCTTTCCACCAGGTGGTTGGACGTTGGTTGCTACTGATGGTCTTGGCTTGTCTTGTCGGATGCGGACTAGCATTCCGGCGCTCCTGGTGTTGCACTTGCAATCCCTAGACAGGATGTTATCCTGACCGCATCTAGAACAAAAAAGTCTTCGCGTTCCCCTGCAGTTGTAGCGCAGATGCCCTCGTAATTTGCATCTCCAGCAGGAGTCGTGTTGTCTGTACTCCTCGGTTATTCACGATAAATAATGCGCTGGTTGTCTGCTCTGTCTATTGGCCTCCATTTGCAGCAGCTCGAATTCGTCGGTGAGTTCCATCAGCTCTTCAATGGTGGTGAACTCGTTGCGCTTCGCAAATAAACGGTATTCTACCCGAAGTCCATCGTAAATCCGCTCTAGATGGTTCTCCCGCGACATGGTCGGATGCTGTCGTATCATGGTTTGTATGGCGAGAATATAGTCCTTGGCTTTCTCTCTCCCCTGCTGTTTCCTCTGTCGTATGGCCTCTTCTAGCTGGGCGAGGTGTCGTCTGGACAGGAAAAAATGTTCGGCGGCGGTGCGGAAGCCTGCCCAAGAGAGGATCTCGGCCCTGCGGACCCTGAACCATTGTAATGCCCTGCCACGCAGAACCTCCAGTAGAGTGGGGAGCAATTTGTCCAGGGGAATCTTATAACATTCTGCCAGCTCCTCAATTCTCTCCAAGAAATCATGCAGCGTCTCTCCTCCCGTGAAGTGGACGTCCCATCGGCGGACAGTATTCATTACCTCGCTATCTGTCAGCTCGGTGCGAGGTGGCGTTTGCTGTATCTCTTTTGTGACTGGACACGGAGTGCTTACGTAGATGCCGGGGATTGAATCGAGTGTCGTTTTTACTTGGATTTCTCTTCTGCCTGAATTTCCTCTTCCACCTCTTTTAATAAATTTTCGGTTGATTTGCGGTTTCTCTTTGCCTTGACGTAAGCACTGAGTGCCATGCGGAGCTCGGCAACAGTGTAGCCGTCGGCAAATATCCTATGTCTCTTACACTCCTCGATAAGCCTCTCTTTCCTCAGCGAATATATCCAATTCAAGGAGTCGGTGTTTAATAGGTTGGTGTTGTTCTCTCTTTGTGGTGGTTGCGTGTTCGGCTGACCCTCTCCCACCGTGTTGGTGCTTGTTGTTGGCTTTACACAGTCGCCTTTGGAGATGGGTCCCTGCTCGGGCGCCATTTGTGAGGTGGGTTTTGTCGAAGGCTGAGGTACGCACAGTCGCTCCAGGGTCGAGGAGAGGTCCCACAAACCCCTACCCAATGATAACACAAGACATTTGTCCTGTCTTACTCCGAACACACACACACACCCTTGGTGGCCTTGAACACCGACAGCCTTAGGTCCCAGAGAGAGAGAGAGAGAGAGAGCTGGCAATTACGGTAGAGTCGAGGGAGTGTTGATGGGAGCGGCGGTTCGGGTACGGGTCCCGTTACACTCTACGGTGAGTATCGTATCTTACCAAGCGGCGGAGCGCGTGCTGTGACTTGCAACGGCCGGGTACGGGTACGGTGACGGTGATACGGTTACGGTGACGGTGAGACCGTGACGGTGATACGGTGACGGTGACGGCGATGATTATGCGGACGACGGGGCCGCGTGCGGTGATTTTACGGGGACGGTGGCGTTCCTACGGTTACGGTGACGGTGAGTCGGCGTGGCGGTTATACCTATGGGGAGTATCCTAAGATTAGTAAGCGGTAGGTACTATTGATGGGTACTGGGCGGCTCTCTATTCCTCTCAGAGTGCTTCGGGCTAAAGCCCTAGCGTTCCTGAGGGGTATAAATGAGTCCCCCTTTGCATCTGACCCGGCACCTCAATCAGGGAGCGGGGGAGGGTTACTCCTCGGCTACCCTGTATGAGGTGTCCGCGCCAAACGCTCTTTAATTACCTGGTTGTGGTTATTTATCGGGTCTGGTATTTCCCTTGGGGGGGGTTAGGACTAGTCCCGGACCCCCCAGGACCCCCCCGTCAGAGGAAAATCCTCTCCTTACCACGATGGATGGTAGCGAAACGGTAGGTTCCCCATGGGTGGAAGGAGGGGAAGATCCATGAGCCAAAGGCTCTTGGGTAGACTTCCCCCATTTGCCATGGGGTCCCTGGATACCCTGTGTAAGGATGGGAGATGCTAACTGGTGAGTTGGCATCCCCCCAGCTTACCTATGAGGAGTATGCTTTCTACGCCGCGATCTGTGCTTTAGTACTTCTGTGCTTATAAACTCGTTGCGAATTACCTTCCTAGCGGTGGCGAACGAAAATGCATGACCGGCTGTCATGCAAGCCCTTTGTGCATACCCAATGTATGGCGTATGTGTGGTTGTTCGCTGTCGATCTTTGGCTTGCTATGTACGTGTGGTTGTTCGCTGTGCCTTTGGCTTGCTATGTGCGGGTGGTTGTTCGCTGTGCCTTTGGCTTGCTATGTACGGGTGGATATGTTTGGGTATTTATATGTAGGTTTTGAGGGAGTTTGTATATTGTAGCGTGGCTTTTTGCTACGTTACAACTTTTTTTAAAATAGTGTAATTTATATCTGCTGCTTGGTCCCTTTTGGGCGTAAATATAGCTCGATTTCAGAGCCAAGCATTATTCTGGCGCGTTACTTGGGAAACGTCTCCATAAACAGAAGAAATAAGTTCTTGGACTGAAGGCACAATATTACAAAGATTTTCTGGCAGAGTTACTAATACATTCGATTCGGGAAGTAAACCCTGGCCAATTTTCAGCAGGATATCCGAAAGTTCTTGCGCTCTCATGTTGCGCATTAGATTTAATTTATTTACCATTGGCCAGAGCACCGAGCGTTTGAGGCATGCACTGACTTCATCAGCCCTTGTTACTCCAGTTATAACGGGAAGTGTCTGATGGAAATCTCCACAAAATAAAACTGTTACCTTTCCCATGATTGAATCGTTTCGCCGGATATCTTGCATAGTGCGACTGACAGCTTCCACAGCTTTCTTGGAGTTAACTTTCAACGCACTGAATTCAATTACGGTTGCCCTTTTACAACAATATCTCTGTAGAATTAGATTTAAGTTTTTATTAGTTTGGGCTGTAAGCAGCTGAGCTTAAATGTGAATTATAACTTTGACAAAAATATTGGATTAATTGTTTAAAAGTAATAATAGACCGATGATAGTTTTGAAAAATGTCTCGATGTTGCTATTCAAAATTTTCAGTAAAAATTTCAACTGGTCTTATTTCTTAAGTCGACTTAGGCTGTTATTGCTTATGACCACAGACTTTTACTATTTTTTGTGAAATCTCCGAAGAGATATTGAAATAAAACTCACATCACTATATAGTATTAATTTCTACCTTTCGTTTGACACCCATGTTGGAAAAAGTAATTTTGGTCAATAACTCGGGAACAGGATGAGATATCTAAATGAAAGTTATCCTAAATTTTAAGTTAGACGTTAAGCGATAGAGTGGTAAAAATTTCATTCAATTCTGTTCAGTAGTTTTTGAGTGATGCCCGGACAGACAGACAAAAATTCTAAAAACGGCTGATTTGGGTTCTAGAGGCTTAATAACGACCCCTGACATCATTTTTTTTTTAAGTATCTTCAATGTACATATATCGGACCTGTTACAATTTTATTATATACTACTTTTCTACAGTTTTTTTATAGTATAGATAAATCGCAGTATCGAAAACTGAAAGAAAAATTAAAGCTGTGGCCATGCCCTTCGTTTGACACCCATATTAAACGCATATATCAAAGTTTTATGAAAACAACATTTTGACCGATAACTTATTCACCGATGAATATATCGGGAAGTTAAAATGAAAGCTGTGGCTTGACACTTATGCTTGTAAATTTTGGATCACCATTTTTACCGATAACTCATTTATCGATAAATATATCGAAGTATCGAAAAGTTAGAATGAAAGCTGCCCCTTTCGTTTTTACTAATTTTTTTTGGAAATTTAAAGGTTTTTGGGCATCGCATTTTAACCGAAACTCAGTTATCGATAAATTTATCGAAATGTATCGCACTTTAATGAAACCTGGGAACTTCCCCTTTCGTTTGATACCAATATTGTGGAATAACTTTTTTTTATAACTTTGGGCAAACACATTTTGACTGATAACTCAGTTACCGATAAAATTATCGAAATACATCAAAGTGAAAATGAAATAAACAATAAACAAAGAAGTAAGCTAGTTTATTAAACAATATTTTCCAAGCGTAAAAAGTAAATGTTTTCCAAACGAGTTGGTAACTAAAAAATTTCACAACCGTTTAGATATGTCTTTCCAATGGTGTGGTAGCCTTGGAGAAATAATGACAGTACGACTGAGGTGAACTCTCAGCGAAGTGAACATTTTCTCAGTTTTCAAAAATAATGTTTGAAAATTTACATGCTTCATTTATATTGATTTTGTTATATGGGCATCGTGGTGTGACGGTAGTGCAGCTGGCCTACCACAATTATTTGAAAAGGTTTTTTAAAACGGGTGTCATAAAAGGCTTCTCAGGAAAAATGCTGTTTAGGCCCGATGCCTAAATTCCGAAAAAATGGGTCACCCTAATGTCACTTTTCCGCATCCTTCCAACCACACATACCAATCGACCCACATGTATGTGCATGCCTGCATATTCATGTTTTGTCGGCAACATATACATGCATGTGGGTGTGCATGTGTAGGTTCACCTCCCCTTAAAACCGGAGGCTAAAATTTCGCGTTCAACGGTTGTCCTCGACTGGACAACCTCCTACTTTTTCGGCGATCATCGAAGACAACACATGTCACGACCACCCCAGGAATTTCTAGCGCAGCCAAATTATCTAAGGTAAAAACTCTTGTGTACAATTATATTTTTCACAGTAAAATATACGGCCATATTATAACGAGATTCTCGTTTTCGTTCTTTTCATTTCATTCCTAATACCAATTCGACCGCGGTGCTTTCGAGCCACGGCCGCTCCAGCTAAGCACCACTGCCGAGTTGTTCATGGTCCATCTCGCCGTATAAACGGATACAGCCAATACAGTCCACAACAACAACAAAAAACATCGAAGATTTCAACATCTCAGCACAAATATTTAATTTTACTAACTTTCAACGTTGGATAAATACACTCAGCCACACACAGCCAAATAACCATTGCCGCAAGGAAGCTACCACAAACAATAACACATACGTACAACATACTCTGCCGATCACCACATCAAAGCACGTAAGTTGTATATTTCTTGCCACTTCTTTTTTGGTGTTGCTATTTTTTTTGTTGAACGAATTCGAATATTTATATTTAAAAAAGTGTCGACCGCGAGTGTGCTCAAAACATAAGTGCGAAAAGTGAATGCATTATTTAAAAGTTTTCAATAATTAACATTGTCATTGCTGAGGTAACATAACCTCACTTTCACATTAATTTCACTTAGCCTTTCGATTGGTAGTTTCGTCTCAGTTTTCCACCTTTTCCTGGTAATAAACACTCACAGTTTTTCAACAGAAGGCTAGTAAATTTTCTTACTTAAAGTCACTTAGTTTTTTTTGTTAAATTTTCATTTATTCGCACAAATCTCCACGGAAAGATTCACTTATTCGCTTGTTTTGATACACCGCGCACATCACTTGTGTTTTCTTTGTTTACATTCGTTATTGCGGCAACACATATACACACGTATACATATATAAACATATCCCCGATAGCGTGTGGATGGCGAGTTATTCAAATAGTATAAATTTGAGTTTATTGGTGAATTATAACAAAATATTCAGACGATTCGGCCAAGTCTGCAATAAATAAATTAAATTAAAGCTCAAATCAATTGCGTTAAATTTCAAAGGTTTTATTGAGTTGGGGTTGAGTTTTCCTGGGTGTAACTACTGCCATTCCCTTGGATTCTGTCATATTGCACGGTTGAGCATTTCCCGTACCCTTGTTCTACTTTTCTGCCTTTAATTATACATATCTCGTAAAAACCCAAAATATGGAAAGCTTCATTAGGTTGGCTGACACGATCAGCGAATTCGAAGCTGACTATAATGAAATAGATGATTCCGCCCACACCAAGTTTACTCTTGGCCTTCAACAAGAGGACTTGAAGTCAATGTGGAGGAAAACGAGAACGGCCCAAGATGAGTTGTTAAACTCAAATAACTTAGAAGCTTCTGACATAGTAGCAGTGAAATTAAAATACAAAAAAAGGCATACGCCATCTATTTACGCTGCATGTCAGACATGGCTACACTCCAAGCGGCGTTAACAAAAGCTGATACCAAAACGGAAGAAAAGCCCGAATTTGAGCACAGTATCCGCCAGCCTCCTTGCGATACTGAAGTTTTCAAGGGCGATTACTTGTCATGGCCAACATTTCGTGACATGTTCACTGCCATTTATATATTGAATAAGCGCCTAACACCGGTTGAGAAACTTTTCCATCTCAACAATAAAACACAAGGTGAGGCAAAAGACTGCCCATCCCCAGGACATACAGTGTCGAAGTACAGCAGTTCGTACGACTGCAACAAATGCCTCTCTCGACATCATACGCTCCTGCATGCGGAGTCTCTACAGACGCCGGCAACTAGCAGCCTGAATCAATACAATGCTGATAATGCTGCCTCTACTTCCCAACAGGCACAACAGAGAGGGGAAGTTTCAAAATCAAACTCGGATTCTAACCGAAATGTAAAATCCTGCCATGTACATTCAAGTGCAGGTGTGCTGCTAGGGACAGCTAGAGTCACCATTCGTCATAACGGTACAGACTTCCCAGCAAGAGCACTTATCGATTCTGGCTCAGAATGCTCGTTCATGACAGAACGACTAAAACGCCGAATCAATTTACCAGCAAAAAGGATGCATGCCCAAGTTTCGGGTATCACTAATGCTGTGTCGGCTCAAGTCAAGGAGGCCTCCCACATTGAACTCCGTTCGCCAGTGGACCCTTGCTTTAGCCTAACAACTTCTGTGCTAATTCTAGCCAAGCTAACTGGGAATCTGCCATCCTGCCATATCGACGCAACGACTATGCAGGCATTCCCAGACTTAGTCTTGGCAGATAAGAGATTCTACGTTAATGAAGAAGTAGATCTCATACTTGGCGGAGATATATATCAGCGAATAATACTGATCGGACTGAAAAAGAATGTACTAAGTACACTTCTGGCTCAAGAAACGGTGTTCGGTTGGATACTAACCGGGCGTGTAGACGCACCAAATCCAACCAGAAATATAGTGTCGTTTTACAGGGAAATTGCTTTGGACAAACAGCTTACAGCATTCTTGGAGTTAGAAAATCTGCCCAGAACTAAAAGTCCAAACGCAGATGACAAATATGTACTGCGAAGATTTATATAGGGCAACTACGAGTCGTAGAGAAGATGGGAGATATGTCGTCTCACTTCCTTTCAGACAGGACTACCCGGATAAAATCAACATAGGAGGATCTCTTAGGCGAGCGTGTTCGCAATTCTTCCGGAATGAGACGCGTTTAGTAAAGAACCCGGAATTAGGGAAAGAATATTTGAGGGTCCTGTCTGAGTATGAGACATTAGGGCATATGCAAAAAATTAAGGAGATGGTTTAAGCCGATTCGGCAAATAACTATTTTTTGCCCCATCACGCCGTAGTTAAGGCGGAGAGTACCACCACTAAGGTACGAGTCGTTTCCAACGCCTCAAGCCAAACGGCGAATGGCACAAGTTTGAACGACATTCTCCTGCCTGGCCCAGTACTGCAACCGGATCTTCCAGTACTTATACTTCGCTGGAGACTATATCGGTATGTTTTCAATAGTGACATCGAAAAGATGTATAGGCAAATATGGATGAGCGATGATCACACAAAATTCCAACGGATTGTTTACCGAACATCGCCACAAGAACCAATAAGCCTGTACGAGTTAAAAACGGTCACTTTCGGGGTCAATTGCGCGCCTTATTTAGCAATACGAACCCTTTTGTAACTTGCAGATGATATAGAAAGTTCATATCCTACAGCATCTAGCATACTAAGGGAAGGCATGTACGTTGACGACGTATTAGCGGGGGGACATACGCTCGCATCGGCCATTAATGCGAGAAATGAGATTCGAGAAGTTTTACACTCCGTAGGCTTCCCACTACGGAAATGGACTTCGAATTCTGAAGAAATTCTCAACGACACCCCTAAATCGGATCGGCTGACCGAGGACTTTCTGGCGTTTGAAGATACCAGCACCGTTAAGGCATTGGGCATAAGATGGAATGCCCATTCCGACTTATTCTACTTTCAAGCAGGGTCACTGGAAGAAAGTGAAAAGCTGACAAAAAGAGCGAGTTTATCCGCCATTGCCAAACTTTTCGACCCCTTAGGATGGCTTGCACCAATGGTCATTGTGGCCAAAATTTTGATGCAGAACATCTGGTTAGAGGGAACGGATTGGGACGAACCAGTTTCGCCAAACACATTGGAGCGGTGGAACAACTTCAGACATCAATACCACGAAATCGACAAGATTCGAATACCAAGATGGGTAAACTTTTCACCAGAAGATGAGGTCGAAATACACGGATTCTGTGATGCATCGGAAAAGGCATACGCTGCAGCCGTCTACATGCGAGTCAAAAGGAATGAGGATATCTTCGTATCTCTACTCTTGGCTAAAACCAGAGTAGCACCCGTGAAGACTATTTCACTTCCGCGTCTGGAGCTTTGCGGAGCAGTCCTTTTGGCAGAAATGATGGAATCAATATTTCGAAATATCAAACTTGGACCAGTCAAACAATAATAATAGGCTGAAACACCTTATTAACCTCCGTAATCTTGCCTACTCGCGGTGGAAAAGATACAAGACAGAAGAGATGCATAATGGCTTCAAATCAGCACGGCGTGCTGTCAATAAAGCCACAAGATCAACCAAAGAAGGTTATTACAAAAACAAATTTAGTTTTGCTTTGGATTCGAGGGATACATGGAAAAAAATTAAGCAAATCGGCATTGGCAAGTCCAAAGGAGATCTATCTGTCCCTCCCGATGTCGATATTAACGTCATTAATCAAAATTTTGTTTCACCGCCAATTCCGTCTGATAATATACGTACTGATAGTTGCTGTGTTCGTGTTAATGTCAATGCTAGTCCTCTTGAGTTTGTTTGCATCGAGGATTGCGACGTTGTGGAAGCCATACTTTCTATTAAGTCGGACGCCATTGGGTTTGATGGTATATGCTCAAAATTCGTCAAAGTTATTCTTCCAAGAATTCTTCCCCACATAACCCACTTAGTCAACTCGATTTTGACGACTAGCGTATTTCCTAAATGCTGGAAAGCTGCCAAGATTCTTCCAATACGTAAACAAAATAACGAGTTTAGGCCAATAGCAATCCTGCCTTTCCTTTCCAAAGTCGTTGAACGCATCTTGCATGGGCAGATTGCTTCGTACATTTATTTATTTAATTTATTTATTTAATTCCAAATATGTTAGCGAGTACAGATTTAAACGCGGGTTTAGGCACTGTGAAGTCAATAGCTAAAGAATTTGGGAGAAGATTAAACTCAGTCATTGCTCTAAAGATGGGAGCGTTAGAAGCATAGAGAGTCCGAGCGCAGTCCGTGTAAAAAATATCGCTATTTCGAAGCTGCCTGTTTGGAACATGAAACCGGATACCTTCAAGAAGAGATGGCGCATCGACGTTACCGTTGATAATGTCGAAGACAAAAGTCATCGACAGAATGGTTCTTCTGCATCGCAGAGACTGAAGATTAATGAGTGCACATCTAGCTTCATAGGAAGGAACCGGCTCGGAGAAATTCAGTGAACGCAACGCAAAGCGAACAAATGCATTTTGAATTCGTTCAAGCTTCTTGATATGGGATTCATGATATGGTCTCCAAATGAAGCAAGCATATTCGAGCTTGGGACGGACAAGTGATGTGAATAAAAGTTTAAGCGTGTATGGATCAGAGAAGTCAGAGCTGAAACGGCGAATAAAACCCAGAATAGAATATGATTTGGCTATGGTAGAGTTTAGATGGGTCATGAAAGAAAATTTGGAATCGAAAATTATACCTAAATCTGTAACCTCATTAAGAGTGGAAAGACAGGAACCAGCAATATAGAAGAACTACGCGATTTGCAAAACGCTACGTGAAAGCATTTCGTAATATTCAGCGGCAAGTTATTTTTATTACACCATAAAACTACATTGTCCAGATCGGACTGAATTTTATCAGAGTCTAACGAATTTGAAATGGTAGAGAAAATCTTCAAATCATCAGCATATAACAGAAAGTTTGCGTGCTGAAAGCATGTCGAGATGTCATTTATAAAGATAACAAATAGCAACGGTCCCAGAATACTTCCTTGAGGCACACCAGAGGTGGCAAAAAAAGAATTAGATTGAGCATTGTCTATGACTACTACACAGCTCCGCTGATCAAGGTATGATTGTATCCAATGTAAAAATGTCGAGTGGAAACCCAGGACAGCTAATTTAGAGATCAGCAGAGAATGGCTGACCTTATCAAACGCTTTCGAAAAGTCAGTGTAAACCGCGTCAACTTGAAAATGGTTGTTGAAGGCAGATAGGCAATATTCAGAAAAAATAGCTAGATTTGTCGTTGTGGATCTACCGGACATGAAACCATGCTGATTGTCGATAAGAAAAGGGCAAACAGCAAAATACATTTTTTGTTTCACTACATATTCAAAAAGTTTGGAAATGGTTGAAAGCTTGGCGATGGGCCTATAATTGGCTACATTGTTTTTATTCCCGCTCTTGAAAATTGGGCTTATGAAAGTTACCTTCCAAGGATCGATGAACACACCAGTCTCAAGAGATTTATTGAAAAGTAAAAGAAGCGGAAATGCCAAAGCCAAACAGTTCTTGAACAGATAAGACGATAAGCCGTCAATATCAGTCTGCGAAGATAGCTTGATATTCCGAATTCCATCCAGAATATTATCTAAAGATAAAGTAAGTTTGGGAGCCGACAACAGGGGGGAAATCCGCGGGGATTCCTGATTGCGAAACGAAATTGGACCGAAAGAAGTCTGCAAAAAGATTAGCCGTGTCGATGGATGAGGAGGCTTGAGCAGCATTATAAAAGACTGAGGATGGGATAGCCGAGCAGGCCTTTTTGGATTTAACATATTTCCAGAATGCTTTAGGATTCTCTTAAAATCCGATTCAAAGTTGCGAACATAATTTTTATGGAGCCTCTTAGCAAGCTCTTTAAATTTTTTAGAGTAACGGAGATATCTAACCTTATAAAACATGGACTTGGTAGACTTGTATTTTTTATGAAATCTGTTTCTCAGATTCTTTAGCTGCTTTAACTCCTTAGTATACCATGGAATCTTATAGCAGTGGAATATTATCCATACATATTCTACTAATGGCACCTTTGAAAACGTTAAAGCAATCAGTTAGACCATTTCCCAGAAAGACAGCTTCCCAATCGATTGAGGAAACTTCGTTAAAAATAGCGTCAAAATTACCACGCCTGAAAGAGAAGCTAGAAGATTCAGAGCGACTCCCGATAATTTCAAAAATATAGAATTCCACTTCAAGAGTGAGTGGGATGTGATGTAAACCAGTACATGACAGCGGGTCAAGACATTCATTAAGAGTGCAGTTAATATTATCATTAATGAAGATAAGATCAAGAGTACTCGATAACCGATTCGTGAAACTATTGATCTGGGAGAGGTCAACACCAAATAAAATGTCAACGAGGTACATCTCAGAAGAACTGTTGACATTATTTGGTAGAGGGTTAAAACTATGTTGTACATGCGACCATTCGACATTAGGCAAATTAAAGTCACCTAAAATACAAAAATTGCAACAATTATGCTTACGAACTAAGTCAGTAATATTATCTACATGAGATTTGTAGAGAGAGTCCGAACTAGAAGGAGGGATGTAATACGCGAGAATAAAGATATCAGAGGAGCCAAGTACTGAAACACAGATTTGGTCCAGCAGTGAATCCTTGTCGCTAAGATCAATAAGAGACGAACGGAGGTGTCGACGCACGGCGATTAAAACTCCACCGCCTCGGGAGAGACCAGTTTTAGCATAGTCACGATCTTTCCTATACACATTATATAAGTTGCCGTCAAAAAACTCGGCATCATGGAAATCAGGATTAAGCCAGGTTTCAATCAGGACAAATACATCAAAGTCAGAAAGCGAGCTCATCTTGAGAAGTAGGTTAGATTTAGTTCGCAGGCCGGAGACGTTTTGGAAATATATGCTCAGATGTGTTGAGCATTTGGCAGAACTAAGACGTCTGGGGATTATCTCGCGTCTTTGGAAAAAAATGAAACGGCTTTACGGCAACATTCGCCGGCCATAGTTCCGGATTAAACAGTTTTTTTAAGTCGGATGATAGGACACGAACTTTGAACGAAACTCTGGTCAGAGCGTTAATATCAGCATCCTTCTTTGTTAGAATAAAGCACGCAATGTTGGAAGGCTCAATATTGGCGTGCACGGAAATGTATTTGACAATATTGTCCTCCGTAACCGACGGCCTAAACGAAGACAGGTGTATCCATCGGTAACGAACAAAGACATCAAGGTCTGCATTACTATTTTTACCAATAACCTCAGCACGAGAATTAGCAGTATCTGGTAACCTTAAATTTGCATGTTGTGCGTTAACAGACGTCGCATTATTGTCAGCTGAGCCATCAGCTGCATTTGCATATGCTTGCAAGGCGGAAGCGCGCGAAGCAGAGGAATTTCGCTTTTCGTTTTTTCGCTTTCGTTGATTTGCTCACTAGTCGATGCAAAAACTAACGATTCAGTGCCATTGGGAGTAGCTGGGTTAACAACAACATCAACATTACATGCCGGGTAGTCGTTAGTGTTGTTGTTGGGAACAATATTAGGCGCTGTAGGTTGATTAACATGTGTATTAATAATTTGGGTTTTTAATGCCTCAATCTGCTTATCCAAGAGCTCAAATTTTTTATTTAACGTGTTTGAGACAAGCTCAAAACCAAACATTTGTTTCTCCAAGATTATTTCGAGAACCTTGGCTAGCTTCTCCGGCATTTTGACACACTCGTCACACATATAAATTAAGTTAGGATTTATTTTTAGGAGTTCAATTGTATGTGACGCAATATTTTCACAACAAGTCTGGTGAAATATCTTTTTACAATAACCATTGCACGGCAAAATGTTTGATTCTCGCCTTGAGAATTGTTTGTTGCACTTCCCGCAAAATTCATCCATTATGAATAAAAAAGATAGAGAAAAAATTTGACGCCGGTGGAGCGAATTAATTTCGTTAAATCCACCAAGGGCTGCCTAAACTGCCCATTCCCAGGACATACAGTGTCGAAGTACAGCAGTTCGTACGACTGCAACAAATGCCTCTCTCGACATCATACGCTCCTGCATGCGGAGTCTCTACAGACGCCGGCAACTAGCAGCCCGAATCAATACAATGCTGATAATGCTGCCTCTACTTCCCAACAGGCACAACAGAGACGGGAAGTTTCAAAATCAAACTCGGATTCTAACCGAAATGTAAAATCCTGCCATGTACATTCAAGTGCAGGTGTGCTGCTAGGGACAGCTCGAGTCACCATTCGTCATAACGGTACAGACTTCCCAGCAAGAGCACTTATCGATTCTGGCCCAGAATGCTCGTTCATGACAGAACGACTAAAACGCCGAATCAATTTAGTGGACCCTTGCTTTAGCCTAACAACTTCTGTGCTATTTCTAGCCAAGCTAACTGCAACGACTCTGCAGGCATTCCCAGACTTAGTCTTGGCAGATAAGAGATTCTACGTTAATGAAGAAGTAGATCTCATACTTGGCGGAGATATATATCCGCGAATAATACTGAGCGGACTGAAAAAGAATGTACTAAGTACACTTCTGGCTCAAGAAACGGTGTTCGGTGTCGTTTTACAGGGAAATTGCTTTGGACAAACAGCTTACAGCATTCTGGGAGTTAGAAAATCTGCCCAGAACTAAAAGTCCAAACGCAGATGACAAATATGTACTGCGAAGAGTTATATAGGGCAACTACGAGTCGTAGAGAAGATGGAAGATATGTCGTCTCACTTCCTTTCAGACAGGACTACCCGAATAAAATCAACATAGGAGGATCTCTTAGGCGAGCGTGTTCGCAATTCTTCCGGAATGAGACGCGTTTAGTAAAGAACCCGGAATTAGGGAAAGAATATTTGAGGGTCCTGTCTGAGTATGAGACATTAGGGCATATGCAAAAAATTAAGGAGATGGTTTAAGCCGATTCGGCAAATAACTATTTTTTGCCCCATCACGCCGTAGTTAAGGCGGAGAGTACCACGACTAAGGTACGAGTCGTTTCCAACGCCTCAAGCCAAACGGCGAATGGCACAAGTTTGAACGACATTCTCCTGCCTGGCCCAGTACTGCAATCGGATCTTCCAGTACTTATACTTCGCTGGAGACTATATCGGTATGTTTTCAATAGTGACATCGAAAAGATGTATAGGCAAATATGGATGAGCGATGATCACACAAAATTCCAACGGATTGTTTACCGAACATCGCCACAAGAACCAATAAGCCTGTACGAGTTAAAAACCGGCACTTTCGGGGTCAATTGCGCGCCTTATTTAGCAATACGAACCCTTTTGCAACTTGCAGATGATATAGAAAGTTCATATCCTACAGCATCTAGCATACTAAGGGAAGGCATGTACGTTGACGACGTATTAGCGGGGGGACATACACTCGCATCGGCCATTAATGCGAGAAATGAGATTCGAGAAGTTTTACACTCCGTAGGCTTCCCACTACGGAAATGGACTTCGAATTCTGAAGAAATTCTCAACGACACCCCTAAATCGGATCGGCTGACCGAGGACTTTCTGGCGTTTGAAGATACCAGCACCGTTAAGGCATTGGGCATAAGATGGAATGCCCATTCCGACTTATTCTACTTTCAAGCAGGGTCACTGGAAGAAAGTGAAAAGCTGACAAAAAGAGCGAGTTTGTCCGCCATTGCCAAACTTTTCGACCCCTTAGGATGGCTTGCACCAATGGTCATTGTGGCCAAAATTTTGATGCAGAACATCTCGTTAGAGGGAACCGATTGGGACGAACCAGTTTCGCCAAACACATTGGAGCGGTGGAACAACTTCAGACATCAATACCACGAAATCGACAAGATTCGAATACCAAGATGGGTAAACTTTTCACCAGAAGATGAGGTCGAAATACACGGATTCTGTGATGCATCGGAAAAGGCATACGCTGCAGCCGTCTACATGCGAGTCAAAAGGAATGAGGATATCTTCGTATCTCTACTCTTGGCTAAAACCAGAGTAGCACCCGTGAAGACTATTTCACTTCCGCGTCTGGAGCTTTGCAGAGCAGTACTTTTGGCAGAAATGATGGAATCAATATTCCGAAATATCAAACTTGGACCAGTCAAACAATAATAATAGGCTGAAACACCTTATTAACCTCCATAATCTTGCCTACTCGCGGTGGAAAAGATACAAGACAGAATAGATGCATAATGGCTTTAAATCAGCACGGCGTGCTGTCAATAAAGCCACAAGATTAACCAAAGAAGGTTATTACAAAAACAAATTTAGTTTTGCTTTGGATTCGAGGGATACATGGAAAAAAATTAAGCAAATCGGCATTGGCAAGTCCAAAGGAGGTCTATCTGTCCCTCCCGATGTCGATATTAACGCCATTAATCAAAATTTTGTTACAACGCCAATTCCGTCTGATAATATACGTACTGATAGTTACTGTGCTCGTGTTAATGTCAATGCTAGTCCTCTTGAGTTTGTTTGTATCGAGGATTGCGACGTTGTGGAAGCCATACTTTCTATTAAGTCGGACGCCATTGGGTTTGATGGTATATGCGCAAAAATCGTCAAAGTTATTCTTCCAAGAATTCTTCCCCACATAACCCACTTAGTCAACTAGATTTTGACGATTAGCGTATTTCCTAAATGCTGGAAAGCTGCCAAGATTCTTCCAATACGTAAACAAAATAACGAGTTTAGGCCAATAGCAATCCTGCCTTTCCTTTCCAAAGTCGTTGAACGCATCTTGCATGGGAAGATTGCTTCGTACATTAATATCAATAAGCTTCTAACAGACCATCAGTCTGGGTTCAGAGCAAAGCGAAGCTGTACTACTGCTCTTATATCTGTAGTAGAAAATATCCGTGAGCGAATTGATGAGAACTGCGCTGCTTTCCTAACTCTCCTAGACCACTCTAAAGCTTTTGATTCTGTCGACCACACTTTACTATGTAAAAAGATGGGACATTTTTTTAGCTTCTCCAGTCACGCTACCGCGCTTATCAAATCCTATCTTAACTCATTAATTCCCATTGGCATCTTAAGTTGCCAGCGGAGGTGTTGCTCTAATTTGCGCTTTTAGAGCGAGAAGAAAGAGAAATACGATTATTAAAAACAGTAAAATAACTAGAAGAAGAATGCTATGTTCCGTTTTGACTCAATTGGAATTTATTTGTGCAAGTCGGTACATGATTAGTAATATTGAATTTCGTGCATATTCTAAAAACGTGTTTTTGTGAAAGGTGCTGAAGAAAATGTGAGTTTTTATTAAACTTTTAATATATTTAAAGTGAAAAATTGTGGTTTCGTTTAGAAAAATAACGTATTTGTGCGTAATTAGATAGGCATATAAAAATAATTTATAAATATTAGTAGCTATACGTAGTTTTGTGTTACTGGCATCTTTAGTTGCCAATGGGCACTAGCATGATTATTGTACTTGTGTGTGTTGTTTGTATATTATTGTGTTTTTTATTAATTTATTCGATATATTATAATATGTAAATGTGATTTATACATCGAACAGGCGTGGACTAACATTAGATGAAATAATTAATGAGCTGGAAAATGACGACGAAAATCAACTCCAAGGAGAAATATATCTTCTTCCGCCTATTGAGTCGGCAGACCAGGACACAGATGTCGATTCCGACCAATCAGATGCAGAAGTGGAAGGAAATGTTGGGCATCTGCCCCGTAGACTTTTAAATAATGCTGCTGAAACTGTCGAGGAAGAAAATAATGTGATCGAAAACATTGAAGATGAACAGCCTCGTCGAAAGAGGCAAAACTTGATCCTGTCAAGTGGTCGAAAGATATACCAAACTTTGCCTTGCCTTCTTTCCAAATGAGTCCTGAACCCAATGAGGAGGAAATAAGAGAGAAAGTAAAAAAACCTATAGACGCATTTTTTCTCATATTTTCAGAAGACTTGATAAACAAAATAACGATGGAAACGAATTTGTATGCAAATCAGAAAGGAAATCATTCCTTTTCAATTGACACAGATCAGTTCAGGACATTTATTGGAATCCTTTTATTTAGTGGTTACCATGTTTTGCCACAACGTCGCATGTACTGGAAAAGTGACGACGATTGTGTTTGCCCCATAGTCACAAATTCAATGGTACGAAACACTTTCGTAAATATTTTAAGATACCTACATTTTGCTGATAATTCACAAATAGATATGGACGACAGAATGTATAAAGTACGTCCAATTTTTGATGCGCTTAACGAAAATTTCAAAAATTTGTCTCACAGTGGATTGCTTAGTGTCGATGAAAGTATGATTCCGTATTATGGAAAACACGGAGCCAAACAGTTTATTCGTGGTAAACCAATCCGATTTGGGTTCAAACTGTGGTGCATCGCTGATCATAATGGATATCTACTTCACGCGGAGCCCTATTGTGGATCAAGTACAAAAATTGCTTCCCTTGGATTTGGACAAGGTGGAGATGTCGTACTTGAGCTGGCTTCGAAATGCAGTCTACCCGTTGGGACACAGCTATTCTTTGATAATCTTTTCACAAGTGTTTCCTTGCTAGAAGAATTGCTAAAGCGCAAAATTGGTGGAACGGGAACGTTGCGTGAAAATAGGGTTTCTAAAAGTATGAATCTAACGAACAAAAAAGAGTTTGCTAAAAAACCGCGAGGCATATATGAAGTCACAGCGACGAAAACTTTGCTTGGCGTTAGATGGATGGATAATGCAGTAGTTACTGTTCTTACTAATTGTATACCACTAGAACCAATTGGGAAAATTGGCCGCTACTCTCGCGAGCATAAAAGCCGAATCGACGTCGATATTCCTTTTCCTATCAAACAATACAACAAATTTATGTGCGGCGTGGACTTGTGTGATCAATTTTTGTCAACTTATCGTACTTCAATCCGAACAAAGAAGTGGTGGTGGCCATTTTTTGCATGGGCTATCGATATAAGCTGTGTGCAAGGTTGGCTGCTCTATCGCAAGCTGGGAAATAATATATCTCTTCTCGAGTTCAGACGACAGTGTGCTATGTTTTTGATGAGATCTTATGGAAAACCCCGTTTAAGACCTGGCCCCATGTCATCTAGTCAAAAAGATTTGGTAGATAGTCTTAGATTTGACAAAAAAGATCACATTGTGGTCAAGGGCGAATCAAAATACCACCGTTGCAAAAAATGTGGGGGTCGGACTCCATTTTTGTGCAAAAAATGTAATGTTTATCTTCATCCAGTAAGTTGTTTCGAACAATATCATAGTACATAAAAGTTTTTTTATGTAATTTGCATAACTTACCCATTATAAAATAAAAAATATACATGAAATATCAGAAATTAACAAATTTTTATTCGTATAGTATTTGCAAGCGTAAGTGCCCACTGGCAACTAAAGTTGCCACCCAAAAACACCCACTTGGATATTTTTTTTTTTAAAGTCCCAGAACAAAGTTGGTTTCTATACTGTTAGAGATTATGTGTTTGAATTTTTGTGTCAAAATTCGAAAGAAAAAGTTACGGGAACTAATGAGTTAACGACAGAACTCAGGCAATAAGTGTTGGTGACAGAAAGTCTGACTTCCTAAAGGTCTTAAGAGGTGTTCTGCAGGGCTCAATCCTCGGTCCGTTGTTATTTGGGTTATATATTAATGACTTGCCTGGCGTACTTCAGCATTGTGATGCTCACATTTATGCTGATGACGTCCAGTTGTATGCATGTTGTCCTTGTGATCACCTTAGTTTGTGTATAAATAATATAAATAATGACTTGACTCAAATTGACTCGTTGACAACTTTACTTACATTCCTACTTGCCCTTTTCTATTTTTTTTCTTTTTTCTATTATTATTTTCTCTTAAATCATCTCCTCAACTTGTCCTTAACTCTTTAACAACTCTTCGAACTCTTGTTATTAGATTAAGCTCTTTTAGACTAAGTTTTATTTTAATATTGTTTTTCTTTCTTATAATTGTTATTACTTAATTTTATACATGACTGGTACTGTAAAATAATTTTGTAAAATTGTTGTGCCAGGAAAATATTCAAATAAAATACAAATACAAATACCACCATCGTTTTGGCATGGATAAGGAAACCACCATGTTCCTGGTCAACTTTCGTCGCACACAGGATAACCAAAATCATCGACCTGGTCGGCAGCAAGGACTGGCTTCATGTCAACTCGGAATCTTATCCAGCAGACTTAGGAAGCAGGGGACTACCAGCATCGGATTTGGTCAAGAACTCTTTGTGGTGGCATGGACCTTCTTGGTTACAAGAAGACAACTCACAATGGCCATCACAAGAAATAGAATATAACACTTCCGTGGAGGAAAAGAGAGCGCAGGCCTACGCAATATCAACGAAACAAGAAATCGATATTCTTGACCGGTTTTCGGATTTACCGAGGGCTTTGAGGGTACTATCATATATTATGAGATTCTTTCGAAGAACTCATCCCAAAACAAAAGCTTCATTTCAAGAAAGGTCATGTTTAATCTCATCCGCTGAGATTAAGACAACGACTCAAATCTTGATAAAACTCTATCAGAAGCAAATCTATAATGAGGATTATGTGAATTTGAAGAAGGGAAAGTCTATTGAGAAGAAAAGCGAGATATTGCCACTCAACCCATTCATCGATAATGATGATATTATTAGGGCCGGTGGACGTCTTGGAGCATCTCAAGACCTCGCTTATAACGTAGGTTGACGCGTTTGATTGTACAAATGGTACATAAAGTCTCCCTCCACGGGGAAAACCAGATAATGCTCCGTCTCATTCGCACCGCAAATCCAACTTATGGGTACCCTGCCTTGCGAGCGCACTAATTTCACCCGCGCGTTTATTAATACCGGGGTGGACTTTGCCGGGCCTTTCGATATTAAAAGTTACCGCGGTCGAGGATGTCGACTATCAAAGGGCTACGTTTGCCCTTTGTTTGCTTCACCACCAAAGCTATCCATCTGGAAGCAACCAGTGATCTCAGCACCCCATCCTTTCTAGCAGCCTTTTCGCGTTTTATCGCTAGACGAGGATGTCCGAGAAACATTTACTCCGACAACGGTACCAACTTTGTCGGAGCGTCAAGATCTCTACGATCTGAATTTAAGGCATTTATCTCTGAAGCACGAGATCAAGCCATTTCTAAATACAGCCATCAAGCTATGACATGGCATTTCATTCTGGCCGGGGCACCACATATGGGGGGACTCTGGGAGGCGGGAGTAAAGAGCTTAAAAAGCCACTTCAAAAAGTTAGTCTCGCCTCATAAATTCACTCATGAAGAGTTGCATACGTTATTGTGCCGGATTGAGGCATGCCGCAACTCGCGACCACTAAGTCCAACCTCCAATGGACCCACGGATCTGGAACCTTTGGCCCCTGGGCACTTCCTGACGGGAAGTCATCTTCTGGCTCTGCCAGAACCAGAGGTGAATGAGAGCCCTGCCTCCATTATTAACAGGTGGCAGAAGCTCAAGGCTCTTCATCAAAGCTTCTGCAGGCGATGGAAAGTGGAATACTTGTCCGAACTTCAAAAACGAGTGAAGTGGAAGCATCCAAAACAAAACATTAAGGTGGGAGATCTTGTTGTCATCAAAGAAGACAACTTGACTCCGAATGAATGGAGGCTCGGCCGAGTTACCCACGTACACCCCGGCGATGATAACCGAGTGCGTGTAGTGGACCTCGTCACCAAAAAGGGTCAGATCAGAAGACCGTTGGTCAAACTGATTCTGCTCCCTATGGAAGGAATGGATGGCGAGAGGCCCGCTACCTCATCGTGACCATCCACTCCACCTCCAACCAAGACCCTGCCATCTCCCATATCCCAAACTTCCACCCTTCACTCGCTACCCTTATCGAGGACACAAGAAAGCCTAACGCAGAAGGTCGAACCATTCTGCAACAGAAAACCTAATTGCACTCGCGAACGAGGCCAGAGAGAACCTAACGCAGAAAGGCGAACCTTTCTGCCACTGAAAATTAATCCACCTGCCACGACAAGTTGGCAGCAGATGGACCCACCCTCGTATACATACCCCAAAATACAAAATGAATAAACATATATGTATATATAACTTGCCCGTGTCACTCGCCCTGGAGGACACCTATACCGCCATATCGCACTTTAGCGACTTTAATCATACCTGAAAAATAAGAAATATGAGTATTGGGCTACAAGAATTAATCATATACATATAGAGTCTACCTGGTGTATGCACACGCCCTAACAATTCCAAACTTCAAGGGCAAATACATACATAGCATACAAGACAAAACTAAAATACATAGTACTACCTTTAATTACGACTCACCACTACCACGATTCACTGTACCAGCTACCAATGAAACTTACGTCTTTTGATACGATCGCTAGCTGCATTGGGTGAAACTCCCGGTGAGGAAGTATCATAACTACGTTCCGTTTTTACTGCAATATGATGGCGATGACGTTTAGCACCAGGATTCCAGTGTGTAACATTAGCCGAACCATCTTTCATTTCCATTAATTGCTTGCATATCGACATTTCGGATTGACGTATAACATTAACAAGCTCTTTCGATACAGTATCACGATTTTTCTAGGAAACCATATACATCATATTCAACCGTATGCGAAAAGTATTTGATATAAAAGCTTGTAGTTCCAAAACGCGGCTTATCAAAATGCGGATATTTTTTGCATTTCTCAATCAGTTGTCCAACCCAACTTTCATCACTTTTTTTTGGCATTCTACATTCCTCATTCAAAAGATCCAACACACCTAACTTCGATTCAATTAAGTCTATACATGGTTAGTTATCATGGAAGTCCATCATCATCCTTAATGCATACAGATTTGTTGGAAAAATCACGCGTTGTTTTTCAAGCGCCAGGCGAACGAAACTACCATATATCGTATCAGCTATGTGATGCAAGAGAAATGCATCCCGAATTGATATTAGATCACCAGGACAAGTCTGAATATTTAAAAATGCGACTATCGTCTAATATTGATAAAGTGTCAGACACGGAACAATTTAAAGAAACATGATATATTGAGTATACTTGCTGGCATAATGCTCCCGTTAAATTCATTACGCTCATATTATTAAAAAAAAAAAAAAGTAATTTCGTAAATTTACCAAAACGAGAGCTATTATCGTTGCGTGTAGTTTTGGCACTACCAAAAGCCTCCATTATAGGCGAGTACCTTACGTTCAACTTGTGTTTCAGATTCTGATCCACCAACTGCCGCAAAATAGCGCTTAGCATATTTCGCTGATACATTTTTACCCGCTCCCGATTCTCCACTCACTATTACGCTTAGATCACATTTTTCACGTTCAAGTTTGGTATAGGCTTCTTCAGCTAGCGCGAATATGTGTGGTTCTAATTCACCGATTGAACGACCTCTATAGGCACGTATTATACTTGGACCATAGAGTGGTACTTCGGCATATAGATTAATCGCTACCAATATAATGCCACAATATGTATAAATAATTTGACGTTCACAGAAACGTACTTTGAGATTGTGTAAAACTCCAGGGTAATGAAGATATGACATAGCCGTCAGATCATGTTGCCCGATAAGTATGGCAGGATTACGCAAAGATGGCAAATTACTTCCATCTGGTTTTATAGATAGTTCTCCAGAAGTTCCGGTATCTTTCATCCATCAAATCCAATAAATAGTCCAAAGCATGTATACCTGCAAAGAAAAAAACCAAACATTAATATTTGCACAAATTTATACACGCATCTATGTATATGTAAGTTAACACAGGTAACCAACCATCCGGCCAAAATATCACTTAATGCTGACGGTGCGTCTGCAACTTTTCCAAATAATAAGTTAATATCGCAATGCTTCCGGTCATTATGCTGATCGAACACTTTTTACCTTGCGCGTGACAACAACAAACTAAGCGCAAACGAACCATCATCGAGTGAAAATACTTAAAAAAAATCATCGAAAATATAAGGCTTTGCACGCCACGCAGAGGCGTTGCCAACGAGGGAGTGCAACAAATAAGGATCATCAAATAAGAAAACAGGACCCCAGCAATCATCCACTGAAGACGAGCACTGGCAAATAATATAAGAATGAGAATATTCATGTAAGTAGGAAACTCAGCAGCTGTATAGAGTGTAATTTTTAAAAAGTGAAAACTCCGACTTCAAATTAAAATTTAATCAATTAATAAACGAAGATAGTACTTGGATTCGAGAAGTAAATTTTTAAATAAAGACAGTACTTGAATTTGAGATTCCCCTAAACGATGGACTCCCAAACTCTCCAGACCCTTCTTAATACCGCCATCCGTACGGCAACCGAACATTCCAGGCAGGAATTTCAGACCCGAATAGACGAACTTACAAATAGATTAGCTAGGATTGAGACCCCAACTCAGGTGGTTCAATATGAGCCGGATACAATTACACCAAATGTATCGTGTGACGAATCCTTAGACCTAGTAAAGACCATGCCAGAATTCAAGGGTGACCCTACGCGTTATGTATCCTGGAGACAAGCGGCGCACACTGCGTATAAGGTATTCGAGGAATACCAAGGGAGTTCTAAGCACTACCAGGCAGTGGGCATCATAAGGAACAAAGTGGTAGGGGCGGACAGTGTGCTTTCGTCCTTCAACACAGTCCTGAATTTCAAGGCAATTATTTCACGTTTAGATTTCGCTTACGCCGATAAAAGGCCCATCCATCTAATAGAGCAAGAGTTGTCTACCTTGAGGCAGGGTAAATTATCAGCGATAGGTTTCTACGATGAGGTCGAAAGGAAGCTGACACTCATAATAAACAAAACGATCATGACTCACAGTGGAAATGCCACCCTAATAGAGTCACTCAATAGTAAATACCGCGAGGATGCCCTCCGTGTTTTTATTTCGGGTCTCAATCGTCCTTTATGTGACATACTGTTTTCCTCCAGACCTAATGATCTTCCCTCTGCTTTGGCTTTGGCACAGGAGCTTGAATCTAATCAAGCTAGGTCCATGTTTGCCCAATCCTTTAACAGACAAACAATTCAGGGTCCCAACCAGTTTCCATATTTACCGCAGTACCGAACGATTCGGCCTGACCAACAACGACAGACTCAGGCACAAAGGGTCGTTCCAATGGATGTAGACCCATCGCTCTCAAGGTTCAGACGAAATGGACCTCAACCAATAAATGGTAATGGTGAGAGGTTCCATCAAGGAGACTATCCAAGGGCTCCTCGTCCAAATATTGGTAATCCGACTGGCTTGTCCAATCGAAACACCACCAACCAGACTATCGGACAGGTAGCAGCACGACCAGAAAAAAGATCGCACGGGAGTGATCAACAGCCAATACAAAAGGTACAACGAATAAACAACCTTGTCCAGGAATATGATGAACTCGAGGAGGAATATGGTAATGATGCTCTATATGACAGCTACTACCATGATGAGGATTGGAACCCAGTCGAGTGTCAAGACCAACCCAAAGATGACGTGAATTTTTTAGGACGAAATCCCTCTTGCCCTACGTCGAGCGGACAATCGGGGGAAGAGGCATAAAACTCCTTATAGACACCGGTGCAGCAAAGAGCTACATAAAACCGCTCAAAGATTTAAAGGGAATCAAACCCGTAAGTCACACCTTTACGGTGAAATCAATCCATGGCACCACTAGGATTGACAAATACTGCACCATAAACATTTTTAATAGAGACACCAGCTTCTTCATCCTACCCAGTCTTAACACCTTTGATGGTATTATAGGTTTCGACCTACTCAAAGAAGTGAACGGTAAAATAGATTTGATGAGTGGACTTCTAAGTTACAAAGGTGGTCAGGAAAAGCTTTTATATCATGATTGTCCTGACGTTAACGAACTAATAGAAACGGATGCCGAAACACCGAAACACGAGTTAAGTATTCCTGCATTGTTGAGGCGGCACGCTAGAGTCTTCGCGGACCCTAACGAGGCACTACCATATAACACTCATATTGTAGGAACAATAAGGACTACCTACGATGTTCCCGTTTACTCTAGGAGCTACCCATATCCCATGGCCTCGGCCGAATTCGTCAATAAAGAGATAACCAATTTATTACAGGACGGTATAATAAGACCATCTCGTTCTCCTTACAATAATCCAATTTGGGTAGTAAGTAAAAAGGGCGTCGATGAAGATGGCAATAGGAAGTCACGACTCGTAATTGACTTTAGGAAACTAAACTTAAAAACAGTGAGCGACAAGTATCCTATACCCGACACGTCTGTAATTTTGGCAAACATGGGAAATGCTAAATTTTTCTCAACGATAGACCTTAAGTCTGGTTTTCACCAGATTAAACTAGCCGAGAGAGATCGAGAAAAAACTGCATTTTCGGTCAATAACGGAAAGTACGAGTTCTGTAGGCTTCCCTTTGGCTTAAAAAATGCTCCCAGTATTTTCCAGAGAGCCATTGACGATGTACTTAGAGCAGAAATCGGAAAAATATGCCACGTCTACGTAGATGACGTCATAATTTTTTCAGAAAGCGCTGAGCAACACTTAAAGGACATCGACCAAGTATTAAACAAACTCTACTCTGCTAATATGCGAGTGTCCGCCGACAAGTCTAAATTCTTTCAGGAAAGTGTCGAGTTTCTAGGCTTTACAGTATCCAAAGGAGGTATCAAGACATGCCCCGATAAAGTGATAAAGTCAGGGACATTTTGGACTTTGCCACTCCCAAATCACTTAGAGCTTTACGATCTTTTTTGGGATTGGCTGGTTATTACAGACGGTTTGTAAAAGACTACGCCTCGGTTACCAAACCCCTAACAAAATACCTACGTGGGGAAAATGGGAACATTGGGACTAACCAATCTCGGAAGATAGAAATAAACTTAGATGAAGAAGCACTTAACGCGTTTAATAAAGTCAAAAATATTCTTGCATCAGAGGATGTGCTTCTCCTTTATCCCGACTATAAACAACCATTTGACTTAACAACAGACGCTTCTTCACACGCCATAGGCGCCGTTTTATCCCAAAACGGCAGACCTATCACCATGATCTCAAGAACCCTTTCTCCAGCAGAGGAGAACTATGCAACCAACGAAAGGGAACTCTTGGCGATAGTGTGGGCCCTACAAAAACTTCGCAATTATTTGTACGGTGTAAAACACCTGAACATCTTCACGGACCACCAACCGCTCACCTTCGCTTGAGTTGTCACTGACTCAAACGATACCCACAGTAAAAAACCCGATTAACTGCTTCAAAACCCAAATTATTCTGGAAGAGGGAAAGACATCACCAGTTAGCACAGCTATTATTTTTAGGACACGAGTAAGGCATCGAATATCTTTTAGTAACCTACAAGATTTATTGAAAACCATGAAACAATGCGTAAATTCGAATGTCGTTAACGGGCTGCTATGCGAGCTCCCAACTTTGGCACTAATCCAAAACGAGCTTACCACATCTTTTCCAGGGGTAAAGTTCCGTCATACTACAAAACAGGTTATCGACGTTTTTAATAAGGAAGACCAAAGAGAAATCCTCCAAACAGAACATAATCGCGCACATAGATCTTGTCGCGAAAATGAGCAACAAGTCCTGGAAAATTACTACTTCCCCGACTTGAGGAAAACCCTAAAAGAAATAGTTTCAAATTGCAAAATATGTCACGAAGCAAAATACCAACGACGTCCCCCAAACCCCGAAATAGGATCAACCCCCACACCCTCATACCCAGGAGAAATCCTTCACGTTGACATTTATTCAACAGACAAAACACATTTTCTCACAACAATAGATAAATTCTCAAAGTTTTCAATGGTTTTCCCAATAAAATCCAGGGCCATAGTGGATATTAAGGAACCAATCTACGAACTCCTCAACTTTTACAAAAACACTAAATTTATGATTTGCGATAACGAGAGGTCACTGAATTCAGAAACTATTAAAGCAATCTTAAAAAACCACTTCGGAGTCACGATCTACACCACGCCACCGGCTCACAGTACAACGAACGGCCAGGTGGAGAGGTTCCACAGTACACTTACGGAAATTGCACGCTGCCAAAAGCTCGCGACTTGCATTTCCGACACGGCCGAATTAATTCTGCTAGCAACGGCTAAATACAACCGCACCATACACTCCGTTACAGGCAAAAAACCCATAGATGTCATCCAGGCAGCCCCTGACGAACTTCTTAACGAAATAAAGAATGATGCAATATTCGAACCTCTGAAACTAGTCTACAAAAAACAAAACAACGAAGCAGGTACAATAACCAGACAAGTAACGATAAACGAGCGAACACACAAAACAAACCAAAGGACAAAAATTACCGACTTCTATTCAAGCACAAGATTAACATTACCTGGCCCACAAACTAGTTAACGAGTTGCCGCTCGAGAACATTCAGCATTACCTGACATTACATAGCGTTCAGCAGTGCCTGACAAACAAACTAATAGACGAGTTTCAAAACAACCCTATTGCAGCTTGCCGCTCGGGAACATTCGTGAAACACGAACTGTTACGGGCGGAGACGTCGCAATGGAGGGCGCGCTCGCACGTAATAATGTATAGAGGGAAGAAGAAGAAAAAGAAGTATGTGGCGAGTTAGTGCAAAAAGTAAACACTGAGTTTTCAAATTAATTAATTACAAATTGGTTTATTGGATGGTATGAATAAATTAAATAAATAAAGTGAACAGTGGAAAATGGAAAATGGATTTACAGTGTATTTACCTGGTTTGGCTGCTGGTGACTTGGTTGACGGTCGATGCTAAAGAGAAAGGCTTATATTTTTGTTTTCGGCTCGTACCCCCGGCGAATGCTTACTTTCGTTAGGTTCGAAAGGAGCGCGCAGTTATCGGTACGAACCTGAGTGCACTTTCGTTTTTGAATAAGTCTACGAGGGACGACCGATATATTTAGGCCGATGGCCTAAACATGCCGGCCCCCTTGCGACGAGCAACCTTGAATAGTGAAGGCAACGAGCGGGTAGCCACCGGCAGCCAAGCCGAGATTAGCACACTTTACATGTGCATGTATAATTAAACAAATTTTCCTTAGTTAAAATTTCTGGAGAACCTTCGGCCATCTCCTTGGTTCTGCCGTCTGCAGCTAGATCCCTGTTGTGGATGAAAAAGAACGGTTAGTATATGGACGTGGTTCTGCCTAGTTCAATGCACCTTATTATTAAGTTTTTTTTTGTTCGTGGTCAATAGCGTGTTGAAAATAATACGAAGGGTTTCATTGCTGATGGGCCCCCGAAATTACCAGACCGAAGATGGTGGCCTGTGCCAGCAGCCCATTGATGGTGGACGGTGGAGTGGCGCTGAGCATCAGGCTGGCGTAAACGTCGGCGCCTAGCGTAAGACGCACTGGAGAGGCCCGGAAAAATTCGGGATCTGCCAACCTCATAAGCTGGAAGGGTGCAGCTATCGTCGCGTCAAGGTTCGCGGCCGGGCTCAGACGATGGTGGCGTGCCTGGACCGTAGCCAGGGTGGTGACCCTTCTGGTCACCCCGTACTTTCCTCGAAGTACCAGTGTGCACCTGATCGGCCGTGTCCCCCCAACACGTTCTAGGTGGAGCTCGGTAGCGAGCTCACCGTCAACGACAGTGGTGGGTGAGCACGGGTCGATCAGAGCACGGACAAAATGCAGTGCGCCGCCCGATTCAATGCACACTAGTGCCGTTGGTGCAATGGCAACAAATGACCGCATAACGATCGCTGCGGCAGGCGCGTTGGCCGCTCGACCGGTGCGAAAAGTGGTCGTCGTTGTTGTCTGGCGAACCATTGCGGTGGTGCTTGATGGTCCGCGGACCTGATAAGGTGCAGTCCGACCCGATGTGCGTCGTGATGAGCGGAAAGGACGCGTTTCCGCGTCACCCCGACGGACCTCAGTGAGACTGTGCGATGGTCGGAAAGGACGTGTTTCCGAGCCACCAGGATTCACCTTAGCCGCCCGCGGGGATGGGCGGAAAGGACGTGTTTCCGCGCCATCCTGACGTGGTTTGGTGGCTTTGTGCGACCGTCGAGCCGTAGCGGGTTGCGCAGCCTCTGTTGCTCGTGTCGTAATAGCGGTCGGAAAGGACGTGTTTCCGAGCCGCCGAGCCGTGGCGTCGAAGTTGCCGCTGCCCTCATGCCTTCCAATTCTTCCTCCTCCTCTGCTACCTGTTCCGCCCACGACTTTGTATTTTCCGTGACGGCGATGGAAAGGGCATCATCCGATAGGTCGCCGTCGTCGTTGAGGATGTGTGCCGGCTTTCGATTACTTTCGTTGTTGTTGTCGTCGATGTGGAGGGACGTATGGTGGGGCTCGTGGCAGCGGTAACAGCGGTCCTTACTTGGACATATTTCCGGTCGGTGGAAAGGGGACAAGCAATTGGGGCAGTACCTGTGTATAAGTACCACTCGTAGTCGTTCCTCGGCCGACATACCGCGGTACTGGGGGCAAAAACGTATGCCATGGTTGTTGCTGCATAGCCGACATGGTACCGGGAAGTTGGTGGACCGTTCCTCGGTTTTTGCGCGTGTGGCAGTAAAACGGGTCATTCTAAAATATAAACCCGTTATTAGGGTGGTTGAATTGGGTTTTGGACGGTTGGGTGGCTTGAATACATAATTGACGCGCATTTCCTTTATTTCGGTTTGGCATATTCAAATTTAAAACAAAATTGTTATTGCTAAATTTTGGACTACTCGGAGACTAGTACGCTTCGTTGTTGCGTAAATTCTCCTATAGCAGCTTTGTCACGTTTTGACACTTTCCTTCCGCCCGAGAAAGGAGATTTTCCATTTTTTTTGTGTAAATGAAATCGCAAGTGAGAAATAGAAATAGTGAAGAGTTGCACAGATAGAAATCTCGGTACAGATTTAATGTGCCTGTGGTAACTGAAATCGCAAGTGTGAAATAGAAAAGTGAAAAAAGCCGTGGAAACGGAGGATATATACGGGTATGTGTCGTTGTTTATATGTTAAACCCTATAAAACATCATGCTCAAGAGGACGTGTTTCTCGCCCGTATGATACGGCGTACGGCACATTCGTGTTGCCGCGGAATTTTAGAATGGGGTCCCATTGATAGGAAATACCGGATATTTCAGGATGGTAGAGGGACCTCTCCTGATCACAAATATATATATCATAGGGTGCGGAAATGTACCACTTGTGTTGCAAAATTCATGGGACACCATTCTAAATCGCAGTCTAATTAAATTGTCCAGTGGAAAAGTAAGACATTGAAGTATTTTTCCGGACGTCGTAGTTCATAATTTAAAGTTAATAAATGCATATTCCCACTTGACGTACACATTCATAATGGCCAAGACTTCACCTGGCCCAAGTGAAATCAATCCACCCGCACAATACGGCACGCTACGAAAAAGTGGTGGATTTTTTCAACGAGTACATACCCGTTACGATCATGTGTGGGTACCGATCGTTACGCGAAGTGGCCACGCTAATTCATTCAGCACTGCATACATTCCTGAATGAAATGTCATTAATGGAAAAAATTGTAGCGAGGTAAGTAGTAAAATTTGTTATTGATAATTTTTCTTAAATTAATTTGTAATTCATTTATTTTTCAGGTGGCAGGTGGATCATGATGGAACGAAGCAGTGGATACATGGCGGATTTCGGGGTAAGTATAAGTTTACGCTGCCGAAATCCTGTATCGTTTCGGCAGCGTTGGAACCATGTATGTACGTGTGTGTATCACTCGCTGTGGTGGCCGGCGCCCAGCGATGGATACATACATGAAAACTATTTGTATATTCAATTCTAATTTTTTATCTTTTCAGATTTTATGGCAGTTTTCTCTATGCCCATCAATGAGCAGCCAAATATATGCTCCATCAATGGGCAGCTTTCTATATGCCCCATCAATGAGCAGCCAACTATATGCTCCATCAATGGGCAGCATTCTTTATGCCCCAACGGTGCATGGCACACAAATGTGTGACGCACATTAATGCCCTATTGTGGCATGGCGCATGGGCGGGTGGTACCATTTTTTAATGCGCCGGGGGTAGTACAATTTAATTAGTTCGATGTTGCAGTAGGATGTGGAACAGCCACACCGGCAACAAAAGACGCAAGTGATAAGTAGCGCTGCTTTAACGTCCACAGCAACGCATCTGCTGGATCATGGTTATGGTGGGACGTTAAAGCAGGCGCCATCATCCTCGCCAACTACGAATGCAACTGCGGCAACAAATGTGGCGGTGGCGACGGGATGACCACCATTCACCAGCAAATACACGTCAACGGTGGCGAGTAGAGATCCGATAGCTTCCCCACCACAACGGAATCCTACAAGCAAGTGAAACGACGCAATTGCCGAACAGAGTAACCATCCCCAGAAACATGCCAAACACTCAAATGGTGCTGGTGAAGATGCAAGTGATGTTGCCCACAACAATTCCAACATAAATACAATAAAATAAATTGCGGGTGAGTTGTGAGTATGTTTTATGTATAAGGTAGATTTTGTAGTGCTATTAGTAGTGGTTGTAATAGTATCGCCCGATGTTGCATTTCCTTACCCTGATTATTATCACCTTGAGTACTTTAAATTTTGCTAGTTTTATGTAGTTTGAGTGCCAAATTAATTTAAGAAAATGGTTTGTTTCGAGGAAATATGGCTTAGAGAAAAAAAACTCATGTCCTGATCCCTAAGTTTTCGCCATTTCATCAAAGAAATGGACCCCCACAAATACATATGATAGCTTTTACCCGTGATTTTCACTCGAAAGTTCCTCCGACTTAATTTCTGTCTGTTAGTTCTGATTTATACAATAGTAGAGCTCTTAGAGATAGTAATGTGGGTGTAAGTTACCCAGTTGCGATCCTTTCTTGCCCATATGTATATCCACTTAAGTATATGAATCTTTTATGCATAACCACCTTTTGTGAATAAACAAAATTAAGGCACGTCGATGAACTAAGTTTTGAACAACTCAATGAGGGCTTGAAGAAACATTGCTAGGGAAAAGGTTGTGCAAAATATTGACAGGACATTTAAAATTGCGGCAATTTACCAAAAAAACCCAATCAAAGGAATCTTCTCCATTACATGAATCGGTGAAGGGAATTATTTCTGCTGCGTTGGATTGATATCACCAGCGCAGCCAGGGCAATAATTTACTTAATCAGGATTTTCATTATTCCTTCACCTTTATTACATGGATTTCATCCGTAACTTCAAAATCCATAACTTCAAAAAAATTGCTAACCAAAGCTTATTCAAAAAATCTTCGATTTCGAAGTCGCGAAGGTGTATTTCAGGAGCCAAAGTTTTTCATTTTGTTGAATTTTGTAAGACTCTTAAGTTAATAACACGGTTATTTAAGAGCCAAAATTCTTCAGTTTGTTGAATTTTGTAAGTCTCCAGTACCTCAAACTGTTGATGTAGATGACTCTGGGGGGTACTCTTGTTGTCTTGTGGTGTGTGCAAATGGATATGAATGTGATGCTTGGGTGATATGCGGCGAATGGTTGCGGAAAATTCTCAACGTCTGTGGCAGATCGGTTCGTCCATCTGCGGTAGGGTTTCGGTTGGCCTCGTTCCGTTTGAACGAGTGCGTTTATTTTCTTGTAGCTGATCGGTTTGTCCGATTGCGGTGGGTATTAAAGAACTTGTCACATTTTAGTTTTGATTTTGTTAAGTCGCTTCGACTAAACTATGACCTCCCTAGTTCGTTAAGTAATTAGAAGTGGAATTAGGGAGATTGAGAAGTGGAATAGGACTAGTTTTCGCCATCGTTTCCGGATGGTAGTAGGACCAATTTCGTGATTGGTCTGGTAGTCTGCCCCCTCGCGGTATCAAGTACCACGACTCGGACTCGGTTATCTGGTCCATGATGTAACTGAGCGACTCGCCCTAGCCTCCATTCGTTGGGAGGCAGGTTGTCCTCCTTTAGAACGACTAGGTCCCCTTGTTTCATGTTGGATTGGGGCTGTTTCCACTTAACGCGCTTTTGCAGTTCTATGAGGTATTCCGTTTTCCATCGTTTGCAAAACGTCTGATGCAGGGCCTTCAGCTTTTCCCATCGGTTGACGAGTGATGCACGATTCTCGCTAACGTCAATCTCCGGTGGGGCTAATAGATGTCCTCCAACGAGGAAATGTCCGGGCGTGAGGGGCTCCAAGTTCGATGACTCGTTGGACGATGGACTAAGTGGTCGAGAGTTGAGGCAAGACTCGATGCGACACAGTAGGGTACTAAACTCTTCCAGGGTAAATTTATGATCTGATGCGATCTTTTTGAAGTGGGTTTTGAAACTTTTACCCCTGCTTCCCACAGACCCCCCATATGAGGAGCGCCTGCTGGTATGAAGTGCCAGGTCAGGATCTGATGGTGGTATTTGGACAGGGTTTGATTGCGAGCGTCCGACAGAAATGCTTGGACCTCTGAGCGGAGGGCTCGAGAGGCTCCGACAAAGTTAGTTCCATTGTCGGAGTAGATGTTCTTTGGACATCCTCGTCTCGCAACAAATCTGTCGAACGCTGCTAGAAACGCTGCGGTACTAAGGTGGCTCGTGGCTTCTAAGTGAATAGCTTTGGTCGTGAAGCAGACAAAGAGGCAAACGTAGCCCTTTGATAGACGACACCCTCTTCCACTGTAGGATTTAATATCAAATGGTCCGGCGAAATCTACCCCGGTATTCGTGAATGCGCGTGAGAAGGTGGTGCGTTCTGGAGGGAGGTTCCCCATTAGTTGGGTTTGGGCTCGCTTACGGTAGATTGTGCACGCTTTGCAATTGTGGATGGTGGACCGGATCATATTCTTGACCCGTGGGATCCAATATTGCGTACGTAGGAGGCGCAACATGAGCTGGTTTTCGCCGTGGAGGGATATTTGATGGATGAATTGGACGAGAAGACGCGTAAACTGACAGTCGTACGGGAGAATTACTGGATGGCGTTCATTGAAGGCGAGATCCAGGGATGCAGACAGACGACCGCCCACTCTCAGTATGTCATGGCTGTCAACGAAGGGGTTGAGAGAAAGGACTTCACTTTTTGTCCCAATGGGTTTACCGGTTTTTGAATCCCTTAGCTCTTCAGAATAATGTTTCTGTTGATATAATTTGATAAGACGTCGAGTCGTAGCCTTAATTTCGTCGGGCGAAATGAGGTATGACTCCGCCTTGAAATAAGATTTTGTTTTGGGATTAGTTCTTTGAGAGAACCTCAAAATGTATGATATAACCCTCAAAGCCCTTGAAAAACTAGAAAACCTTTCGAGAATGTCCTCGTTATTGTGCATTTGCTTAGTTGTGTGCACTTGTACTCTCTTTTCTTCGATGTTTGTACCATAATATTTTTCTTGAGTTGGCCATTTTGTTTTGTCTTCTTGTAGCCAAGAAGGTCCCTGCCACCACAATGTGTTGTTCACTATATCCTTCGCGGATAGTCCTCGGCTGGCCATGTCTGCTAGGTTTGATGCAGAGTACACATGTCGCCAGATTTGATGTCCCACCTTTTCCACAATCTTTGTTACTCTGTGAGCCACGAATGTTGACCACGAGCATGGTGGTTTTCTGATCCAAGCCAGAACGATCGTTGAATCGGTCCATAGATAAGTCTTGAAATTGCCTAAGTTGAGGTTTTCGCGAACCGATTCTATTGTTTCGGCCAGTAAGACTGCCCCGCATAACTCTAATCGGGGTAGTGATATCGTTTTAACAGGAGCCACTCTTGTTTTGGCCATTAATAAATGGACGTAGTTCTGATCCCTTACCTTGGCTCTTAAAAAGATTGTAGCTGCGTAGGCTTTTTCTGATGCATCGCAGAACCCGTGTATTTCCATCTCGTTGGATGGTGTGAAATGCACCCATCTCGGGATTCTAATGTTATTGATTTCGTCGTAATCCTGTGTGAAGCTTAGCCACCGATCTAGGGTTTGTGCGACACCTTTTCGTCCCAGTCAGTCCCCTCTAGCCATATGTTTTGCATAAGAATTTTGGCTACTATGACTACCGGTGCCAGCCAGCCTAGTGGATCGAACAGTTTGGCGATGGCTGAAAGGATTGCCCTTTTTGTTATCGTCTCCCTATTTTCGATGGGTTTTGCCGTGAAGTAGAAGGAGTCTGAATGCGCGTTCCAACGGATCCCGAGGGTTTTAACCGTACTTGAATCCTCGAACTCCAGGAAGTCCTCATGTAGACGATGAGGTTTGGGTATGCCTCGCAATATTTTGCTGCAGTTCGACGTCCATTTTCGGAGGGAAAATCCCGCTGATTGCAATGCGTGCGAGATTTCATCGCGAGCTTGGATTGCGGACTCTATGCTATGTCCCCCTGCAAGCACGTCGTCGACGTACATGCCTGTCCGAAGAATATCTGCTGCCGTTGGTGACGAGGACTCAACGTCGTCAGCGAGTTGATGAAGGGTTCGTATCGCCAAGTACGGGGCGCAGTTGACTCCGAATGTTACTGTCCGTAATTCATAGACGCGTATGGGATCCCCTGGGTTGGGTCGAAAAACTATTCTTTGGAACTGTGTCTGATTGGGTTTTACCCATATCTGGCGGTACATTTTCTCAATATCGCTATTGAAAACATACTTGAAAAATCGCCATCGAAGAAGCAGAATGGTCAGATCGGCCTGAAGAACTGGGCCTGTATGAAGTACGTCATTTAAGCTTGTGCCATTAGCAGTAGGACACGAAGCATTGAATACCACCCGGACCTTTGTTGTAGTGCTTTCTTCTTTTATAACCGCATGATGGGGTAGGAAGTAGCAATCTGTGGAATGGGGTGGTATGATAGCGGGAACCCTTGACATATGTCCTAACGTCTCATACTCTGCTAAAACTCGATTATACTCGGTTTGTAAGGTCGGAGTCTTCGCTAGGCGCGTCTCATTTCTATAGAATTGGGAGCAAACGCCCTTTAGAGAAGGCCCTAAGCAAATGTTGTTAGGGAAATCCTCTTTAAATGGAAGGGCGACGATATATTTCCCATCGGAGTTCCGTTCCGTAGTGGCCTTGAAAAGTGCCTCGCAATAGGCGTTGTCTTCATTTAGTGCCCTTTTCTTAGGGACATCCTCCAACTCCCAGAAAGCGGTTAACTGCTTGTCCAGGTTTACTTCGGTGAAAAATGATACCCGTGTGTTGGTTGGTTGGGGTGCATCTGCACGACCGGTTAAGATCCAACCGAATACGGTTTCTTGTGCAAAAAGCGTGTTAAGAACGTTTTTGCGTATACCGTCGAGGATAATTTGGGGGTAAATGTCGCCTCCTAGGATGAGGTCGACTGGTTCATTAATGAAGAACCTCTTATCCGCCAGAATTAGATCAGGGAATGCCTGCCGTGTCATTGCGCTCACTTGGCAAGTAGGAAGATCCCCCGTTAATTGGGGTAGGACTAAGACCACTGTGTCGATGCTAACTAAGGGGTCGGTCAAGGAGCCTAATTGAATGGAGCATGACTCGTTCACCTGTGCTGACAGCGTGTTGTTTATCCCGGAAACTTGTACGTGCAAGCGTTTTGATGGGAGGTTAATTCTACGCTTCAGTCTTTCTGTTATAAATGAGCATTCTGAACCGGAGTCAATTAGGCCTAATAATACCCCCTTAGTTGTATTAGCATGACAAGACGAGACATTACTAATATCTTTCCTCTTTTCAGATTCCAGACTGTCTCGCGCCTGCTGTGATGTTGAGGGCCTATCATCTGACGTATTTTGACGCCACCTCTGGTTAGTTGCTTTTGGCTGAGCTGTTGCCAAGTGGAGTAAGGTGTTGTGCCTTGCGTGACACGAGCTGCAGTTAAATGAACTTGTGCATCGTGTCACTGTATGTCCCGCCGACAGGCAGTTCAAGCAACAATTGTTGGTTTTGATGTAGGCTATTCTGTCTGCAATGGTTAGTCCCCGGAATTTCGGACAGTTTCGTAATTTGTGCTCTTTACTGTTGCACATTTTACATGAAGTTTTTGGGACGCTGGCTTGGTATACTCCAAGTTTCGCAGGCGTATCCCGTGCATTATTTTGACTCCTGGGTGCTTTGGATGGTTTGCTACCCCGGAGGCCAGAGACGGTTTCCAACGTTTGGAACCGATTGGACAGGAATTTGTCCATATCCTCCCATTTTGGAATCTCTGTTTTGTTTTCTAGGGTTTGTTCCCATAAAGCCAGAGTGCATTCCGGGAGTTTCGTGGAGCATAAGTAAGTTATTATCGCATCCCAATTCGAAATGTCAATTTGATGACATTGTAGTGACGAGATGCAATTGTTAATATCTCGCTGCAACTTTTTAATTGACGTTCCGCATTCATTATCGACCGCCGTCAAACTAAATAATGATTTTAGCTGAGTATTGACTAGGATACGTTTGTTTTCGTACCTGTCACTCAGATTTTTCCAGGCCGTTGTAAAACCTTCATTGGTCAAAGGACACCTGCGCACAATTTCTTTTGCCTCCCCTTCAGTTTTTTGGTTGAGGTGATATAACTTTTCAACCGGCGTAAGGCGTTTGTTTAATATATATATGGCCGTGAACAAGTCCCTAAAGGTTGGCCAAGAAAGGTAGTCACCCTTGAACACCTCGGTGTCGCACGGAGGGAGACGAATATTATTTTCTCTGCTGGAAGATTCAGAGACTTTAGGGGCAGGTGTGGCAGGTATGGATAGTCTTTCAACCCCAGCATTAATAGCTGCCATGCATTTCGCGTAACATGCGAAACATGTTTTATTTTTTTGCCGTAAAGACTGCAAGTCTTCTTTGGACAGGTCTGTGGAACTGAGAAGGCTTTCATAAGCCGTCTTGCTCTTCTTCCACAATGACTTCAACTCCTCTTGCTGTATTGCAAGGGTGTATTTGTCTGATTCTTCGACCTGTATATCACCAAAGTCTTGCTCGAATGTAACAATGCAGTCGGAGAGTCGTATGTATGTCTCCATTTTCTTAATTAATTTAAATATTTTGTCTCTTTAAGGAAACAGAGAATGGGAGTTGCTGACTCAGAAGTCGATTGCTTGGAAACTAAAGTGAAGCTATGTATGTGCGAGTGACACAGATAGAAATCTGGATGCCGATTTAATGTGTCCTTAAAATCGTGAATTAAAAAGTGATAGTGAAAGTTGCACAGATAGAAATCTCGGTACAGATTTAATGTGCTTGTGGGAAATAAATCGTGAATATAATTCCCTGAATAGCCAAACCAAAATATCGTGATATCCAAAACCAAAAAAATGTGAACGCAATTGGGTTTTTTTTCTCAAATATAAATGAAACTGTGTGAATTGTTTATTGATATTATTTCGATACAATTTATAAATAGGTATATTATTATAAAAAACAAGCCACCCAAGAGTGAATATATATTTGTGTATGACAACGTATTAAACAACCCAAAAAGGGAGTGTTCGCTTTATAATTATTCAAAGTTGTGTAGCGATCAATATCGCGAATTTTGTGATAAGTCTATAAAAAAGCATCAACCAAGTGAAAATTAGAAAAAAAAAAACGATGTATGTAATAAAGAGTTTCCACTGTATGTGGCAAATGAAGGAATGTTCAGTGCAGTGATGTGTTTGTAAAAAAAAAATAAAAAAAAAAATTCACTGACTGCCTGCCTTGAGCTGTGTCGGATAAGTCTTACCACTGGCGGGGGACTTAACCGATAGTCAAAAGGCGAAAGTGTGCCCACGTGAACACAAACTTTTCACTTGCTTTGTTTTCTATAAAACAATCACAAAACTCACGTATACGTTTCGACGTATATTGAAAAAAAAGTGGTGCATGAACCAAACAAAAAACCAACGTACCTTGTGATATTTGTAAATGTGATGTGATGAGATCTAAACGGACTGTCTGTATATGATGTTGTGATATGATTTGGTGATGTGCTGCACGATGATGTGATGTACGATGATGTGATGCACTGTGATGTGATGCACGATGATGTGTGTAGTGGACTGTATGTGTATATGTTACTCGCTGTGTACTCGTTCAGATGTATAGTTATATGTGGTGTTGTTTTGGCTGATAGATGATCGCTGGTTTGGTAATTAGAAAATTGTGATTAATGTTGATTTTCCGTGTTGGTTTTGCCAAATAATTCTGGTTCAAAATTTCAATTTAAATATTCCTGGCGAGATGGACCAATGTTACGGGCGGAGACGTCGCAATGGAGGGCGCGCTCGCACGTAATAATGTATAGAGGGAAGAAGAAGAAAAAGAAGTATGTGGCGAGTTAGTGCAAAAAGTAAACACTGAGTTTTCAAATTAATTAATTACAAATTGGTTTATTGGATGGTATGAATAAATTAAATAAATAAAGTGAACAGTGGAAAATGGAAAATGGATTTACAGTGTATTTACCTGGTTTGGCTGCTGGTGACTTGGTTGACGGTCGATGCTAAAGAGAAAGGCTTATATTTTTGTTTTCGGCTCGTACCCCCGGCGAATGCTTACTTTCGTTAGGTTCGAAAGGAGCGCGCAGTTATCGGTACGAACCTGAGTGCACTTTCATTTTTGAATAAGTCTACGAGGGACGACCGATATATTTAGGCCGATGGCCTAAACACGAACCTAACGCACGAACTATATACACGCATACTAACTTTACCTAAAGCATTCAAACTATAAATACTGGACAACGGATAGACACAGATCAGAACGAAAACTTACACTGAAGATGGCGGATCGCCGAAACCGGTTTGTAAACAAACAAAAATTGACAAGGGATGACGGAAAATCGTTCCAATATAAATCTAGCATTCACCCTGTCGGAAAAACAGAAAATAAAAATAACTCAAAGAATAAACTTATAACCACCCAACAAAATGACTTAAAAACATACAATGTAAAAAGGCAAACGAGACAATATAAGTCAGGAGAAAAGGTTTTTGTAAAGACCAACAAGAGAATAGGAAATAAATTCACTAAACTTTACACCGAAAAAATAGTCCAAAGCGATTTAGGTACCTATGTTTTGATAGACGGACGTAAAGTTCACAAATCCAACTTAAAAAACTGAAATTTCTCCCTCCTCCTCAGATTAACTCTGCTCCTGATAATGGACCGTTGGGCCAACGCAAGGATATTTAACTATACAGGCTCTCACTACATCCCGATAGCAACAGGAAAAGTAATCATCCATGAAAATTATGACTTTTTACTCCACAACTTCTCCGAAACGACGCTGATGAAATATTAAAACTACTGGACGCGGTCAGGATACATCACCGACATGCGCGAGGTATAAATATCTTAGGGACTGCATTAAAGTACATAACCGGTACACCGGACTTTGACGACTTTCAGACAATTGAGACTAGAGCCGAAGCCCTAATAGAAGCAAATGAACAACAGGCAACGATTAATCTAGCTACCCAGAGACAAATTAACGATTTGACCGTGACAGTTAATAAGCTTTTAACACAGGCAAAACGGACGCAGATTGACACAGGAAATCTCTTTTCTTTAGTCAGTGCTAGAAATAGAGCGGTAATAATGCAATTAGAAACTATCATTACATCAGTAGCACTAGCAAAGGTAAATATTATTAATCCCATTCTGCTTAATGGCATGGAAATAAGTAATATATTGGCTGCTGAGCTCTCTACAGATACTAGTATAACTGACATACTTTCTGTTTCTAAATTTAAGATATTTCAATATACACAACTTATTTATTTCATTATTAAATACCCAAAAATAGCTAGAATTTGTAATAGTGTAAAGTTGCTGCCCGTAATCCAAGAAGGGAAGATTATTTCCTTAGAAACGAATCTTATGGCCGAATGCGACAGAGAATACATCCCACTTTATAATTGCAAGGAAGCCATAATAGCAAACTTCTGCCAGCCCTTGAAAGAAAGTCCCTGTGTACGACAACTACTGAACCAACACTACGCACATTGCAAATCCAAATCCGCCGATCACGTGCCCGTCATCAAGGAGATCGATGACGGCGTAATTATAATTAATGACCAACCCGCTATAATACAAAACGAGAATTTAACAAGATTAGCTACAGGAACTTTTTTGATAACATTCAAGGGTGATATTACAATAAACTCCACCGTTTAAAGCAACTGGAATGAGGTAATGCGTTCAAATCCCAAGGCGGTACCCGCACAACACGTTAACTTTACCGAACATATTGAGCTATTATCACTTCCACACCTAGAAAGAATTAACATAAAAAACCTCAAGCACATTGCTCACTTACGAAACCTTATTGAGACCCGCTCCATACAATCGGGAAGCGCCTTGCTCCTAATCATATTGGCCGTAGCTATAAGCGTGGCAATATTTCTGCGAAAACGGCAGAGAAATATGGTGGTACTGAAGAACGTCATAAAAGAAACCGAGGACGCTTTCACTTCAAGAGGGGGAGTAGTTAACACAGGTAACCAACCATCCGGCCAAAATATCACTTAATGCTGACGGTGCGTCTGCAACTTTTCCAAATAATAAGTTAATATCGCAATGCTTCCGGTCATTATGCTGATCGAACACTTTTTACCTTGCGCGTGACAACAACAAACTAAGCGCAAACGAAATTGGGTCGGCAGTTGCTAATGCAAGCAACTAAGAAGTCACGCGGCTAACAACGTGCAGTAACTAAAGTTAGGGCAATTCAGTGTAGGTATTTAGACGCTAGCGTCGCTTGCATGTAATCAGTTATTTCAACTCTTCCGCTGAGACCGGCTGCCCTTGGGATAACCAAGGGAAGTAAAATTTTTAAACAAACATAAAGATTTGTTTTACTTGTATGTCCATACAAATGTGTCTCAAATGCTGTAAATTGCGCTGCTACCGAAACGATACAGTATTTCGGGCAGCGCGAATAAAACTTACCCCAATCCTGCCAATATGCCCATGCGCCGTCCAGGCGATCCACCAAATCTGCCTCCATGTGTCCATGCCGATCTGAAAAGAAAGAAAAATTAGGTTAGGCATCAAATTTTCAAGTAAATTAAAAATTTACTTACCTCTGCAAATGCTGCTGACCACGCGCGCCGGAAAAAATAAGAATAATGAATTGGGTCATTTTTCTCTACTACGCTAGCAGAGAAAAATTAACAATGAATTTTCTCTTTATTGTCGGCACTTCTTCTGTTGCTAGAGTGAGTAAATGTAAATATGTATGTACTACATATTTTGTCGGTCGCGAGCTTTGCTTGCCCACTCGCTAGCAAAGCGTGAGTGAACATATATGTATGTGTGGTTCAATTGAACCGTCGCTCAATGCGAGCGCCATACATATATGTAAATATGTTTGCCAATGATCACGCCAGTGCGCTAGTGATGCTACGGTTTTGGTCAACGGGCACCAAAAACCCGACTTGCCAAAAAATCGGGACCACGTACAGCGGGCACCTCGGCGACCATGCCGAGGCCAAAAAAAATTAAAAAAGTCCAAGAAATAAAAAAAAAAAAAAAATTTTCTTTGGATGCGTTTCAGTGTTACGGTGCCGTACGGCAACTTTGTACAAAAATGATGTCTGCCAATCTTTTAGTTGCCTTAGCCTGCAAACTTGCAAGGCCGCAGAAGAAAATAAAAAAATATGCATATGAACCCACAATTATAATCGCGCTCGCCACCCTACGCGTACGGGCGCCCATATCAATATTTAACCGAATTCTTTCGTTTTTTGTTCTCTCTTTCTCGGTATCTGCAGCATGACTAGCTACGCCTCCCTTCGCAAATGGGCCGAACGCATAGCCGCCCGTTCTCCAAAGCTATGCCCGTCGTGCGGCGAAAGCCATCCACTACGGGCATGCGCCCGATACCAGGGGATGGCCCCCCTGCAGCGACTTGAGGAGGTAATCCGGGCGGGCCTTTGCGGCAACTGCCTGTCAATGGTCCACTGCGCTAGGGAGTGCACTAGCGATGCCAGGTGCCGACGATGTGGTGGAAAACACCACACCACCCTCCATCTGGAGATGGACGATCCGCCACGCGCAACCGGCGCCGACTCACACTGCGCGCCGACAACCGAGCCTCACGCCGCCCCGACGGGTTACAAGAGCTGGGCACAACAAATGGAACAGGCCGAACGAGAAGAGGCGATCGAAGAAGAGGCGCTCTCGCTGCACGCGTCCGAGGCAGCTTGGTCGCCCGAAGATGGCGAAATCGTCGAGCCGGTACCGGAGCCACGGCCGTTCCGACCGGCGGAAGGGGTAACGGACTCACTGCCGTTCCGGCCCCTTCTCGCCCACGACCGGCGAAACCACGAACGACTGAGCGCGTGGATGTCCGCACCCACCGCTACGCTGACTCTAACACGTCACCGCGCACAGCGCAACAGCCGTAAGCGTAGACTGGCCACCCAGCCGCGCCAGCTACGCACAACCGATGTCAACCAACGAAACAGCGCACATATGCACACTCAGCGGAGACTGGCCTCACAGCCGCGCCAGCTCCGCACCACGACCACCTTCGAAGGTAGATTGGCCCTCCTGCCGCGCCAACTACCACCCACTTCCAGTTTCCGCGACGGGCTCAATCGCGCCCTCTCCCAGGTGGGCCCTCCGTTGCGCCCCATGACCACTCTTGCGCCCACGGCGGTCGTGAAGCTGGAAGCCGGGGGCGGACTGCTACGCATCCGTGCCCTCATTGATGCGTGCTCCCCCCGCACAGTCATCGACCACACCGTGGCGGAAGAGTTGGGGCTGCGTACGACCCGCTCGGGCGGGGAATGCGGTTGCTTCCTCCGCATCCTCGGAAAACATGGAAACAACCAGACCATAACGGCACACGCGCTGTGTGTCCGGAACTTTCAGCGGGTCAGCCCAGCCCAGACTGTCGCCGCGCCGTACCACATGGTATTAGGGGGGGACGTCTATGCAGACGTCCTAACCACTCGCACCCTCCCGTAGTCATTCGGGTCGCTGCTCGCCCAGAGCACCATATTTGGGTGGGTGCTTTCCGGCGCGACTAATATGTAGTTTTACATTAGATTTAAAAAAAAAAATATAATAATAAAACAAATAATAATAATAAAAATAAATTTTTCGTTATAAATGGAAACTATTTATCATGGCAAGAAATATGCAACATCTCCTTATTTTCCAAGTTTATTCCTCTCTTAGCTCTAGGCACAACAACTGATGGCGGCAGGGCAAAGGCGCACGGCGGGACTAACCAGTCTAGCTTTAAGTCCGTAGGTTAAGAGAGGCATGGGAGGAAATCCTGGGGAGGATCAAGATGTTGCGTATCGCAAGGGGGCCGGCATGTTTAGGCCCGATGCCTAAATTCCGAAAAAATGGGCCACCCTAATGTCACTTTTCCGCATCCTTCCAACCACACATACCAATCCACCCACATGTATGTGCATGCCTGTATATTCATGTTTTGTCAGCAACATATACCTGCATGTGGGTGTGCATGTGTTGGTTCAACTCGCCTTAATACCGGAGGCTAAAATTTCGCGTTCAATGGTTGTCCTCGACTGGACAACCTCGTACTTTTTCGGCGATCATCGAAGACAACACATGTCACGACCACCCCAGGAATTTCTAGCGCAGCCAAATTATCTAAGGTAAAAACTCTTGTGTACAATTATATTTTTCACAGTAAAATATACTACCATATGAGCTCTTTAAAGCACAAGTGGTATAACTCCACTTTTTTTTTTTTTTAGTTAGGTATGGTACTGTATGGAGAAAAATGTATTCTATTTAATGCAATAACGTGGTAGCTTCTAGTTCCCATAGCATCCTCATAAAAAGCAGAAATTACCTTTGGGGTCACTCCTGGTCCACGTTTTGGTCAATATTTTCGGAGCGGACTCACCTATGTACCTGAAAATCCCTCCTTTTTAAAACCCCAAGCAACCCCTTTAATTTGATACCCATATCGCATAAAGACCTTCTAAGATAACCCCGTCTCACATTTTGACCGATATCTCGAAATCTCGTATAATTTTTAAACTTTTTTTAACCTAGAATCATGCCGAGCATCTAGAGAGTTAATGTTTCAAAATTTCATTAAAATCGGTAGAAAGGTTTGCAATTAGAAAACGAAACAGATTTCAAACTATGTTTAAGTTAAATGAAATCTTAAAATCGTTTACAGCACAAGTGGTATAATTAATTTTCGGTGCTCGATAAAACAAGAGTTAATGGACAAAAAGTTTGAAAAACATCAATTTAAGTTAAAGAAGACATTTTTCTGAAGTTTTATTGAAAAAAGTAGTCCAAAAGTTCAATACTGATTTTTATATACAACTTTTAGCAAACCCTTTAATATCTCGATAGAAGAAAAAGTGGAGTTATACCACTTGTGTTTTAGAGGGCTCATATTATAACGAGATTCTCGTTTTCGTTCTTTTCATTTCATTCCTAATACCAATTTGACCGCGGTGCTTTCGAGCCACGGCCGCTCCAGCTAAGCACCACAGCCGAGTTGTTCAAATGCACATATTCGCCTTGCAGATATAGACTGCATTAAAATTGCAAGCAGCACACCAAAAATTTTCCCTTTATATCCTCTTACACCAAATAAGAATTTATTATAAAGCATAATATTTAAATAATTGATTTAAAAAAAGAGGAGGAAATGTCGGGATTCTAACCAGTAACCTTCGGAGCAAAATCCCACAACATATTCGTTAGGCTATTGGCCCATTTTCACCGTTGTTGCCCAAATTGGAGTTTTATCAATCAGTTTTCAACAAACCCTTACTGTACATTGAATAAAACGTTTATTAAACATTATTTTCCAAGCCTCAATTCCAATTATTTAAAAAGGGATCACTTTCCTTGAGTCGACAATGTTTTCCAAACGTGTTACAATGATTATAGTAAACGTTTTAAAAACGAAAAGCTTACAAAAGTAAGTTTATAGTAAGCTTATAGTAATCGTATTTTGCTTATTGGGTCTTGACCTCCCCTTTCGTTTGATACCCATATGGTAAGAACATTGTTGGACAGTCACATTTTGACCGATAACTCAGTTATCGATATAGGTATATCGGAGTCTAAGTGGAACCTGGAGACTTCCTCTTTCGGTGATACCAATAATGTAGAATAATGTTGAGGTTTTAGGGCAAACACAGTTTTCCGATAACTCAGCTACCGATAAAATTATCGAAATATATCAAAAGCCCAAATAAAACCTGGGGACTTCCTCTTTCGTTTGATATAAATATTGCATATAAATTTTTAGGTTTTAGGCAACCTTATTTTCGCCCATAACTCTGTTATCGATTAACTTATCGAAAAAATATCTGTAAACCCTTCAAAATCACAGAGAATATGTGTACAAAGTTGCATACTGCTAGTTGCGTTAGTTTTCGCGTGAAAACGTAACAAACATTGTTACTTTCACATTTATATACTAGTATGATTAATGTACCTATCCGTGTAACTAAAAATTCCATAGTTTGTTTTTATAAAATTGTGACTCAATAATATTACATGCTCAATGCCTGAGAGCAACTGCGGGGGAGTTGTAAAAAATATCAGTGCTTCAACCATTTTTGAGTAAATTTTGTTTTACTTGTAGCTTTTTACTCTCACTGCTTGCAGCGAACTTAAGCAATTGTAGCTACAATAAAAGCACTCCGATTGCGTCCATATAGTCGAATTATACGTTGAGCGTCTGTGGCGCTCATATTTTTGTAGTTGTGCTAGCTGAGTACAAAAATGGAATAAATAGAGAGCAATGTGTGGTCTATTGATGCTCTCTAAGCACAAACGACTAAATGGTAAAGCGTCCAAGCAAAGATGGGCTTTCATACAAAATTTATTTAAATTAAAAAAGTTTTTAATAAAATTTTTATTTAAGAAAATGTTACTATGGTCCTATTCTGGCACGATTATGATATTTTAAAATTTAAAAGAAAAAAATCAGGCCAGTGCATCGGGTGTTTAGCTCTAACAAAATTTCGAGTTTGAATTTTATATCTTAATATATAAAAATCACGTGTCACATGTTCAATCAGGGTGAGCTCCTAAACTACTCAACCGATTTTAATGAAATTTGCACAGCATCTACAGTTTGATCCAACTTGAAAGATAGGATACCTTATATCTCAAGGGGGAGTGGAAATCGGTAAAAAACCATAAGTTTTTTTGTTTACACAGCCACAAATCATAAACGGATCCACCGTTTAGAATGAAACTTACTTGAAGTTAAACTTTGAAATATTTACTTTCGTTCTGCATCAAAAAAAATAGTTGATTCATATATTATTTAACCAAAATTGTTTAAACAATAGGAGCACCTTTTCTAAAAAAAAGCTGTTTGTGTGTTAGTTCGCTGTCAACCAAATGAATCGATTTAAGTTAAGCGAGCGCTCGGTAGCGGTTCTTCGCTTCGTACATACATACATATGTATGTATGTATGACGCTTTAAATAAAAACAAAATTAACATTCATATGTACATATGTACGTTTTCGTGTTGCTGAGGGATAAGTAAAAATCAAATCCATATATGTATATATTTTGTAGTGAACGCATTTTGTGAAACCCCGTTATTCGTATTTTATACAATTGCTTCATTGTTCAAAAATATTTAATTAAAATATGTATATACATACATTTAAGTATTATCACATAATTATATTATTAATTTCTTATTTCATATTAATCAATTCAAAAATGATAGGAAAAAAATGAGAACGGCTGGACAGATTTGACTCAAGGGAAAAATTTCCGGATTTTCAAGATTTATGTAATTTTAGAAAAGTGGGCGGTGCCACATTTTTTGTATTCAGAACGTTGTTTGTACTTCAATTATGTCCAAAGTTTATGGTTGATCTGTTTTTAACTTTTCCAATACGTTAAAATCTTCGTTGTGTACGACATACATAGGCTACATTTGTAAATTTTTTGGAAAAGGGGGCAGTTCTAAGACCACAAGCTAAGTAATATTTCAATTCGTTATATCCCTGAATGTATTTTCTTTAGTGACATTTTAACGTTCTTAAATCTTAATCAAAGCACTTAATTTTTTTTGTTTGTTATTGCCGTTTATACATATCCAGAGTATTATAGGATTTCCATAAAATCATAATAGTGGCGTTAAGTGGTAGATATAGGATATAATTAAATAAATACTAACTACACATCTGCTCAGCAGAGCATAATGGTTTGTGTCATAGCCATGAGTGTTTAAAAATGAGGTGATTTTCAGGACCCTATGCTACCCCGCTTACGAGATATCCAAAAATGAGGACCAGGGGTGACCCTGGTATAATATAAAAATAAGTCGGAAAGCAGGAAAATAATGGAAGTCATTTTTCACATACATCGCCATTATATTTATGTGACATTTTTTCTTATGCGCACTTTCTTTCAAACGCAAATTTAAAACCGGTATTGTGTTCACTGTGAAATTGAAAAATGTATAGTAACTCATCAATTGAGAACGGCTGGACCGATTTCACAAATTTTTTTTATTGTATTTGTTTGTGCCCCGAGAAGGTTCTTCAGAAAGAAATATATATATATATATAGTTTCCAGGTAGCATATAAAGTTGCTTGTCGAATATCCAGGAGCAGGAAGACCTTCCCCCTGTGGTGTGAAAAAAACCTTTTCAACCTAAAGTTGAGTCTCAGAAAGGTTTTCACCGACTGCTTTCAAAAAGAGATTTCGTAAAAATGGCAAACACGAATTTCGGGCAGGAACACTGTCAGTCGATTGGGTCCACGAAGCACATACAAAGGCTCGGAAATATCCTTGCAAGGAATCCCTCAAACAAGATATTCATCAAGCACGCTGATAGCACATGGGCGGGATCATCAGTGGAAACCCTGGACATCCTTATAGAAGCTCACTTCCAGGATGGTCCCGGGAAAGTGGAGCAACGAAATGAAATAGGGTAGGAAGAGGCACCTTCCACGTTAATAAACAAAATTTCCTGGGCAATAAACATCTTCTCACCGTACAAATTAACGAAAGGAGATAGCGTACTCCCCATTATGCTACAATATACCCAGGATTATTCGGTTAAGGAACTGCGGGAGATCTTGGTAGCATGCATCAGTAAGAACCGCATTCCGGCCTCGTGGAAGAGAACAAGGTAAAGCCCCCATTCGGGACTTGGCGAGACGCCTTCGACTTATCACACTTACGGATTGAACGAGTTTGTCTTTGTGCTGCCAGACTTGCTGCTTTTGATGGTACGCTTTCAACTCACTTACATGTGCCGTTCTCGTTTGTCGTTATACAACTTGCCTAACTCGACGATCACCGAGGATACGAAGTTCGTGACAGTATGAGGCCCGCTGTATCTTAGTGCTAACTTTGCTGTGAAGTTGTCCACTGCCTTGGACGGCTGGTGCCCTTTTACTAAAACCAGATCGCACACAGCCGGATGCCACTGTCTCCTACGTAGATTGTCTTCGTCGTATCATCTTATAGACCTCCTTCATTTTCACCATCCTTTCACTGTACGGCACCTTCTCCTCGCCTGTGCCAGAAGTTTGCTCATCGTAGACGGCGTTGAAGATTATCGGTTCCCTAGCCTGTACTACGAATGCTGGACTGTAGAATATTTACTCGCCTACGCTCTTATTCAGTGCTAGTGTCATCTCTATCAACAACTCATCCCCTACCTTATTCGTGAACTGAGCTATAATTCTCTTGATATTTCGATTCGCTCTCTCCGTCGGATTCTCTTGCGGTGTGTACGGTGCCGTTAGATGATGTTGTTGTTGTTGTTGTTAGCAGTGCTTCGCCCTGCCCAAAGGGCCAGTACACTCTTAATTGTCATCAGGCTCTTCTAACGGAAGTCCAAGGAAACGCGCAGTTTCGACAGGGTTGGACCAGAGTGATAAAGGTGTTAGAAGAGTGTATTCAGAAGAACAGGAAAAGAGATCATGAGGGGCAATACCGCATACAGGGCATGTGTTCGGTACGGAGTTCACAGGCCGGGATCTGAGGGATCTGTCCACCGACTCGGTGTGGAGTTCCTTTAGGGCGCGCAGATCAAACGGCAAAGATATGTGATGCCGGATCTCATCATAATGCTTTCGGAGATGTTTCCTTATGTCTCTAGGGGGCGGAGTTTCATCCAATAGCTGTCGATTTGGATGACTGGGTCGGTGACAGTTCAGAAGGAACTGCCTACTTAATAGTTCCGCATGCTCGCGAACGTTGAGCATTTTAGAATCCTGGTGAAGGTGAGACTCAGGTGACATAAGCAAACAGCCGGTAGCAGTTCTGATGGCGGTGTTTTGGCAGACCTGCAATTTCCTCCATCCTGTCGTGAAGGTTTGGCGACCATATGGGCGCAGCATAATCAATAACCGGTCGGCCAATAGGCTTATAGGTGTCCAGCAACGTTTCTTTGTCTTTGCCCCAAGTACTGCCGGCCAGTGACTTGAGGATCTTGTTGCGGCTTTGTACCTTTGAAGCTATTGCGGTGGCATGATTAGCGAGGGTGAGGCTATTGTCGAATGTAACCCCGGGAATTTTGGGGTGGTTGACTGTAGGTAGTGAGACACCATCTACGTAGACATTCAACTTCTGCCCCATCTGCGCATTCCGCGTGGTGAAAAGGGTTGCTGTCGATTTAGTCGGGGACAGTGTCAGGTCCCGCCCTGTGAAAAAGCTGGAAACATCGCACAAGTAGTATTTCAGTCTTGTACATAGTTCGTCCGTGGAAGGTCCCTTGCCCGTGGCTATCACGGTGCAGTCGTCAGCGTACGAAACGATGGAGACCCCCTCTGGTGGGGGAGGGAGGCTCGAGATGTAGAAGTTAAACAGAAGTGAAAGGACACCACGCTGCGGAACCCCTTGTCTAATTCTTCTGGGCCTACATCTCTCGTTTGGAAACTGCACTGACGCCAGCCGACCGTTTAGATAGTTGGCAGTCCATCGTTTTAGGCCGGCAGGGAGCGGTGTCTCCTCCAGGTCTTTAAGGAGTGTGGCGTGGTTGATTGTGTCGAAGGCTTTCGACAGGTCGAGCGCCACGAGAACCGTCCTGTGGTTTGGTTGGTGTTGGTTCAAACCGAAGTTAATCTGCGTCGTGATGGCGTTCAATGCCGATGTTGTGCTGTGATTTTTACGGAAGCCATGTTGATGATTGGCCAGCTTCAGGTTTGCAGTATAGTATGGGAGCAAGATAGCCTCTAACAACTTCACTACCGGCGAGAGGAGAGATATCGGACGATAAGAATCTCCTTGGTTCGCCGGCTTCCCAGGTTTTAGGAGGGGGACCACAGTCGCGTGTTTCCAGATATCTGGTATGACGAAAGTGGTCAGTGAGAGGTTGAATAGAGCCGCCAAGTACTTGTGCCCCTCGTGGCCGATATGTTTCAGCATCTTCATGGCAATTCCGTCGGGTCCGAGTAATCTGGATGGATGCGCCTTCCTTATAGCTTCCTTGACCTCTGCGATGGAGAGGACAATGGGGGCGGCTGTATGTTTGTGTTTGTGCGCACGTCGAATGGCGTTCCTCTTAGCCCTATCCGCAGGAGAATGCAGTATAAATTGCCGGCAGAATGCGCTCGCGCAATTCCTGGGGTCCGATTTGACGCAATCGCCGAAAGCAATGGCGACCTTGTCATTGTATTTGGTCGGGTTGGATATTGCCTTGACTGTTGACCATAGTTTGCCGACACCCCCGGAGAGGTTGCATGACTCTAGGTGTTCTTTCCACTTTTTCAATTTATGGTCATTGACAGTCCGACGGATTTCTGCGTTCAGATCCTTTATTCTTGGATATTCTTGGTTCAAGATTCTCACTTGGTCACGTTCTCTTGTAATTGCCGATGCTTCCGCAGGGAAATTCGGTCGAATTTCCGGGATTCTGCCCGGAGGAATGAAGCGGACGGGGGCTGAATCGATGACTTTGCGAAACTCTTTCTCACCTTTGCATACGTCCGTCGGTGTGGGTAGGTCAGCGAAGGAGTGCTCTGTAAAGTCCGTGAAGCGGTCCCAGTCCGCTTTACTAAAGTTAATGTACGTTCATTTTTCTGTCTTTATGAAGTCGGACGGTCGTTCGATGTTTAGTAGGATGGTAGGTGGTCTGATGCCAGCATAGGTTGCCAGTTAACGTGGTTGACAAGGCCCGCACTTGAAATGGAGATGTCTGGCGAGCTGTGACAGTTACCTGCCACCCTAGTGGGGGCATCTCCATTCAATGTACAGAATGCCGAGTTGTCTATTTGCTCTGCGAGTGCGTGCCCTCTGTTATCTGCTGGCAAGTTGGAGTGCCAGAGATCGTGATGTGCGTTGAAATCACCTAGGATGAGGCAGTTATCGCCCCTTAGCAACGCACTTATATCAGGGCGATAGTCGCGGGGACAGCACATAACAGGGGGAATGTATATATTTATCACTCGCAGGTCGACGTCGCCTGTCCGGACTGCTATGCCCTGGCATTCAAGGGTAGAGTCCCTGGTGTCAACGTCCGGGGCAAATAGGTTATACTGTACAGTATGGTGTGAGATGAATGCATGGCCGCCCCATGACCGCTGGGACGGTCTTTCCTATGCACATTGTACCCATCTCGAGTACGTAAGTCCGAGTTAGCGTTCAGTTTGGTCTCCTTAATGACGGCCAGTTTAATGTTGTTCGACTTCATAAAGTCTGTTATCTCCGCGATCTTCCCAGCTAATCCGTTGCAGTTCAGCTGTAGGATTTTGAAGTGTGTCGGGAGGGAGGGTGAAGGCATGCTGGGGGTAAGGGGCGGATGTGGTTGCCTGGATGGAGGTAGGCTTAGTCCCAAGCTGTGCCGCAGTCTAGGATTCAGCGTGCCTTGGCCGATGTTGTTGGCTGTGGCCCTTGCTATTTTTTTAGTTTATTTATCGTTGACAGAGAGTGCTGCAAACGAAAAATTCTCACCACCAGATGGCGTTGTTGGTCATGAATTGGTACAAAGTTAATTGAACGAAAAATTCTTTATTTCAAAGCTTTTCAGGGTAAAAAATGTTTAGATAGTTGGCGGTCCATGTGGAGGAGGAGACACCGCTTCCTCCAGGTCTTTAAGGAGTGTGGCATGGTTGACTGTGTCGAGTGTTGTTTCAAACCGAAGTTAGTCTGCGTCGTGATGGCATTTAATGCCGATGTTGTGCTATGATTTTTCCGGAAGCCATGTTGATGATTGGCCAGCTTCAGGTTTGCAGTATAATATGGGATGTTTTAATCGAGCTTCTTGTAGAAACTTCTTCAAATGCCTGCTCGTGAATTGTGCTCCATTGTCTGTGATTACGATCCTATGATTAGTTTATCCGATTAGTTTCTCCGTAGTCGCGTATTGCCATATCTTCTACACATTTTGAGAACTTATCCACAAAAACGAATGCCATCGTATTATCATGTTTTGAGCGAGTAACAAACGGTTCGCTAGACACCTGAGTGGGCATCTTACCTGCAGCTTGTTGCTAGCTGGGCTTATAGATTTGGAATTTATGGCATTTTTGCACGTACTTCCGTAAGTCTCTAAACATTCCAGGCCTCTAGTACCTCATCATTGCACGCGCGATAGATTTCCGTATACCCATGTATGCGATCGGTGTGTCGTATATTTCGTTGGGCACTCTTCTCCTCTCCGATGTAGGCACGCATGGTTTTCACGGTACCGCGTCCTCGCCATTCATATGACTCTCTATTCTTCGATAAAATCGTCCTTCCTCCATCACCAAATCGGATATTTTCTCAGTCCCCTTCTCTCGCTATTTTGGTTGTTTACCATTTGCACGTAGTACTGTCTTCTTTCATACTTCCAAATTGTTCTTAAAATGGCTACCTCGAGAGTGCGTCTGTGACCACATTCATTTTGCCTTTCCGGTATTGTACGTCGAACGAGTAAAGCTGATCAAGTGATCAGTGTTTCTGTAAAATTGTACCCCTCCAAATATGGTCCCATCTTCGTTCGAAGTTCGTTTCGGCCGACGGCTCACATACGCTGTTAGTCGTTCTTCGTCGTCCAACCCCTGGATAAGAACAGCTGCAAAGCCGTAATCACCAGCATCAGTCTGTAACCGAAACCTTTTCGAAAAACCTGGGCACGCCAATGCTGGTACTTATATAAATGCATTTTTTAAAGTTCCGATTGCATCCTGGTGTTCCTCGCACCGTTTCCATCTCCATCCTTTCTTTGACGTTGGCGTGTGTGCAGCTCGTGAAAAATCAGGAACGAAGCTTCGGTACCACGAAACTACTCCTACAAATCGACTTAGTTCGTCGATTTAGTCAAGCCCAAAGTACCTGGAGCGTAGGAAAAACTTAAGAAAGCCAGTCTTAAATGTTTCCCACTCTTTCCCGTGACGGTTGTTGTTGTGGTACCATACCAACGCCTTATCCTGGTGGCCGAAGTTCTTGTTACTCAGCCAGTATCTTGTGCCAGTATGAAGAGCGCTTCCTACACCCACGTGACCTTTCCCATCACACACTTTTTTCTTTCGTTATTTCCTTGCTGTGACTTTCCTGTCTTAAGGTTCCTTTTAATCTTCCCGATGTTGCAAATTTATGCCTTGGTTGTCTGGTGACTTTTCGCTGTTTCCCGTGTTACCCTGTCTATTCTGCTTTCGGGTCACTGCTTGGGGGCCATTTGTGACGGACTTTTCTTTTCAGCCGGGTTTAGCTCACTCCGTCCAGGGTCCCTGGTTTCTAATCTATGTACATAAAATTCAAATTATGTATCTATATATGGCCACACTTGGCTCCTAAACGAATAAGCCGATCGTAACCAAATTTTACACACCCACTGGATATCTTCCAGGGATGGTCTAAAAAATATTTTGATATATATAGGGGGCGTGGCACCTCCCATACAAACTTAATTTTTCACGGTTAATATCTCTAAAAGTATTTAAGGCAGGACCGTGGAAATTGGTACAGAGCTATATGCTATCAAAACAATTTTTGAGCATAACAGTGGGGGTTATCGGAAAAGGGGGCGCGGCACCTCTCATACACACTTAATTTTTCAAGCTGAAAAGCGTTTAAGGTTGGGACCTGAAAATTGATCAGGAGTTTAACGATATCAATAGCTCTATGTGGCGTGTTCCCCCCGGGACAGAAAAATAAAAATTTTGTGTATCGTGCAGCCTTAAACTGAATACTAAAATTATATGTGAAGGGTTTAGAACCAAATGGATCTAAGTGACTCCGAAATTAATTTGAGATATTCAAGTTTAAAGTTTACTGCCTTTTGAAAATTCTATGTAAAATCTTTTTAGGGTGTTTATTGTATGGGAAATAGATGGCACTACAATGTCCGAAATAAATAAACACCATCTTATAAATAAAAATGAATGTGTGTCTGTGTGTCTGTTTGTCTGTTTGTCCTTTATAGGCGTCCAAAGTACTCAACCGATCTTTATGAAATTTTCACAGTATATTCTAGGGATCATGGGTTCAAGCGTAGGCTATATTAATTTTTGGAAAAGTGGGCGGTGCCACACCCCCAAGCTATATAAAATTTAAATCAATATAACTTTGAATATATTTGGTCTAAACTAATGATTTTTGGATATGTTTGTCCCTTGGTCAACAATTATATAATTTGAGAAAAGTGGGCGGTGCCACGCCCACATTTTTTGTATTCACTACGTTGTTTGTACTTCAATAATGTCCAAAGTTTATGGTTGATCTGTTTTAAACTTTTCCAATACGTTAAAATCTTCGTTGGGTACGACATACATAGGCTACATTTGTAAATTGTTTGGAAAGTGGGCAGTTCCAAGACCACAAGCTAAGTAATATTTCAATTCGTTATATTCCTGAATGTATTTGCTTTAGTGACATTTTAACGTTCTTAAATCTTAATCAAAGCACTTAATTTTTTTTCCATAAAATCATAATAGTGGCGTTAAGTGGTAGGTATAGGATATAATTAAATAAATACTAACTATACATCGGCTCAGCAGCGTATAATGGTTTTTTTTCATACCCATTGAGTTCAAAAGATCCGTTTTTTGAGCTGGACATCCAAAAAATTTATTTGTTTATACCAAAGACGTTAAAACCGGAAACATTGTATATCCTAAAGCACTTCAATAAATGGAATGTTAAAAATTAATAGAAAAATATTTGAAAATGTATTTCTAGGGAAGTCACTGGTCAGGCAGAACAACGTCTGCCGGGTCTGCTAGTATTTCACTATACAAATATCTGTATAACTCAATTTCAAAAAAAATTTCACTCAGATCCTTTTAGTTCTGTAGCCCGTTTCTCCATGCGATACGATTTTTAATGTGAACCCTGTTATGTAGTTATCGCTGAGCAGTGTTTCTATAAGCGTGGTAGAAATGTATTTTCGTTACGGCGATCGATAAAATTAACGCAGCCTATAGTGGCAGTGATAACAAGCGTAGAATCCAAAATAATTGCATTATGTGCAAATTTTTAATGCTATTAATCTATCTATCTATCTATACATCTATACATCTTATAAAATAAAGTCCCTAGAATCCGTTGTAATGAATTGGCTTCACACAGAATGCTCCGATTTGAAAACGGTTTTTTGCATTTTGTAGCTTAGCAATAGGAGAAGGTTATTTTCAAAAAAATTTTGTTAAATCTTTATCAGGGGCGTGGCCATATGCCAAAATCTGGTAAAAAATCATAAATTTGTGTTTGAAACTGCTACACATCAAACACTAATGAATGGATTGAAATATTTCTTTTTTGCAGTAAAACTCTGAAAATATTTCTTGCGTTCTGCATCAAAAGGTATAATTGATTTCTTTCTAAAATAACCCAAATCTTTTAAACAAAAGTTGTTCTTTTTCAAAAAAAAGCTGTTTGGGTGTGTGTTCGCTGTACGCCAGATGAACAAACTTGCTTTGAGCGGGAGTACGCACCAAGCATACATACATATGTATGTACATCCATACATAAATGTGTGTCGTATGCCTTTTCATGCTTTTAATAGTAGGCCGTTGAAAATACAAAAAAAAATTGAGTGCAATGTAAGTAATCGCATTCGTTCTTTATCACGTGTTTTATAGAAAAAATAAATTTGTGTTTGAAACTATTCGTTCTTTATCACGTGTTTTATAGAAAAAATAAATTTGTGTTTCAAACTATTCTTTCTTTATCACGTGTTTTATAGAAAAAATTGTTAAACTTTGCAAACAAAAAAGTAAGTACATACACATTTTACAATTTACATTAAATTTTCAGAAATATTGTTTAAAACACTAAAGAGGCTTCCGAAAAAAATACAGTAGGTAACTAATATTGTTTATGCACATTTTGTAAATAATAACAGAGACATCGCAATAATGCCATTACGAAGGCGGACTTCAGATCCCAGTGTTTTACACATGGCCAATTGTATGTTGCTCTATCCCGTGTAACAAATAAAGAAAACTTATATGTTTTAGCTCCCGATGGCAAAGCTGCGAACATTGTATACAATGAAATTTTATAAAAATGTAAATAAAAACTAAGTTAACTATTAATATGTATGTATGTACATATATATAGATTTTTATTGAACTTCATTTGTTTCTGCATTGTGTTTATTTACTTAGACAAAGAAATTACTTTTTTTTATTTATAACGATAACGATGTTTCAAAAAATTTTAGCCTATGTGAAACAAGGTGCGGGTTGCTAGTATTTACTAAAAGTTAGTTCTTCGAAAAATATAAAAACAAAAAAAAAATATTAAAAAAAGTTGAAAAAAGGAAAACTTTCCATGATTACGGAAATCTATTTTGGGCAGAACGAAGTTTGCCGTGTTAGCTAGTCTTATAAATAACTAGTAAGGAAGTCTAAGTTCGGGTGTAACCGAACATTAAATACCTAGTAGTGATCTGTTTTGGTATCCTAATTTACTCAGGTCTATTTTAATACATATCTACCTGAAAATTTGTTATAAAGGCAACTGATTGTTTTCGATAAAAACACTTCTGTTGTGAGTGGTAAATTAAATTATTACTAAATAACCAAAATATATATACCTTTCCTCATGTTCATGAAAGGTATGAAAATAAAAAAAATTTATAAAAAAAGGCAATAGGGTGTTAACTACTTGCCCGTAAATCTTGCTTGTTTGTTATTCGATTTGCGTAATTTTTGACAGGAGTATACTACATACTATTGGGAAGTATCTCACAAAATTTCATTGAAATACATTCTTGAAATTCCAAGCAATCGCTTTTGAAAATAGCAGAGCTTTTATGCTAAAAAGTGGGCGGCGCTACGATTACTTCACCAAAATCCACAAAATTTTTATACAGTTTAGTTTTGCTTTAAAGGCCTATTATGTGTGTAAAATCTTATTTATATAACTTATACAATTATGGAAATATCGCGATTTTAATTTTACGAAGAAATTTTTTAGAACTGTGTTCAAATAGTGGGCGTGTCCGTTCACCGATTTTGTTTATTTGTACAGCAAAGAGTTAGCTTTATATGTTGAACACTTTCTCTAAATATCGTTTCAATAAGTCAATTTTTACCGGAGTTATGGCATGGAAAGTTTTGTGGAATAATCCCCCATAAAAGGGCGGGGCCACGCCCATTTTCCAACAATTTTGTGCTTTCGACTTTCTTTGCCCACGAACACTTCAGAGGTGAAATAGAAATTATATACAGCTAGTTTAAGAAAAGTTATAGCATATTCAATATATCTATGATCCTTTTCAAAATCTTTCGTATAAAACTGGGCGTGAACCTAACCCGATTTCGCTAATTTTTTTTTCGAAATATTGCCTGTATTAATATATATATGTGTGATGAATTTTATTTTTCTATCTTGAGCGGTTTTTGATTTATGATTAATAATATTTCCAAACTTGACTATATCAAAAGTGGGCGGTACCACACCCCTTTTTAAAAATTTCTTCAAAAATGTATTTGTTGCCTTAACGCTAAAGTGCACACCAAATATTATCCTTATAGGTGTATTATGTACTGAATAATCACTCCTTTTGTATTTTCGAAAATATTATATATATAGAAAGAGGGCGTGGCTTTGAACCGATTTTGCCTATTTTCAATAGCACTCGGAGATAAGTGAAAAGGAACCTACATATCAAATTTCATTGAGATATCTCAAGATTTACTCAAGTTATCGTGTTCACAGACGGACGTGAACATTTTGATATATATAAGTCAATATCTATCTCGATTCGTTTATGCCGTTACATACTACCGTTAGGCGAATGAAGTTAATATACCTTGTGTGCGAAGCACTACTTGGTATAAAAATGAATGTGTGTCTGTGTGTCCTTTATAGGCGTCCAAAGTACTCAACCGATTTTTATGAAATTTTCACAGTATATTCTTGGGATCATGGGTTCAAGAATAGGCTATATTAATTTTTGGAAAAGTGGGCGGTGTTACGCCCCCAGGCTATATAAAACTACAATTCTTCATAACTCTGAACATTTTTGGTCCAAATTAATGATTTTTGGATATGTGTGTCCTTTGGTCAAGATTTATGTAATTTTGGAAAAGTGGGCGGTGCCACGCCCACATATTTTGTGCTTTGTTTGTACTTCAATAATGTCCAAAGTTTATGGTCGATCTCTTCTAAACTTTCCAGATTGGCTCAGAAGATTGTTGTGTACGATTTAGGCTATATTAAATTTTGGAAAAGTGGGCGGTGCCACCCCCAAGCTATATAAAATTTAAATCACTAATGATTTTTGGCCTCTTCATTTTGGTCGCCGTGCCGTGGCGAAGGGGCTTAAGTGTCGTATTGGTGTCCCTCTGGTAGGGATTTCAATATGAGACGAACTAAGAGGAAGGCTTCACTCCCCCCACAGCTTCGGGTTTGGTGTTCTCTGAGAGTTCATCGCGCTCGCTGTTGCTGGGGAAGTGGAGATAGCCGTACCAACACCACCCTAAGCCAAGGTGTTGAGGTACCCGTGCCGAGGGCTGGATGATCAGCGGGTGGTTATTGCATAGCTGATCGCTTACGGTCCCCTCCTACGCCCGGGCAAGGTCGGTTCTATAAGTGCCTTACCCCGGTATACTGGCTCTGCCGGGGCGGACGAACCCTTTCACGCTATACTCGTGGGAACCATATGGAAAATAAAAATTAAAAAAAAAACTGATGAAAAGAGAGGTGGGGAAGAGGAGAGCGTCCTGGAACGCTTTCGGAGGACGAACTCCTGGCTAGCAGCCAGGGGAGCGTCAGCACAAGGGAGGACAGGGGTACCAGCCATAGTACCCCGGTCATCCCAAGCCAAAAGATAACCGTGGAAGAGGGGGGGCAGGGGTACCAGCCATAGTACCCTCCCTCCCTCGTGACCCAAATAAGGGGAAAGGAAGCGCACCAGCCATAGTGGCTTCCAAAAAATCAAAGAAATCTTCGGGTACGTTGGAGCGAGCCAAGTACCACAGGGCTGTCTTCATTCTAAAGAAAATCAGGCGGAATTAAGAGGCTGGCGAGGTCCACGCGCGAGACGCAGAAGACAGGGTATGGTGTGAGGCAGTGGTCAGGGACTACGAGAGCAGCTATACCAATAAGCCAGCAGCCCAGCCACAGCAACAACCAGCCAAACCGAAAGTATCGGCTGGATAAAACTGGTATAGACTGGATAAAACAAAATCAATTCTACTTTTTATGTCATACAAAATTCAAATTCTTAATATATGTAGGTAATTACTTATATTCAAATCAAATGTAAAAAGCAACAATTTGACTTGATACAGGAATATCATCTCATTTAACGGCAACGTACATAATATAACAAGTTAGTTAACAAATATATGAAATACAGCTAGTGTCAGTCACCCAGTTCAGCGGTACTGCACATCAGCTGCTTTAATGCTACTATACATATGTACGATACATATGTATGTAATATGCATGTATAGTGAAGTTTCTTTGCATAGCTTGTAGTAGGCATTGGTGGGATGGCAGAATCAAAGCAGGCGACGGATATGCATTTATGTATAGCAATGTGAATATCAGGCCCGTGCTCACGGGGGGTTTTGGGGGTTAAAACCCCCCATGGCAAAATCTAAGTTGCAATGATTTTGCAAAAATTTTCAAAATACAGTTTATAAATCACGTATTGAATCTTGACTCAGAATTTTTGAGAAAATAGTTAAAATAATTTTACGGAAGAAGAAATTGGTGAAAGTTGCAAAGAAAAAGGTTGGCCAATACATAAGTCCGGCACTTTGAATTGCACTTGGAGCTTTCCGAAATTACAAAGTTGTGTAGCGTATGGGCATGTTATAAAAAATTTTACTGATGAAAACTGTGATCAGTTTCAATTAACAAGTACTGTAAACAGTACTATTCAGAACCTGATTAATTAGGTTTTGATGTATCAGAATTATGACTAATCAAAATATGATTTAACCTGTTCATCGCACGTCCCTAATTTGTGCAAGTACAATTGATGTCATCGCCAAATGATGCTAAGGTTGTGTCAAGTGACCAGCTGACTTCTACTTTTTTTATGAGTATTGACAGAATTCTTTTCCGTACCTCGAAGAGTTGCAATGTTAAACCAACTTTAATTATAGCCATGTATTCATAAAGGTGCGAATAATCCAAGCTTTCTAAAGTCGGAGCGCTACAAAAAAAGCATCCAAAAAGAGTCCGTAATTGGGGCCTTTTCGGAGGGAAGAAATGAATATTGTAGAGCGAATGAACTGCAAGGCTCAATTATATGAAAGATTTCGAGTATTTTCTGACACTTTTTGTTGGAGAGCAGATGAGCGATAACGTTCAATTATTTTAATGTTTTCAAACATTTTCTGATTTTTTTTTTATTTTACCTAACAGAAGATAAAGATCGCATTTTTCATGGACGTTTATCAATAGTCTGTGGAAAATAAACATAGCACATTTCATATTTTCCGAATTGTGTGAATAAAACTTCATATTATTTTTTATTATTTATGACCCCAAATAAGCTTCAGAAAAACAACAATAAAGGGCTTCAAAATGAGTCTGAAAAGGCTCCAAAAACCCTCAGAATTGAAGTAATAAAGGGCTCCGAAAAAGGTTCAGAAAAGAACCAATAAAAGGATCCGCAGTTCATTTAAAAAGAGTCATAAAACGCTTCAAATTCATCGAAATCAGACTCATTTCGGACTCTTTTTTATGACTCCGGTGGAGTGCCCGTGTAGAGCGATTTTTCGCTCCATTTGGTCTCCCAAGGAAGCTCATTTTGGAGAGTAAAGCTCTAGGAAATGAGCGTTTTATGGCTCCGAAAGGAGTCTTTTTTTGCACTTTTGGTAAGCTGGGATATGCCATCATATCACCAATTCTCTATCAAATACAGAAAAATGTGTACAGTGTTGCCAGGATACAATTTATTTTGGAGCTAGATTCGAGAAAAAAGAGCTATAAAAGATCTAGATTTGTTCAAGAAAATCCAGAAAATGTAAAAAAGAGCTAAAAAGCCCTTAAGTATTTTGTATGTAAGTTTTTACATTTATTTCATACTAGCAGGGTACCCAGCTTTGCTCGGTATGTACACAAGTAGTTAATAAATTCTTGCTACCCTCAATTGCGAAAACAATTTTCAGACTGAGAAGGTTCAGAACAATATTTATTTTCCCACATAATATCCCGTTTATGTCTACGGCAACAAACTAAAGTAAAGGCGTTTTTTAATAGTCTAACTTCGACATTTTGTCATCTCCCCTCTTTTTGACTCCTTACCTGTGACCAGGCGCGTAGCCACAAAAAAATTTCGGGGGGGGGGGATTTGGCCAAAGTGTGAGTAATAAGACTTACCTGTAAATACACACATACTTACATTTTTACATATTATATATTTATACTTTTATTTATTTGAAATTATCCTCTTTCTACACGCCTAAAAACTTGAGCCTAAATTTAAAACCATTTATTGGCTTACACAATTTTTAAAACTTTTTGGTAATAAATTCCAAACCTTTTAATTACCGACACAAATTCTAAATTTTTTGCAGTTTTTATTTAAAACTTAACTGGGATAAACAAAAATACAACAAAAGTCGTATACACAGCGAATATGTGTACTTTTCGCACAAAATTCATGAGTGCGCCGTAGCTCAGTAGGTAGAGCATTGCGCACTGATTTGGGGCACGTCGGTTTGAGTCCTAACATTAAAAAAAAAAAAACATAAAAAATTTTTAGCAACATTTTCGGTTTAAAATTTAAATAATTTTTATTAGGCGCATTTCTATGACAACCGGCGTAAATTTAAATCTAAACCAAATTTGGTTTGGTCGTACACCTAGACCAGTATGTCTGCGTTCAAAGGGGTTTTTTTGGAATGGACATTCCAAATTAACTTCTTTAGACTAATTTCATTATTTTTGAATGAAAGTATGTGTAAATACACAATAAAAATACTTCAACTGAAAGTTAAGAACTTTGTGGAAAACTCATGAAAATTCAAGAAAACTCCAAAAAATTTCATCAAAATTTCTAACTTTCAGGTAAAATTTTATTATTTTCGAGTATTCAATTTTGTAGCCCGTTCAATTGTCAAGAGCCGACCAAGAGCATTTTCTTCAATATAAAAATAGTACGCTTATAAATTTGTATGGAAGATAATGCACTTGGCTAGAAAAAAAATTGCCAAAATTCGAGGAATTCTTCTAGCGGCTTAAGATTGGTATCTTTGTTCACCTCAATTTAACGGGCCACAAAATTGCATACTAGAAGAGAACCTAAAAATTTTTATGAAAATTTTTCGAGTTTTCTTGAATTTTCCACAAAGTTCTTAACTTTGAGTTGGAGTATTTTTATTGTGTTTTTACACATTCTATCATACAAAAATAATTAAATTAGTCAAAGGAAGTTAATCTTACTGGAAATTCCAAACAACACTTTGAACCCAGACATACTGGTCTAGGTGTATATATAGCCCCAGAAAGTTTTAAATCTAGGCTAAAACTTTTAGCCGTGTACAAAACAATATTTATTTTTATTGTTTGTTTTGAAATTTTGTTTAGAATTTCTTAAGGAGTTACTTCAAAAGTAGAGTGGATATTGAGTAGAGCCGAAAGGCTTAAGAAAAATCTCTTCTACTTTTCTACTGCTAATTTCTGTAGAAGTAAATAGTAGTCGCTTTATTTCTTGTAGAAAAACTGAAGCTTCGGAAAAATAGAAACAAGAGATCATGGCGTAATTACTATGGTGATATCGAGCCATCAGCTGATTTGTATTTTTTTTCGCCGCAGCGGAACCTGTTTGTCAAATGATTTATTATACCTAGTAGTGCTTCGCACACAAGGCATATTAACTTCATTCGCTTAACGGTAGTATGTAACGGCATAAACGAATCGAAATAGATATTGACTTATATATATCAAAAGTTCAGGAGGAAAAGAGAAATTGATTGAGCCATGCCCGTCCGTCCGTCTGTGAACACGATAACTTGATATCTCAATGAAATTTGGTATGCAGGTTCCTTTTCACTTATCTCGGAGCGCTACTGAAAATAGGCAAAATCGGTTAAAATCCACGCCCACTTTCTATACATATAATATATTTGAAAATACAAAAAGAGTGATTATTCAGTACATAATACACCTATAAGGATAATATTTGGTGTGCACGTTAGCGTTTAGGCAACAAATACATTTTTGAAGGAATTTTTAAAAAGGGGCATGGTACCGCCCACTTTTGATTAAGTCAAATTTGGAAATATTATTAATCATAAATCAAAAACCGCTCAAAATATCAAAATCAAATTCAGCACACATATTTATATCAATACCGGCGATGTTCCGAACAAAAATGCGAGAAATCGGGTAAGGAAAATTATCATAGATATATTGAATATGCAATAACTTTGCTTCAACTAGCTGTATATCATTTCTATTTCACCTCTAAAGTGTTCGTGAGCAAAGAAAGTCGAATGCACAAAATTTTCGAAAATTGGAGTGGCCCCGCCTTTTTATGGTGGATTATTCCACAAAACTTTTCATGCCATAACTATAATTTATTGAAACGATATTTGAAGAAAGTGTTCGACATATAATGCTTACTCTTTGCTGTAAAAATAAACAAAATTTGTCAGCGGACTCGGCAACTTTTTGAACACAGTTCTGGTAAATTTCTTTGCATAAGTTATATAAATAAGATTTTGCACACATAATAAGCTGTTTAAGCAAACTGTAAAAAAATGTTGTAGATTTTGTTGGAGTAGGCGTGGCGCCGCCCACTTTTCAGAAAAAAAGGTCTGCTATTTTCAAAAGCGATTGCTTGAACTTTCAAGAAGGTATTTCTATGAAAGTTAGTGAGATGCTTCCCAATAGTATATAGCATACTCCTGCCAAAAATTACGCAAATCGAATAACAAAAAAGCAAGATTTACGGGAAAGTAGTTAACACCCTATTAGCTTTTTTCATAAATTTTTTTTTTCATACCTTTCATGGACATGTGGAAAACTATTTATATTTTGTTATTTAGTGATAATTTAATTTACCACTCACAACGGAAACTAATCGAAAACAGTCAGTCGCCTTTATAACAACTTTTCCGGTATTAAAATAGACCTGAGTAAATTGGGATACCAAAACAGATCAGTACTAGGTATTTAATGTTCGGTTACACCCGAACTTAGATTTCCTTACTAGTTTTTAAAAATTATTTGTCAACTAAAAATTACATGTCAAAAATATACCCAACAAACAAAGTAACCGTGTATTAAATGTTTTAAAAACTTTCCAAAATATTAAGCTTACAAAATTCCGATTTTTCATTCATAAAACAAAATATGTAAACTGCACATTGCAAAAATTGGTTAAGATGCAGCCAACATATCGCTTATTGCAGCAAGTTTACTTCATGGTACAAATATATAAAGGCAGTTCCACTTCTTCTTCTTCGCCGCCATTGTCATGACTTAACATAAACCTATTCTTTAACCAAAAACGAACAAATTTTTGTTAACTCATATTTTTTAGTTTTTATATTTTCGTGAATGTAGCCAAAGTCGTGCTTTATAAGCAGTTTGAATGTTAAGACCACTTTTCCGCTGAAAACTTTAAGCTTCGTAACCGACGTTCTCAATCGGATCGCAACACCGTACCAGGTGACATGGCAGATTATGTTAATCTATTAAATTTTTAATTGATTTGGAAACTAATTGCAATTAAATAAATTGAAGTTGTTGCAGTTATATAATATTGTGTCAGATTACGTCCGGGTATCGTATTTGTTAATTGTTAAAATTTAAAACAATTTGATCTAAATAACGGATCCAATTTGTGGGATTTTGCTTTTAATTTATTCTTGTCAGTTATCGGGATCTATAGTTTTCAATAATATAAAGCTAAATATGGCGATGAAAATCTTTAAAAGCGTTGCTCCTTTTTTTAATTTAAAGCGAAATACAAATAGAATTGGTCTGATTTTTTAAATATTTAACTTTGTTTCTTATATTCTGTTGTCGCGGGTTATCTTACTTCAAAGTGCTGTTGCGGGTTATCTTATTTAGCGATTGCGGGTTGTGGACTGTATATGGTTGAAATATTGCTTCTTAAATAAATAGACAGTGGCGATTTGTTCTGTATATTTTACCAATTCGAATAACTTTTATTAAAAACTTTGTAGTACACTTTTTAATAGCCAGCGGTTGTTTTTTAGGCAAAAAACAGAAGAAGTCCAAAAAACAGAATAAGAAGTAACTAGCTAGACGTCAAAGCAAAAGTGCTTGACTATGCTTGTGCATTAACCCTTGCGCTCAGGGCCGTAGCCAGACTTAAATTTAAGGCAGGGCAGCGTTGGTTTAAGGTAGGGCGGAAGTAAATAATGTATTACAATTAATCTGGCATCGAGGCGTAGCTTCCAAAATCAATGAGCATGCAGTATACCACTTATCTCTATTTAGGTCAGTATCGTACATCGAATACCTATTTGCTGACATATTATTATCGTTGAGAATAAGACAACAAGATGGGTGAGCTTCCAGATTTAGATGTAGACATACATCCATGTCTAAGTGCGAGTGAGCACTGGGTGGCCGATACAAATAAATAGATACGACCTAAAGTTTATTGTTTCTGCAAATTTATTCTAACAACAAACGTAGTAAAAGCATTTAAAACAGCTGAATCTTCCGGTTCGTCATATTATTAAAAATGCGAAGAACTTCGTTAAGATCAACCGACTTTGTTCTCTGTTTCTCAAAGGCGAGAAATACCATACCAGCTATTCTCTCGTGACTCATTGACAGATTTTGAGGCCTATTGATTGCAGTTAGTGTTGAAAAGGTTGATTCGCACACTGCAGTACTACATCCTATGGTCGCTACAGATGCAAAAAGTTCATATGTGTCTTTAAACCCCTGTCGCTGCCTGTATAAAACTTGCAGTGTATTTTCCATCATATCTTCGTTACGACTCAAGTAAGCCTTAACTACACTAGCCTCTTCTCGTGACGGAATTTTTAGACCTGAAAAATTATTATTATATTATATTTTAAATTAAAAGAAGACGAATATACTTGATAATGAAATATTTTGACACTTACCCAAATTTTTCAGTGGCTCCATTTTGTCTATATCCAGCTCATCGAGACTTGCAATCGAATTGATTAGATCATCATTGTCCGAAAACCTTCTTTGTAATTCAGAAATTAGTATGTCCAAAGTTTCGAAATACTCAGACTTAAATGGCTCGTCGTTTTCTTCTACATTTTCTCTGGTGGTGGAAGAGGAGGGGTCATACATGAAATAGTCTTCCATCCGATTCGGTTTTCTTAAATGCCTCTGTGCCCTAATTTCTGATTCGCCGGAGTCGTTGCTTGTTAGAGACTTAGCTTCTTTCAGAATTTCATTATACATTTGATTTGATCTTAGTTTTCTTATTTCATTTTGGACGCACTTGATGACTGCTATAGCTGCGTCTGCAGGTTGAAGCGTGGATAAGATTTTTTTGGCCACAACCATGGCCACTCGGAATTCCAGATTAAGCATAACTTTTGTAATACCGATACTCTTGGCGATATCATCACCATTGAATCTGCCATTTTTAATTTCTTTTAAAGTCTGCAAAATCGGTGAATAATTATCGTATACAACTTTTGTAACTGCCAAATGTCCAGACCAGCGTTGTTCGAGGAGTCGGCCAATCGTTGTTCCACCATATAAGGCAGCTATTTTGCCGTGATGGAAGAATTCATGTAACATGATACATTGATCAAAAAATAAACGAATGAAAGTCATTTCTGAGATAGCCCTGATTACTACCAAGTGTAAGCGATGGTTATAGCAGTGTACGTAAGGAATTTGCCGCCCCAACTCATTTTCAATTCTAGCCGCAACTCCTGAAACTTTCCCACTCATTACACTCGCGCCATCATAGCATTGGCTAAGCATGCGAGAGGGATCAATATTATTGTCCCTAAGGGTATTTAATGTTAATTCCGGGAAAGTGGCTGCATCAAACTTTTCAGTGCTCATAACCATCAGCAACGACTCATTCACGACACCACGCTTGAGGTAACGAATTGTTTTCGCGATTATTTTTATCTCTCGTCCCATCTTCCATTAGAGTAAACCATTCCACATCTGATTCATTAATATCGTTGACAACCGAACTTCGTACTGCCTGAACCATTGCTTGAATTATTTGATTTTGAATCTCAGGTGAACGATATGTCGCGTTTTTTGGTAAAGAAGTGAGAATTTCGTTTAAATTTGGATCTTTCATACATGTTTATTCAAATAAATTCTGAAACAATCCTCGCTCTTTTTCTTCCTCTAAAATATAATCTCCACGCAAAGCTAGTTCATTGACAACTAGAAATTGGATTACTTCAATGACAGACTTCACGTAATACCTATACTTTTCTAATACTGTTTGATTTATTAGAGTTCCAACACTGCTACAAGTAGATATTCTTTGTAGTTTATCCTGCCACATCGACATCGCTTGAATATGTGGATTTGATTTTTCATGTTTTGAAAAACCAGTTCTAGAATCTGTGGCATTTTTCCAGTTTCTAAATCCTGTGGAAGTGTACGCCGTCTGTTTGCTTCCATGCGGTAAAAATTGGTGACATGGAAAGCAAAAAGCAGCATCTTTTTCGACAGAATACTGCAACCATGTATAGCGCTTGAACCAATCGGAAACAAAGGCCCTGTTATGTTGTTTCGGGTATGTGTCTAAAACAACTTGTTTTATTGGTTCTCCGATTTGTGCTATATCTGAAGGAATACCCATACAAACATTTCCAACATGTGTTAACAAACCTGTTTTCATGGAAGAAGAAGAAGCGGTTGCATTTTGTGCTTCCACCTGTTTTGAACAGTGAGGTTCTTCGTAGTCATTTTTGTCCTCAGCTCTTCGTTTTTTTCCAAAAAATGCCCTTATATCAAAGCAAAATCAATAAATGTATGACAATTGTATCGATTTTTGTCTTAAATAATCTTAACCGTACACTTGCACGCTTGTTGACACTTTTGAACTGTTTGATCACTTGTTTCGTCTATAAGTGGGAATACGTCGAATGTTAATGTCGTCGGCAACTTCAAGCATCCGTTGATGGTAACCGTAGCAACCAGGCCAATCGCGTTGATGGAAATGATATGTGAATAGAAATATAATTAATAGAAGATATTCGACCAACCGCCATACATAAATAGGCGAGAGACCTAATTAAAGCCGAAAATATTAAGAAACTAGTAAGGAAGTCTAAATTCGGGTGTAACCGAACATTAAATACCTAGTAGTGATCTGTTTTGGTATCCTAATTTACTCAGGCCTATTTTAATAACTGAAAATTTGTTATAAAGGCAACTGATTGTTTTCGATAAAAACACTTCTGTTGTGAGTGGTAAATCAAATTATTACTAAATAACAAAATATAAATACCTTTCCTCATGTTCATGAAAGGTATGAAAATAAAAAAAATTAATAAAAAAAAAGGCAGTAGAGTGTTAACTACTTGCCCGTAAATCTTGCTTGTTTGTTATTCGATTTGCGTAATTTTTGGCAGGAGTATACTACATACTATTGGGAAGTACCTCACAAAATTTCATTGAAATACATTCTTCAAATTCCAAGCAATCGCTTTTGAAAATAGCAGAGCTTTTATGCTAAAAAGTGGGCGGCGCCACGCCTACTTCACCAAAATCCACAAAATTTGTATACAGTTTAGTTTTGGTTAAAAAGCTTATTATGTGTGTAAAATCTTATTTAAATAACTTATACAATTATGGAAATATCGCGATTTTAATTTTACGAAGAAATTTTTTAGAACTGTGTTCAAAAAGTGGGCGTGTCCGTTCACCGATTTTGTTTATTTTTACAGCAAAGAGTTAGCTTTATATGTTGAACACTTTCTCTAAATATCGTTCCAATAAGTCAATTTTTACCGGAGTTATGGCATGTAAAGTTTTGTGGAATAATCCCCCATAAAGGGGCGGGGCCACTCCCATTTTCCAAAAATTTTGTGCTTTCGACTTTCTTTGCCCACGAACACTTCAGAGGTGAAATAGAAATGATATACAGCTAGTTTAAGCAAAGTTATAGCATATACAATATATCTATGATCCTTTTCAAAATCTTTCGTATAAAATTGGGCGTGGACCTAACCCGATTTCAATAATTTTTTTTCGAAATATTGCTTGTATTAATATAAATATGTGTGCTGAATTTTGTTTTGCTATCTTGAGCGGTTTTTGATTTATGATAAATAATATTTCCAAACTTGACTATATCAAAAGTGGGCGGTACCACGCCCCTTTTTAAAATTTTTTTCAAAAATGTATTTGTTGCCTTAACGCTAAAGTGCATACCAAATATTATCCTTATAGGTGTATTATGTACTGAATAATCACTCTTTTTGTATTTTCGAAAATATTATATATATAGAAAGAGGGCGTGGCTTTTAACCGATTTTGCCTATTTTCAATAGCGCTCGGAGATAAGTGAAAAGGAACCTACATACCAAATTTCATTGAGATATCTCAAGATTTACTCAAGTTATCGTGTTCACAGACGGACGGACGGACGGACGGACGGACATGGCTCAATCAATTTCTCTTTTCCTCCTGAACATTTTGATATATATAAGTCAATATCTATCTCGATTCGTTTATGCCGTTACATACTACCGTTAGGCCAATGAAGTTAATATACCTTGTGTGCGAAGCACTACTAGGTATAAAACGGCAGTAGAGTGTTAACTACTTGCCCGTAAATCTTGCTTGTTTGTTATTCGATTTGCGTAATTTTTGGCAGGAGTATACTACATACTATTGGGAAGTATCTCACAAAATTTCATTGAAATACATTCTTAAAATTCCAAGCAATCGCTTTTGAAAATAGCAGAGCTTTTATGCTAAAAAGTGGGCGGCGCCACGCCTACTTCACCAAAATCCACAAAATTTGTATACAGTTTAGTTTTGGTTAAAAAGCTTATTATGTGTGTAAAATCTTATTTAAATAACTTATACAATTATGGAAATATCGCGATTTTAATTTTACGAAGAAATTTTTTAGAACTGTGTTCAAAAAGTGGGCGTGTCCGTTCACCGATTTTGTTTATTTTTACAGCAAAGAGTTAGCTTTATATGTTGAACACTTTCTCTAAATATCGTTCCAATAAGTCAATTTTTACCGGAGTTATGGCATGTAAAGTTTTGTGGAATAATCCCCCATAAAGGGGCGGGGCCACTCCCATTTTCCAAAAATTTTGTGCTTTCGACTTTCTTTGCCCACGAACACTTCAGAGGTGAAATAGAAATGATATACAGCTAGTTTAAGCAAAGTTATAGCATATACAATATATCTATGATCCTTTTCAAAATCTTTCGTATAAAATTGGGCGTGGACCTAACCCGATTTCAATAATTTTTTTTCGAAATATTGCTTGTATTAATATAAATATGTGTGCTGAATTTTGTTTTGCTATCTTGAGCGGTTTTTGATTTATGATAAATAATATTTCCAAACTTGACTATATCAAAAGTGGGCGGTACCACGCCCCTTTTTAAAATTTTTTTCAAAAATGTATTTGTTGCCTTAACGCTAAAGTGCATACCAAATATTATCCTTATAGGTGTATTATGTACTGAATAATCACTCTTTTTGTATTTTCGAAAATATTATATATATAGAAAGAGGGCGTGGCTTTTAACCGATTTTGCCTATTTTCAATAGCGCTCGGAGATAAGTGAAAAGGAACCTACATACCAAATTTCATTGAGATATCTCAAGATTTACTCAAGTTATCGTGTTCACAGACGGACGGACGGACGGACGGACGGACGGACGGACGGACATGGCTCAATCAATTTCTCTTTTCCTCCTGAACATTTTGATATCTATAAGTCAATATCTATCTCGATTCGTTTATGCCGTTACATACTACCGTTAGGCCAATGAAGTTAATATACCTTGTGTGCGAAGCACTACTAGGTATAAAAAGGCAGTAGAGTGTTAACTACTTGCCCGTAAATCTTGCTTGTTTGTTATTCGATTTGCGTAATTTTTGGCAGGAGTATACTACATACTATTGGGAAGTATCTCACAAAATTTCATTGAAATACATTCTTAAAATTCCAAGCAATCGCTTTTGAAAATAGCAGAGCTTTTATGCTAAAAAGTGGGCGGCGCCACGCCTACTTCACCAAAATCCACAAAATTTGTATACAGTTTAGTTTTGGTTAAAAAGCTTATTATGTGTGTAAAATCTTATTTAAATAACTTATACAATTATGGAAATATCGCGATTTTAATTTTACGAAGAAATTTTTTAGAACTGTGTTCAAAAAGTGGGCGTGTCCGTTCACCGATTTTGTTTATTTTTACAGCAAAGAGTTAGCTTTATATGTTGAACACTTTCTCTAAATATCGTTCCAATAAGTCAATTTTTACCGGAGTTATGGCATGTAAAGTTTTGTGGAATAATCCCCCATAAAGGGGCGGGGCCACTCCCATTTTCCAAAAATTTTGTGCTTTCGACTTTCTTTGCCCACGAACACTTCAGAGGTGAAATAGAAATGATATACAGCTAGTTTAAGCAAAGTTATAGCATATACAATATATCTATGATCCTTTTCAAAATCTTTCGTATAAAATTGGGCGTGGACCTAACCCGATTTCAATAATTTTTTTTCGAAATATTGCTTGTATTAATATAAATATGTGTGCTGAATTTTGTTTTGCTATCTTGAGCGGTTTTTGATTTATGATAAATAATATTTCCAAACTTGACTATATCAAAAGTGGGCGGTACCACGCCCCTTTTTAAAATTTTTTTCAAAAATGTATTTGTTGCCTTAACGCTAAAGTGCATACCAAATATTATCCTTATAGGTGTATTATGTACTGAATAATCACTCTTTTTGTATTTTCGAAAATATTATATATATAGAAAGAGGGCGTGGCTTTTAACCGATTTTGCCTATTTTCAATAGCGCTCGGAGATAAGTGAAAAGGAACCTACATACCAAATTTCATTGAGATATCTCAAGATTTACTCAAGTTATCGTGTTCACAGACGGACGGACGGACGGACGGACGGACGGACGGACGGACATGGCTCAATCAATTTCTCTTTTCCTCCTGAACATTTTGATATCTATAAGTCAATATCTATCTCGATTCGTTTATGCCGTTACATACTACCGTTAGGCCAATGAAGTTAATATACCTTGTGTGCGAAGCACTACTAGGTATAAAAAGGCAGTAGAGTGTTAACTACTTGCCCGTAAATCTTGCTTGTTTGTTATTCGATTTGCGTAATTTTTGGCAGGAGTATACTACATACTATTGGGAAGTATCTCACAAAATTTCATTGAAATACATTCTTCAAATTCCAAGCAATCGCTTTTGAAAATAGCAGAGCTTTTATGCTAAAAAGTGGGCGGCGCCACGCCTACTTCACCAAAATCCACAAAATTTGTATACAGTTTAGTTTTGGTTAAAAAGCTTATTATGTGTGTAAAATCTTATTTAAATAACTTATACAATTATGGAAATATCGCGATTTTAATTTTACGAAGAAATTTTTTAGAACTGTGTTCAAAAAGTGGGCATGTCCGTTCACCGATTTTGTTTATTTTTACAGCAAAGAGTTAGCTTTATATGTTGAACACTTTCTCTAAATATCGTTCCAATAAGTCAATTTTTACCGGAGTTATGGCATGTAAAGTTTTGTGGAATAATCCCCCATAAAGGGGCGGGGCCACTCCCATTTTCCAAAAATTTTGTGCTTTCGACTTTCTTTGCCCACGAACACTTCAGAGGTGAAATAGAAATGATATACAGCTAGTTTAAGCAAAGTTATAGCATATACAATATATCTATGATCCTTTTCAAAATCTTTCGTATAAAATTGGGCGTGGACCTAACCCGATTTCAATAATTTTTTTTCGAAATATTGCTTGTATTAATATAAATATGTGTGCTGAATTTTGTTTTGCTATCTTGAGCGGTTTTTGATTTATGATAAATAATATTTCCAAACTTGACTATATCAAAAGTGGGCGGTACCACGCCCCTTTTTAAAATTTTTTTCAAAAATGTATTTGTTGCCTTAACGCTAAAGTGCATACCAAATATTATCCTTATAGGTGTATTATGTACTGAATAATCACTCTTTTTGTATTTTCGAAAATATTATATATATAGAAAGAGGGCGTGGCTTTTAACCGATTTTGCCTATTTTCAATAGCGCTCGGAGATAAGTGAAAAGGAACCTACATACCAAATTTCATTGAGATATCTCAAGATTTACTCAAGTTATCGTGTTCACAGACGGACGGACGGACGGACGGACGGACGGACATGGCTCAATCAATTTCTCTTTTCCTCCTGAACATTTTGATATATATAAGTCAATATCTATCTCGATTCGTTTATGCCGTTACATACTACCGTTAGGCCAATGAAGTTAATATACCTTGTGTGCGAAGCACTACTAGGTATAAAAATGAAATGCAACAGAAAGGCTAATTGGGGAAAAATATTCTTAAGGGGCCCATTTTGAGATTTTCATAGCGATATCTTGAAAATGGTTGAAGATAATTCAATGAGTGACTTGATAACCATTTATATATATAACTAAAAATATATCATTCCCACGACAGCCGGTTCTACGTACCGGAATGGCTCGGGGTTTCCCCGACCAAGGGCTGTTATTTCGCTACCCCCCTGCCTAAACCGTCAGTTATGTTCCCCCCCAATAATGTCATCCTCCGAGCAGCTCCTTGCAGCGGGACTGCTCAAGACTCTCCTGATCCGGGCTGGTATTGAATCCAACCCGGGACCAAGAGAATGGATCTGCTGTATATGCTGGAAGAAAATTTATGTGAAACGCTCACACTCAGTACAATGCTCCAATTGCAATAGGTGGTTGCACCTAACAAGTTGCTCCGGACTAAATCCCTCTACCCATAGGCCCGCTAGTTTTTATAGAACTTTTGTGGCCCCTTGCTGTTCACGTCCCACGACGTCCCGTGGCCGTCGTCGATCAAGTATCGCTCCGCCGCATATGTCTGACTCTGTCACCTCAGTCTCCACGACTAGCATTACAAATGCACCTCAGCAAGTTGACCCTCCTAGCGGTCGCTCACGCCCCCAGGCGTCAACATCTCACACAGCAGCTCACAGCTACTCCCTACGTAGCACTTCCCAAGTGGAATTGAGCAATGCCGAGCGTCCGCTATCTCCAGCCCCCTCAGTCAGCCCCTCTTCTTCCAGCATCAGCACGAGTATAAGTCACAACCATCAGCTCCTGGTCCCTTATACTACGTGCACTGTTTGTCGGTTACGATTATACACGCCTGTGTCATCTGCTTATATGCTCTGGACTCGCAAACAGGAACTTATGGACTGATACGTACGTTGCGCCATGCTGTCGAGCTACGCAACCTTCAACGTCATCTGAATCGCCTCTACCTTCTGGTAACGCGATTCCTTCGACTTCAAGAATGCGTCGTAGTGCGCGACCCAGCCTACTACCACCTAGGCATGCGCATCAGTCCCTGACCCCCAGCATCAACTTTACTCCCCCTTCGCACTTCGAAATCCTGCAATTTAATTGCAACGGCCTAACCGGCAAAATAGCTGAGATTACAAACCTCATGAAGCGACACAATATCAAAATCGCTGCTATTCAGGAGACAAAGCTCGGTGGAAGGTCAACTCTTCTGACCTGCAACGGGTACAATGTACACCGTTGTGATCGTGCGAGAGGGCTTGGGGGTGGTCTTGCATTCATCACGCATCAAACTGTGCAGTACCGTCTATTTGAGCCTGACATCGACCCGAGGGACACCACCTTAGAACGTCAAGGTATGGTTGTCCGGTCAGGCGATGTCGACTTGGAAATCATAAACGTATATATACCTCCTGTCACCTGCTGTCCCAGGGATTATCACCCTGACATTCGTGCGTTACTCAGGGGTGAGAACCGTGTTATCCTTGGTGACTTTAACGCACACCACGACCTGTGGCACTCCAGCTTACAGGCCGATGGTAGGGGGCAGGAGCTGGCTGACCAAATAGACGATTCGACGTTCTGCACAGTTAATGGGGATGCCCCCACTAGAGTGGCGCAGGTCTTATAAACTGCGTTGACTGGCGACCGATGCTGACGCTTGCTTCGGATCACCTTCCCATTGTGCTCTCTATCGATCGCCACACCGACTTTGTCACTTCTGACAATCGCACCTTTGTTAACTTTAACAAAGCCGACTGGGAAAGATTCTTAACATCTACAGAGAGCGCCTTCGCTGCTCTCCCCACTCCGTCTGACGTACGAGAAGGGGAAAAGGCGTTTCGTATGGCCCTAGTTTCAGCCTCCCGTCAACACATTCCGTCAGGTAGAATAAAGGAAGTACGTCCATTCTTCCCCGCAGAGGCAGCGGCCCCGCAGAGGCAGCGGCTTTCTGCCGACAGTTTTTAATGCATCCTCCGTTGGACAAAGAAATTCGCCGAGCCACCAGGGAAGCGCATAAACCCAAAAACAGCGATGCGCCCATTGCCATCTCCACAACCGAAGTACAAGAGGCAATACGGAGATCTAAGAACACCAAGTACATAGGCCCCGATGGCATCTCCATGCTGATGCTAAAACACCTTGGCGACGAAGGCATAAGATATTTAACACACATTTTCAACCTTTCCTTGTCCACCTTTGTCATTCCTGAAAGATAGAGACAGGCAAAGGTGGTCCCACTATTAAAGCCTTGCAAGCCAGCTGCCGTAGGGGAGTCATATCGCCCGATATCACTTCTCTCGCCAGTAGTGAAAGTGTTGGAATCCATCTTATTACCATATTTCACCGCTAATTTGCCACTCGCCGAACATCAGCATGGTTTCCACAAAAACCACAGCACTACCACCGCGCTGAACGCCATTACCACTCAGATAGGGGACGGACTAAACCAAAAGCGTCCAAACCACAGGACAGTGCTAGTTGCGCTTGATTTGGCCAAAGCCTTTGACACGGTCAATCATGCTCGACTATTGAAAGACCTGGAAGATTCGTCCCTTCCCCCCTGTCTTAAACGTTGGACTGCCAATTATCTGAGTGGTCGTCAATCGTCGGTAGAATTCAGAGGCGCCCGATCAAAACCCAGAATAGTTAAACAAGGGGTGCCACAGGGTGGTGTCCTATCCCCGTTTCTATTTAACTATTATATATCGAAACTTCCCCCCCCCACCAGAGGGTGTCTCGATCGTCTCTTACGCCGATGATTGTACGATTCTGGCAACGGGCCCCTCCGTTGAAGAACTCTAAACTCGAACCTCCCAGCCGTGTCGGAATTTTTCGCTGGTAGAAACCTGGCATTGTCACCGAATAAGTCCTCGGCTACCTTATTTACGACGTGGACAACGCAAGTGAACATGGAATTAGACGTCTACGTTGATAGTGTTAAGCTACCAACTGTCTCACACCCCAAAATCTTAGGGGTAACGTTTGATAACATGTTCAAATACGGCGCTCATGTTACCGCAATTGTCAATAAAGTCCAAAGCCGTAACAAAATCCTCAAGTCGCTAGCTGGCAGCACTTGGGGCAAAGACAAAGAAACGTTACTAGCTACATACAAAGCAATTGGTCAGCCGGTACTGAGCTACGCGACGCCTATATGGTCGTCGGGGCTGGCTGACACACACTGGACGAGGCTTCAGGTCTGCCAGAATACCGCCCTTCGAACCGCCACTGGGTGTCTTCTTATGTCTCCTGAGCACCACCTTCACAATGAAGCGAAAATGCTCGCCGTTAAAGAGCATAGCGAAATGCTGACCAGGCAATTCCTATTCAACTGTTGCAAACCGCAGCACCCGAACGGACGCCTGGTCAACGAAAATCCGCCCCTCAGGAGGATAAGAAGCCACCTACGCAAACACTTCGATGAGATCCGGCACCTGATTTCCACGCCTAAGGTGCACCGGCAGGCCCTCACCCTTATCCACACCGATTCGGTAAATTTCTATGTCAGCTCTATTCCAGCGAACGCCGTTCTTCAGGCAACAACTCCACCCGTTGCAGAAGAGGAGCGCGGGCTGCCTAGGGAGACTAGAGTGATGCTGGCCCTACTCCGGTCTGGATATTGTAATAGGTTAAACTCTTACCTATCCAGACTGAACCCCGACTTGCCTAATGTTTGTCCGGCATGTGGCTTGTCCCCCCATAATACTAACCACCTTTTCGTCTGCTCAGCTGAGCCTACTCTTCTAACACCCATATCCCTCTGGTCCGCCCCTGTCGAAGCCGCTAGGTTTCTAGGACTTCCGTTAGAAGAGCCTGATGACAATATTGGGTAGATACTGATTACCTAGGCAGGGCTACGTGGCGTTACAACAACAACAACTAAAAATATACTAACTTTAACATATGTTTGTAACGGGGTATTTTCGGAACCTGAAAAGCAAAAAGAATAAAACTCTAGAGCCGGAGTCGTGTAGGTGTGCCATGTGATATAGTTCTTAAAATTTTTGAAAGTGGGCGTAATCGGTATGTAAACACGCCTCCTTTCATATAAAAAACATATAATTCAAAATGTCTCCTTCGATTATTCAATACCTAATACATAGTACATTACATACAAAGACAAAAGGTTGCTATTTGGATGATCTGTGGATTGTATTGTTAGGGAAATTTGGTCAAATGTGATGGAATTCTAATCTGGAAAATGAGATTTGTATAGAAAAAAGCGCCAAATTCGCAATTTTTATCTCAAACTACATAAAATAATTTTTTATCTCAAACTATAACAAAAAATTTAATTATGTATAATAATTCATCTCACTTGTTGGCGTTTTTAAGGTAGGGCATTCTAATTTTAAGGTAGGGCATTGCCCCTCAATGCCCTCCCATGGCTACGGGCCTGCTTGCGCTGTTACATTACATACGTATATGTTGCTATGTTGCTTATTCGAACTCAACATATTCTAAAAATTTTCTTTAATATTATAAAAATAATCAAATCAATTTTTTTTGTAAGATGGAACAAATGACAAATGATGTGAATGACGGAAAACACAGTTTATGTCATAGTGGAAATACCTTGATTTTCTTGTACCATGGTTTAGTTTAAAATATGTTTTAAAACATTTACAGAAATGGTTGTTGGGTTGTCACGTTAGCTGGCGAATTCAAATTTTGAGCAAGGCGGGTATAGAGGGGGAGACGGCCCGGGGGTCGGCTACCTAGGCTTGGTCTGTATGTGATAAACTTTTTGTTTCTTTATTGAATAATAATAAATGAAATAAACCTAAATCATTTTTCTTTTATTACTATTTAAGTTCTCACTATTATTGGCATAAAAAAACGTGGTGTCCTTTCAAAAGAAAAGGTTCTTATTTTTGGTATTTTTTCCTAGGTTTTGATACATTTATTTTGCGTCCCCACCGGAGACAAATGAAACTTCAATTTTGTAATTTCTAGATTACACTCAAAATGGAAAAAATTTGGATCCCACCGAAAATATTTTCTGGATCCGCGCCTGGCTAGGCGAATAGTGATTTTGACAGTAAAATATGACAAACAAGTACCAAAAAACACTAACAAAATACATGGGAATAGTTGTTGTTGGCCTAACGAGACGACCAGTATAATTGGGCCATGCAAGAGATATAATAAAATAACATTTAAGTTCATATAAAAATTGGATTTATTCAACATGGAGAACGGAACGTCAAAATTTCTTGGCTGTTCATTACAATTTCATGGTCAAGAAATAATCGAAAATATTTCTTGAGCATTTTCATTTCAACAGCATACCTACCGGGCTTTTACTTTTAAACTTTTATCCCCGGAAAAGTATATGTAAGTACAATTTAATTGTTTTTTTCTCTGATAATTCAATACGACTTCGTTGTGTACTGCTTGGTAATTTTTGGTAAGTTTTTTTAACTTCTTGGTGATTTTTTTGATTAAACTTGTGGCAACCGTGACTACAATAACGAGAGACACTCATTTTTATGATGTTTGACCCCGCTGTATTCATAACTCGAAAAACGTTTAATTTGAATTTCAACAGACTTGAGTTCGGATGACTCTTGCTGTTTTTAACATGCTAAGGTGATCTTATGAAGAGCAAGTCTGATAATTTTGCGCGAGTTTCTTAAAGCGCCAAATGAGTGAACCGTTGCAGGAATTTAGTTGTGCCCTCTCAGACTTGCTCTGATAATTGATTAGCGACTACCAATAACTTCTCTCAGTGTGACATATTATTTAATTTTATTCTTTCGTTTTTTCATTATTGCTATTAATGCTTATTTCTTAACAGGGGTTTTAAAAGTGAATAGAGTAATTATTCTAGTACAGATGTATATATTTTAATTTTCGGAAATTTCGGGGGGGGGGTTTGAACATCCGAAACCCCTCCCCCCCTGAAGACGCGCCTGCCTGTGACTAAACATTCCAAAAGTTATCCCCAATAATTTTTCAAAGAAATTTCAAATATACAGACACAACTTATCTAGAGTTTTATTAAAGATATGCTGATACCCACACAGGACGGCAGTGTACCTACATATGCAATTGATTTTTGATTTAGCTGAAATTGAAAAAAAATGAACAAAAATTTTAGAGGGACGCTTATGACACTAGGTATTTTTCTTGTATTTAATGCTTGAAATACTGACGAAAACTTATCGAAAATCAGATTACAAAAACTATTTCGCAAAATAAACATATGGCATTTACGAATGTTACTCGACCAAGTTAACCGATTCAGGTATTTGTTATCGGTGAGGGAAACTGAGTTGCCACATGGTACACAATGCAACTAATATAATAATTTCGACATCGATTATAAAAGAAATAAAAACTTTCTTCATTTTACAATACAATTTGTCCAAATAAATTTGTAGCGAAAAAAGAGCAAAAAATGAAAAGAAAGAACCAGAAAAAGAACTAGGAGCTAAAACAGCATTTTAGAGCTAAACGCCAAGATCTAGCTCTAAAAGCACCAAAATGGCAACACTGAATGTGTACAACCAAAAAAAATTTCTGGGGTATAGTTTTAGGCATCAAAGTATGCAGTTTCAGAAAAGTTAAAGAACATTTAAATTTATGATGTATGGGTCTAGGCATCTGTTTCAGCAAATATGTTTATCTTAGGGAAAAATGTATGCGAATGCAAATCTAAATTAAGACCCACCCCAAGGCTAATTCCTGCGCACGGCCCTGGTGTATATGCATATGAACGTTGAATTTATGTATAGCAATGTGTATATGCATATGAACGTTGAAACTTGCAAGCGGCAAATGGTAAAATATCAGTGTAGATAAATTAATATTGTTGTCAGTGTTCAAGCACAGTGAATAGTAGTAATAAGAAGTTAGTAGGTACTATACTACTAACTATGTATAATGCGCTTATGACTAAACATACTCTGCCCGTTGGAAGCCTTAGGCTTTCAAGATATTGTCGTCAATTGGAAGTAGACATAGCTTTGACACACATCGCTTGTAAATGCCATTTGCAGTTTTTAGAACGGCTACTCGTACCACCTGGTCCTTTCCCATAATTGTTTCAATGACTCTGGCCAGCGGCCATTTTAACGGCGGATTGTTCTCGTCCTTTATTAAGACCACATCCCCAGGCCGTAGATTGGATGCCGATGAGTTCCACTGTTGGCGTTGCTGAAGAAGCGTTAAATATTCGCAATGCCACTTCTTCCAAAACTATTGTTGTATGAAACACACACGCTGCCATCTACCAGGTGTCAATACCTCAATGTAGTCAGGGTTCTCTGAAATGGGACGTGAATTTATAATAGCAGATATCTGGCACACAAGTGTGCGAAGCTCATCGAAATTTAAATTTGAAAGGCCAACAACTCGATGATACTTGGCCATTTTTACTGCGGCTTCCCATAAACCGCCGAAGTGAGGAGAGCGAGCTGGTATGAACTTCCATTGAATTCCATCGTTGGCACACTGCTCGTGAATCGCTATCGAATGCTTTTGATCGAAGAATGGTTTTTTCAGGTCCGATAGCTCATTTTTAGGTCCAACAAAATTAGTAGCGTTGCCCGACCATATGATTTGCGGTTTACCACGTGTTGAAATAAATCTCTTTAGGGCTGCGAGGAATGATGAGGTTGCCAAATCTTTTACCAGCTCCATGTGAACGGCCTTGGTTGAAAAGCAAATGAATATGGAAATGTAGCATTTTATTGGCGATCGATTTTGTACATCAGATTTGTAGAAAAACGGTCCACAAAAGTCAACTCCGGTGGTTAAAAATGCTCGATTGCATTGCACTCTTGCGGCTGGTAAAGTTCCCATTAAATGCTCCATAGTCTTAGGCTTAGAACGCATTTGTTAATAACTTGACTTACGGTTTTACGTCCGTCAATAGGCCAATATTGAAGACGAATAGATGCTAATAACGATTGTGGCCCAGCATGTAGTAGTCTTCTATGAAAGCTGTTGATGATTGCGTCAGTTACAGTATGACGTTTCGGCAAGATAATTGGGTGTTTCGATGAAAAATCCAAAGTCGAATTTTGAAGCCTTCCACTGACTCTAAGTAATCCATGATCGTCTAAAAAGGGATTCAGTGAACGAACTTCCGACGAAGTCTTTATTGCCTTCCCAGCTTCGTTAGCTTTATATTCTTCTCGAAGATGCGTCCTCTGAATCATTCGAATAAGTAAAAAGGTGCCTTGTTGTAATTCCATTGTACTGAGTAATCCAGTCGTTCTTGTTTTAGATGGCCTAGAAAACCGATAAATGTATGCATATACTCTCTGTAATTTTTCAAATGAGTTAACCAATTTGCAATTTAATGAAATATCACAAACGCTCTCTTTCGAGATTCTGGTAAATCCTTCATTGGCAGAAGTGGATACTGTGGCCAATTTTGTTGATCATCACTAAGATACGCTGGACCGAACTTCCACAAGGGCATGTCCAAAAGTTCCTTCGGGCTAGCCCCCCTTGAGAGTATATCTGCTGGATTGGAATGGGTCGGAACGTAATTCCAACTCGTACCTTTGGTTAACATTTGAATTGTGTTAACCCATATCGTCCCATTGATCGAATAATCGAACAGTAATTTTTACTGCTTTTTGCAATTTTTCCAGGGGTTTTCTTTAAAGGTGAGATACTAAATTATGACGTCTTATGTTGGTTTGGAGTGTTTTCTACATAATTACGAACAATTATTTTTTCTGACCATCACCCAGTCTTTTCACAGAACATAATAAAAACTCACTAATTTTAGCATGTTTTAAAAATTATTATTTAAACTAAAAAGAATTAGAAAATATGAAAACCTGGTATAAGGTTTTGATGCGTATGAACTGAAGTTTTCGTTTTGATAGTTTTCGTGTTTGCAAATTTAACAAGTAAGGAAGTCTAAGTTCGGGTGAACCGAACATTAAATACCCAGCGTTAGTTTTTAGAAAAAGGGGGCGTGGTTTTCATCCGATTTCGCCCAACCAATCTATGCCGAGCCTAAACAATAGCGAATTTGGTGGGAGCGGCCACGCTCCTTGCTTATAAAGCTTTAACCGCTTACATGAGCTAAAAGTACTGAATCGATCTTTTCAAGGGTTATACCATGTCCTATATATAACTTTGGAGAAAAAGGCGTGCCATGCCCATAACTTTTAACGTATTTTGTGAAATTTTTCGATGTACGGATATATGTGTCCATTAATCAATATTTACATAATTTTAAAAAAGTGGGTGGTGGCACGCCCACGGATTTTATTATGTTGTTTGTCCCTATTGAAGATCAGTTTTCATTGCAGATCTTTATGATACTTTCACAGTGGCTTGTTAATAGTGAAATGTTGATATTTTGTTTATTCACTTGTGGGCGGTGCCACGCCCATTTTCCAAAATATTACCAAAAAACCTTTAAACATCACAAATAACATCATCAGGTGAATGAGTGTACTAAATTTTAGCATTATATCTGTATCAGTTAAACAGATATTGCATATTCCGGTTTCCTAACTCTCGTTTAGAGAACTTTAGTCCAAAAAGGGGCGTGGTCGTTCACCGATTTTTCTTATTTTCTGTGGTAGTACTCTACATAAACATAACATACCTGGAACCTAGTTTCGTAAACCTATCTCAGATCGTTCTGAAGTTATTAGCAGTCGAATTTGAAAATTGCTTGACTCATAAGTGGGCGGTGCCACGCCCACTTTCCAAAATTTTGCAAAAATAATGTAAAGAATATGAAAATTGATGTATGTACAAAATTATATTATTATAGCGGTATCAGTTAATTAGATATGGACTTTTCAATATTTCCACCTCCTTTCAATATAACTTTTATAAAAAAGTAGGCGTGGTCGCCAAGCGATTTCGTTTATTTTCTATATCTGAATCTAACACAACAATAGTATGCCCTCTACAAAATTTCGTTATACTAGCATAAACTGTTCTCAAGTTATTAGGAGTCAAAATTTTAAAATTTCTTCAAATATATGGGGGCGGTGCCACGCCCCTTTTCAAAAAATTTGGTAAAATCCGCCTAAGAACATATAAATCAATACATATTGCAAATTTTATCATTGTAGCTGCTTCTGATATTGAATTAACCCGTTTTATACGTTATCGAAAAAGGGGGCGTGGTTATCATCCGATTTCGCCCATTTTCAATAGCAACCTACCTTGGCCAGAAAGTAACCTGTATGCAAAATTTCATGCAAATATCTCAATTTTTACTCAAGTTATCGTGTACACGGACGGACAGACGGACAGACGGACGGACATGCCTTAATCAATTCCTCTTTTCAACCTAAGAACTTTCATATATGGAACTCTATATCTAACTCGATTATTTTGTGCCGTTACATAGTACCGTTATGTGGACAAAATTAATATAAGTACCCTTGTACTAGTACTAGTACGCTGGGTATAAAAAAACAGCCCCTGTATGTATGTGAAGTTAGGTGTTCGATTAATCGAACGCTGGGCACAATTCAGCATTTTTTTTCCTCTTTGAATTCGGTTGCAATTTGAAATGTATTTACCGTTTGTTCAATTGCGTAGATATATTTTAGTCGGAATAACTATAAGCACATGTTCAAGTTTAGTCTGAATAAGTGTGCGGTTCAGTGAACTTGTTTAGTCGAAGCAATTTGTAATTAGAAAGTGGTATATTGTGTGATTGAAAAATGGAAAAACAGTGTGCTAGATCTCTTAGTCGTCGAGCTCTTGCTAAAGCTGAAATGATGGCTATTATTGAAGACTGGAGTGACGATGTAACTGAAATTGCTACAGTTACAATTGTACCACCGGAAAAAGTTGACGAAAATACTGATGAAGAAGATTTTGATGATGATGTAATAACTATGCGTGAAGTAAGTGTGACCCTTACAACTTCTCTGACGAGCCTTGAATTATTCGAATAATTTTTTTTTATTTTGTTCAAATATTAAATAATCTATTTAATAGTGCGAAGATATAGTGGAATGTGTTGGAACGTTTGAGCTAGACGCGATTGAAAAAACTACAGGAGACTGTATACATCAAAATGACCATATCGAAGAAAACAACGTCATTGGTACCGAAATTTCGTCAGATACAACATCACCTGTCATAGAAAATCCCACCAAAAAGCAGCGCATTGAGACAAATGCAACACCAGTTAAAAAATATAAGCCCTTATCAACTTTTAGTAAGCCCAAGTGGGGGCAGAGAAAAAACCGTGACGGGACATTCGAATATGATATTTCCCCTACAACCGAGCCATTGGATGATGTTAAAAAAAACTTGGCAGAAAGCTTCCAAAACAAAACCACATTGGAATTGTTTTCACTCTTTTTTGATAACGAAGTCCTTGACATGATTATCGAAGAAACAAATAGATATGCTCAGCAGAAAAACCCTTTCGCATTGATCAAGTTGCTTTGAAGCGATTTCTTGGTATTTTCATTTTATCAGGATATCATACTTTGCCGACAACTCGTGACTATTGGTCAACAAACCCAACATTAGGCGTACCTATCGGGAAAGTATGCATGTCCAGGAATCGTTTTCAAGATATCAAAAGGTTCATCCATTTCGGAAACAACTACAATCTTGATTCAACAGATAGACTGGCTAAGGTACTTTAATCAATTTTTTTTCATTTTGTATGATTTACTTATAGACTGTATTCGGTTTACTTAGGTAAGACCATTGTATGAAGTTATGAACGCAAAATTTATGCAATTTGGTGTTTGGGAGGAGACGCTTTCAATCGATGAACAAATGGTTCCATACTTTGGGCGTCATTCTTGCAAAATGTTCATACGTGGGAAACCCATTCGTTTCGGCTACAAATTGTGGTGTCTTTGTTCGGCTTCTGGCTACCTTTATACTTGTACACCATATGCTGGAGCAGCCGATAAATACGACAAACGGCTTAGATTGGGAGCGGATGTGGTTTTACGGTTGCTGGAAAATGTTGTGTATCCAAGTCGTCATATGGTATATTTTGACAATTTTTTTACGTCCTGCTACTTAATGTGCCTATTATCTGAGAAAAGACTCTGCGCAACTGGCACCGTACGGGGAAATCGCATTGGAGGTGCACAACTTAAAACTGGAAGGCAATTGGAGAGGGGCAATCATGACTACCAATTTGATAGCAACAACAAGATTTTGGTTTGTCGTTGGCAGGACAATAGCGAGGTTACGATTGCCACAAACTTCGAGCAAATCATGCCAATGGTGCCTGTAAAAAGGTGGAAGAAGCAAAAAGTAAGCGCTTGTTTGGAAATTCTTCAACCTGGAGGATATGCAAACTACAACCAGCCGCAGCTAATTAAAAATTACTAGTATATCCCGTGGTCGAAATTCGACCACCTTAAATTAGTTTAACTTATTAAATCCTCTGTTCGCATTTTTCTCCAGTACCTAATGCCATTTTTATTGCTGAAAATAATTATTTATAGTTGAGTTATTGAGAGTCGCTTTCATAAAAGCGGGTTTACTCTGAAGACGGGTAATTTGCCAAGTAACCAAAAAAAATCCGTCCATTAAAGACCAGTAATCATTAATAGGAGATGGCAAAAACGGTACTTAGTAATGTTTGAAAGTCCACCATCAGACCCACCACTCCTTTCATATTGCGTCAATATTTCAATAAACAAAATTAAATTTCATTGACATATACCAACAACATAGTTAGACTTATAATATATATAATGGTCACATAGAATGATGCCATATCGAACAAAATTGGCCATATGGATTGAAACGAATGAAAGTTCATTTTGAGATTCCGTTAACTTCTTAATATTAGCCGGTTTCCAAATTGTGTTTTTTTTTTTGGTGATACAGACTGTTTTCTCAATTTTTCCTTTAGTTGTGGATTTTTTGAAGTCCGTTTAGAGGGAGAATGTTACAACTTACTCATATGATGGTTTTCTGGTTTCTTTCGTCAAATTCAACTCGGAAATATGTAAGGATTCCGATTATATGTCGACTCTTTTACAAATTAAAATTTTTAGGAAGAAAATAGTTGATGTCTTTAGGAAAATTAACGCGATTTCAAACTATTACATGAATATAAAATTGAAGAAGCTACAAACTGTGTTTTTACTTTTTGTATATTAAATATGATATATTTCTTAAAAAATATATATTGATAAATTGAAATAATTGTTTAGCTTTTTTTTCAAAAAAATTGTTTTTTTTCACTCGAAGATAGATGTCATAAACAGAAAAATATTGAAATATTGGGTTATATGTCGACTCTTTTACAAATAAAAATTTTTAGGAAGAAAATAGTTGATGTCTTTAGGAAAATTAACGCGATTTCTAATTATTTCGTAAGTGTAAAATTGAAGAAGGTACAAACTGTGTTTTTACTTTTTCAATATTAAATATGATATATTTCTTAAAAAATATAAATTGATAAATTGGAATAATTTTTTATATTTTTTCCAAAAATTTGGGTTTTTCACTCCAAGATAGATGTCATAAACAAAATAAACAGAAAAATATTGGATTACAAATATAATAAATTAAAAAAAAAAATATAATAAAAAGTTGTCGTATATTTTAAGGCAAATTCAATTTAGTAAAAAAAAAAAAAACTTAACCTGCCCTGAACACGTCCTTGAACCTACGAACGCACGCATCATAGGCGGCACGCTCACCAGCTGCGCCACTGCCGTATGTACAACAAAACAGTCAGATACTGTACTTAACAGCTTTGGGGTTTGGTGAAAACTTTGATGAATTATTACAAATTAATGAAGCATTTTTTGTTAAATATAATATGCCTATGCAAAGCTCCTGGCCCATGAAAACATATCAAAATATATAATAATTGGAGTTATGCATTTTTTTATGAGATACACTCTGGCAATTGATTGTATGGAAAAAATGTTAGCCTATTAATATATAGATAATGGTCACATAGAATGATGCCATATCGAACAAAATTGGCCATATGGATTGAAACGAATGAAAGTTCATTTTGAGATTCCGTTAACTTCTTAATATTAGCCGGTTTCCAAATTGTGTTTTTTTTTTTGGTGATACAGACTGTTTTCTCAATTTTTCCTTTAGTTGTGGATTTTTTGAAGTCCGTTTAGAGGGAGAATGTTACAACTTACTCATATGATGGTTTTCTGGTTTCTTTCGTCAAATTCAACTCGGAAATATGTAAGGATTCCGATTATATGTCGACTCTTTTACAAATTAAAATTTTTAGGAAGAAAATAGTTGATGTCTTTAGGAAAATTAACGCGATTTCAAACTATTACATGAATATAAAATTGAAGAAGCTACAAACTGTGTTTTTACTTTTTGTATATTAAATATGATATATTTCTTAAAAAATATATATTGATAAATTGAAATAATTGTTTAGCTTTTTTTTCAAAAAAATTGTTTTTTTTTCACTCGAAGATAGATGTCATAAACAGAAAAATATTGAAATATTGGGTTATATGTCGACTCTTTTACAAATAAAAATTTTTAGGAAGAAAATAGTTGATGTCTTTAGGAAAATTAACGCGATTTCTAATTATTTCGTAAGTGTAAAATTGAAGAAGGTACAAACTGTGTTTTTACTTTTTCAATATTAAATATGATATATTTCTTAAAAAATATAAATTGATAAATTGGAATAATTTTTTATATTTTTTCCAAAAATTTGGGTTTTTCACTCCAAGATAGATGTCATAAACAAAATAAACAGAAAAATATTGGATTACAAATATAATAAATTAAAAAAAAAAATATAATAAAAAGTTGTCGTATATTTTAAGGCAAATTCAATTTAGTAAAAAAAAAAAAAACTTAACCTGCCCTGAACACGTCCTTGAACCTACGAACGCACGCATCATAGGCGGCACGCTCACCAGCTGCGCCACTGCCGTATGTACAACAAAACAGTCAGATACTGTACTTAACAGCTTTGGGGTTTGGTGAAAACTTTGATGAATTATTACAAATTAATGAAGCATTTTTTGTTAAATATAATATGCCTATGCAAAGCTCCTGGCCCATGAAAACATATCAAAATATATAATAATTGGAGTTATGCATTTTTTTATGAGATACACTCTGGCAATTGATTGTATGGAAAAAATGTTAGAATATTAATATATAGATAATATGGGTATGGGTGGAGTGGATCTTCACGACAATGCAGAAGACGAAGAAAGTGGCCTTGATTATTTCCCAGGATCTTCAAAGTATAGTCATCCTAAAAATATCCCGAAACTTGCCGGACAGCACCTCATTGCGAAAATCGAAAATAATAAAAAATGGAGATGCAAATTGTGCCACAAGCCTAGTTCTTTCATATGCAAGAGATGTAACATTGCACTACACACCCATTGTTTTGAGTCATATCATTTTTTTTTTTTTTTTTTTAAATTTGTTTATTTATTTCGATGTTGATGAACTTATATACTAAAATAAACAATAGTTTTGATTTAATATTATAATTATACAATGACTCTAGACGAGTTCTCATGTACTTGGCGAGCTATATGTGATATAATATAACATTTTATTAGTTGATATCACTTATGTGTAACCGCTTTAATTGAAGCTTATATAAACCATGTTTGTGTTGCAAAGAAAAAACTTTAAAAAACAGTGCCTGATTAAATATTTATAATAAAAGATAAAATTAAGAAAGGAAAGTTATGTCGGATGTCCGGCATGAGCAGGTGTTGTGTTTATGTGTGATTTAGCCACCAGCATTGTTTTATGATGGAAGATGCTTCTAGTTTGTCCCTGGAAGAGATATATGTGTTAAAACGTTTGTAATATATTAACTTGTTTTGTTCTTTTAAAAGTTATTTAATAAATCGTTACCATGAAATAATTTAGTTTTTTACTTAGCTAAATCCATAAGCAGATGAAAAAAAAAAAAAAAAAACACCTACTTGTGCCCAGTGTTCGATAAATCGAAAACCTCGTATCTCGAAAACTAAAATTCATAAAAAAATGTTGGCCACAAATATGGATTCAGCGACCCATTTTTACCCTAATCTACAAGTTTCATTCAAATACGCTAAAAAAAATTTTGCTTGGGATCATATGGGTTAATACGATTTGCGACGAAATCATTGTTGTTGTTGTGGCCAGTACACTCCTAGTTGTCATCGGGCTCTTCTAACGGAAGTCCAAGGAAACGCGCTGTTTCAACAGGGTTGGACCAGAGTGATAGGGGGGTTAGAAGAGTATGTTCCGAAGAACACGAAAAGAGATGTTGCGTGTCATGGGGGGCCATACCGCATGCAGGGCATGTGTTCGGTATGGTAGGGTTCAGTCTGGACAAATAGGAGTTCAACCTATTGCAATATCCAGACCGAAGTTGAGCCAGCATGACTCTAGTCTCCCTCGGAAGGACACGTTCTTCCTCAGCAAGAACGGGTGGTTGGGCACCAATAACGGGGTTCACAAGCCGGGATCTGCGGGATCTGTCCACCGACTCAGTGTGGAGGTCCTTTAGGGCCCGCCTATGGTCCCGCAGATCAAACGGCAACGAGATGTGATGCCGCATCTCATCATAATGCTTTCGGAGATGTTTCTTTATGTCTCTGGGGGGCGGAGTTTCATCCAATAGCTGTCGATTTGGATGACTGGGTCTATGACATTTCAAAAGGAACTTCTTCTTCTTCTTTAAATGGCCATCTAACCGCCTGAGCGATTTTGACCGTCCAACATAGCTCGCCAGTCATTTCTTCTTTGCGCCAACTGGCGCCAATTGGAGACCCCACGAGATCGCAGGTCGGTCTCCACTTGGTCCTTCCATCGGAGTGGTGGTCTTCCTCTTCCTCTGCTTCCACCGGCGGGTGCCGATAAGTATACCTTCTGGGCTGGAGCGTCTTCGTTCATTCGCACGACGTGGCCTAGCCAGCGAAGCCGCTGTGTTTTAATGCGCTGTACTATGTCGACGTCTGCGTAAAGCTCATACAACTCATCATTAAATCTTCTTCGGTACTCGCCGTCGCCAACGCGTAGAGGCCCATAAATCTTTCGCAGAACTTTTCTCTCGAATACTCCCAATGCAGCCTCGTCAGATGTTGTTAGTGTCCACGCCTCTGCACCATATAGCAGGACGGGAGCGATGAGTGACTTGTAGAGTGTGATTTTCGTGCGTCGAGAGAGGACTTTACTTTTCAATTGCCTACTCAGTCCAAAGTAGCATTTATTTGCAAGAGCAATTCTTCGTTGGATTTCTAGGCTGGCATTATTGTTGGAGTTTATGCTGGATCCAAGGTAAACGAAGTCCTTCACTATTTCGAACTTTTTGGTGCCAGCAGTGGCGTGGGTGCCAAGGCGCGAATGCGCTGACTCTTTGCTTGATGACAGCATGTACTTCGTTTTGCCTTCGTTCACCACCAAACCCATTTTTTCCGCTTCTTTTTCTAGTTTGGAGTACGCAGAGGTTACGGCACGGTTGTTAAGGCCGATAATGTCAATGTCGTCAGCATATGCTAACAGTTGCACGCTTTTATAGAATATTGTTCCAGCGCGGTTGAGTTCTGCAGATTGTATTATTTTCTCCAACATCAAATTAAAGAAATCGCACGATAGGGGGTCACCTTGTCTGAAACCTCGTTTAGTTTCAAACGGCTCGGAGAGGTCCTTCCCAATTCTGACTGAGCTGGTGGTGTTGCTCAATGTCATTTTGCAAAGCCGTATAAGTTTTGCGGGGAAACCAAATTCAGACATAGCGGCATATAGGCAGCTCCTTTCCGTGCTATCGAAAGCGGCTTTAAAATCAACAAAGAGGTGGTGTGTGTCGATTCTTTTCTCACGGGTTTTCTCCAGGATTTGACGTATTGTAAAAATCTGGTCGATGGTAGATTTTCCAGGTCTGAAGCCACACTGATAAGGTCCAATCAGTCTGTTCACGTCAGGCTTCAATCGTTCGCACAATACGCTTGACAAGACCTTATATGCGATATTCAAAAGGCTGATTCCGCGGTAGTTGGTGCAGTTTGCAGGATCACCTTTTTTGTGGATTGGGCAAAGAACACTTAGATTCCAATCTTCGGGCATGCATTCATCCGACCATATTCTGCACAGAAGCTGGTGCATACGCCTTACCAGCTCCTCGCCGCCATGCTTGAATAGCTCAGCAGGCAAACCATCAGCGCCAGCTGCTTTATTGTTTTTTAACCGGGATATTGCTATTCGCACCTCATTATAGTCGGGTTCTGGGACGTCAATTTCGTCGTCTTCGATTGTGGGTTCGGGTTCGAGCTCTTCTCTGGTTTCTTGCTCAATTTCTCCATTTAAAAGGGCAGAGAAGTGATCCCTCCATATCTCTAGTATTCTCTGAACATCAGTCACCAGGTCGCCGTTCTCGTTCTTACAGGAATTTGCCCCGGGCTTGAAACCTTCCGTCATTCGTCGAATTTTTTGATAGAATTTTCGGGCATTATTCCCATTGGCTAGCATCTCAAGCTCATTGATTTCACGCTTTTCTGCCTCTCTTTTTTTTGCCCGGAAAAGTCGCCTCGCTTCCCTTTTCAACTCGCGGTAGTGTTCACACACACTCCTTGTTGCACTCGATCTTAGCGTTGCCTTGTAGGCTTCGTTCTTTCTTTTCGTTGCAGCTCGGCACTCTTCATCATCGTACCAGTTGTTTCTTCTCGTTCGCCGGAATCCAATTACTTCTTCGGCTGCGGTACGGAGTGCTCCTGTGATGTGCTCCCACTGCTCATGCATTCCACTGGGTTGAATTGTGCTCTCAGAGAGCAGGTGTGAGAGTCGGTCTGCAAAATCATTGGCGGTCTGTTGCGATTGCAGCTTTTCGACGTCCAGCTTTCCTTGCGTTTTCTGTTGCACCTGTTTTGTCGTACAGAGGCGGGTACGAATCTTAGCTGCTACTAGGTAGTGATCGGAGTCGATGTTTGGACCTCTTATTGTGCGAACATCTAAAACGCTAGAAGCATGCCGTCCGTCTATCACAATGTGGTCGATTTGGTTTCGCGTTCTTCGATCGGGAGACAGCCATGTAGCCTGATGGATCTTCTTGTGCATAAACCTGGTGCTGGCAATGACCATGTTTCGGGCACCGGCGAAGTCGATCAGCCTGTATCCATTTGGCGAAGTCTGGTCGTGCAGGCTGAACTTCCCGACTGTGGGACCAAATACACCCTCTTTGCCCACCCTGGCGTTAAAGTCACCAAGCACGACTTTGATGTCATGACGGGGGCAGCGCTCGTAAGTTTCCTCCAGGCGCTCGTAGAATGCATCCTTTTCCACGTCGTCTTTCTCTTCCGTCGGAGCGTGGGCGCAGATAAACGAGATGTTAAAGAATCGTACTTTTACGCGGATTGTAGCGAGACGCTCATTCACGGGTGTGAACGACAGTACTCGATTACGGAGTCTCTCTCCCACCACAAATCCCACGCCAAATCTGCGCTTGTCGACATGCCCACTCCAGTAAATGTTGCAAGGTGGTTTGTTCATATTACCTTGCCCCGTCCATCGCATCTCCTGTATGGCGGTGATGTCAGCTTTAGCCTTCCTCAGGGCCTCAACCAACCTTCCCCATTGAGGGACCGGACATTCCAGGTGCATGCCCTTAAATCGTAGTCCTTGTTTCGTTTGCGTGTGTCGTCATCTAAAAAGGGGGTTCTCATATCCGAGGCTTTTTTGAATTTCATTGGTACGTTGTTTTATGTGGTGGGTCCCAAACCCAACGCACAACCCGTTCCACGGGAGGTTGTAATTTAAGTGCACGTTTATATAGCGAGCCGCTTGATCCAAGACAGACGCCCGCTTACAGCCGCACCACTAGGTGATCAGACGCTGCTTGTAAACCCCTGATAAGCCCTTAAACCGATTATGTCGGAGTGGCCTTGCCAGGTTGTCGCCTTCTCACGTTTAGCTCACCACCAAACGGGTGTTCGGTGGCTACCCAGAGGATACTTGGACGCAAGCGCCCGGAAGTAGTGAGCTGCTTGGACCGCATGCAAAAGAATCGCTCTGGCCATTCCCAAGTGAATGGCGATCAGAAACTTTCCCCACTTACGTGGACTTCTACACGCGGACCCATCCTCCCCAAAAGGAACTGCCTACTTAAAAGTTCCGCATGCTCGCGAACGTTGAGCATTTTAGCCTCTTGGTGAAGGTGAGACTCAGGAGACATAAGCAAACAGCCCGTTGCGGTGTTTTGGCAGACCTGCAATTTCCTCCAGTTGGTGTCGTGATGGTTTGGTGACCATATGGGCGCAGCATAATCAATAACCGGTCGGCCAATAGCCTTATAGGTGACCAGCAACGTCTCTTTGTCTTTGCCCCAAGTACTGCCGGCCAGTGACTTGAGGATCTTGTTGCGGCTTTGTACCTTTGAGGCAGGGGCGTAGCCAGAAAATTGCCTTGGGGGGGGTTCAAATTTTTTTTCAGTTAAATAAAAAAATGTTGTGTTTAGCTTTAACATTAAAGTACCTGTATTTAGAATATGATATGAAAAATGTTATATTAAAAACTGAAGCGCATGCGTCGGCTTTTCTTTGCCATTTCATCTAAAACTTCATCAACAGTGACAATTTGATCACGGTGGATGCTTAGTGATGCACAGCCATTCAATCGATTTTCACTCATCGTGTTTCTCAAATAGTTTTTAATCAGCCTTAGGGTTGAAAAAGATCTCTCGTTCGTTGCCGTTGTTACTGGAAGCGTACACAAGATTTTCAACAACATGTGAACATTAGGAAAAGCCACAGAATCGTATTCCTGTAATATATATTAATCATAGATAGATTGATAAAAAAACCGGACTGTGCAGTTAATGTACCAACTTACCTCCAACAAATCGTGAGCATTCCAGCTTTTTTCTGATTTTTGGGCATAAAGAGATTTCAGAAGGCGTTGCCAAAGTTTTATTTCAATCATGCCAATATTTTCATTACCACGACAATGCAAAACTTTTGCATATCGAGAAATTAAATTTTTTGCTTGAACGTCGTTGTCATCAATTGAAAGCAATGCGTCAAAAGACATCAGAAGTTCTTTGTGGTTCAAAAATCGTAATTCCAAATTCTGAATTGCTGAGTCTAGAAATGGGATAAAAATGTGTATACGGTAGTGATCCTCCGCGTTTGTTTGAGCACTTTTTCTAGGCAAAATAATAGGGATTTCATTAGAAGAGCATACTGCTTCAACTGTCTGGTACATATTCTTGAACTTCTCGCCAGCTGATCTACGCATATCTTTGAGCTCTTCGTGTACTAAATCGCAAAGTTGTATGGCTTTTTTCATTTCGATTTTCTTTTCTTGAAGCTGCTGATTCAACGGCAGAGTAACGGACAAAATTACGGTGCCAACAATCGAAGTTTGAAATTCTGCAGATTTAATAGCTTTCAATAACTGATATGCCGTTGAAGAAGTCACGCTATCTTTCCATGCAGATGCAATTTCAAGTGCCTCTAAGACTGCGCCTTGCAGTTCTTGATAAGTTGCAACGGATTCACCCCTACTAGCCCATCTTGTAGGGCATACATTTTTAATTTTTTTTCGCATAATGGGGCAAGGATATTTTTCAATACATTCTTGCAAAAGAATTTGCCGTTTCGGCGTATTGAAAAAGTTATAGATCATCTTTAATGTGCCAAAAACGTTACGTATGCAGCTGATATTACACGAATCTGCGATTGCTAAATTTAAGGAGTGCGCAGCACAGTGAACGTAGATGGCTAAGGGAAATTCGTCAGCGATACAGGCTTGTGCTCCTTGCAAATGCCCACTCATTGACTTTGCACCATCGTATCCTTGACCGAATATAAAGTCACAGTTTATGAAAATTTTTTTGAGGTTTGTCAAAATAGATGATGCCAAACTTTTCCCAGTTGTTTCAGATACGGGAACGAATGCCAAGAATTCTTCTTTAACTTGTGAAGGGCTAGAATTTGTGACATAACGTACACATAATGATAATTGTTCGACACCTGAAAACACCCAAGCTGGTATATTTTCACGATAAAACGTTTTTAACAAATAAATCTTTGAACCTGATATGTCTGCGCTTTCATCAGCTAGTACGGAAAATCCTTTACTTTCATTCACTTCTCCAACTATTCTGTGCAATATTATTTCATGGCAAGCATCGATTACTTCGTTTTGAATTGTTGGGCTGAGATAAGATGCATTTTTCGGACAAGTTTCTAAATGATTCCTTAATTCCTGGTCAGTCTCGCTAAGCATTCGTAATATTGTACGAAAATTTCCATCGTTTTCAGCATTTTCTGCAGAATCTGCAGATACTTCTAATGGACCCCAGTCTTTCTTTCCCCTCAAGGCAATGTTTTGACGACCACACAACATTATTAATTTTATTATAGGGGTCAATTTTTTCCGATTTTCTGTTATTTTTTACCAAGACCTTCATCCAATTGTTGTGTGATTGGCACTGTAACGTGTTTTGTAATACTTACACGTTCGTTGTGATTTAAAATTGCGGTACGGTGATATTGCAAACCTGAATGATTTTCAAATGTTTCTATGGCCTATTTCCAGTTTGAGAAAGGTTTGCAGACAAGCTGACCGGCAAAATATTTAAAAAATATTTTTCGTTTTTTACGAATATTTAAAAGTGGCAACTTACCGAGAGGTTGGGAGCCAGAACCGCCGGTTTTTACGCTAAAAAACGCGCAATACTTACAAAAAGCCTGTTCGGCCGGGGTGCGTCTGTAACCGGCAGTGGGTGGGCGCACCGAGGTCGATCTCGGACGGGAGTAGGGCAGTGAAAATAAAAGAACAAACGAATGTAACGTTACAAATCGGGTTTTATTGATTGTGGTTTTTATAACATGGAGGGTGGAAATTACCTTTTTAAAATAAAATAAAATGTGACGGCTCGAAACTCGTTGGCTGATGTCGACAGGTTGATTGCTGTATCAAGAAGAAGCCGCCAGTCGCAAAGGACCGTTCGCCGGGAACGAAAGCTGCGCACCCCCACAGTGACACCGACGTGTATGTGCAAAGTGCTGACAAACTGCACACACACCTGCCCGCGCGCGTGACAGTGTGTGTGGCACTAACCGCTACTGGAAGGCGTACGGACTATACATTAGGGTGGTCCGGAACTTAGCGATATTTAGGCATCGGGCCTAAACATGCCGGCCCCCTTGCGATCCGCAACATCTTAAGACTCCGCCAATGAATTTCGACCGCCATGCATGCGTAAACAACTTAAACTAAATTGAAATATGAGCGCCGGTAATTCCATTGAATGGTGCGTGCTCTGGTCGGCCGCCTTTCCGACTGGTGTACACCTAGAGCTAAACCTAGGGATGAGAAGAAGCTTATAATCGAAAGTGTTCATATTTCTTGCCATTTTTTATTATTTAATATGATATTTAATATAATATGTACGTATAAAAATTAGCATGTGTGTCTCGTGGAGCGTTATAACGTGCAAGTCTAGGCCTTAGTTGTGCCCGAGAGCACCCAACCGAATATGGTACTCTGGGCCAACAAGGGGCCAAAAGTGCTGGGAAGGACTCCGGGCATCATGATATCCGCGTAGACGGAGGTACCGAGAATGAGGCGAATTGGTGCCGACGCGTAGAATTTTGGGTCAGCCAGCCGAATGTGGGCATATGGCACCGCAATGGTTGAGTCGACGCTGGTGCTGGGTGCCACCCGATAGAAATTAGGTGCCATGGTGGCATGTGTCGATATCGTTTTGGTTTGCCCATGCTTCCCTCGGATGCGGAGCAGGCATCCCTTTCGTCCGTTGACGTTGCTGACGGGTAATTGCAACTCCGCGACGAGGTTTTCGGCGATGATGGTGGTAGGCGAGCAGGCATCAATCAGGGCGCGTACGGAGTGCAGGCGGCCTCCGGTTTCCACGATGACCATCGCTGTAGGGGTGATCGCTACCATCGGGTTGAACGCCAGAATGTGGTTCGATTGGTGAGGCAAGAATCCCGTCCTAAATGCCATTGCCGTTTGCGCTCGCGGCATCAGTTGGCGGTTAGATTCGCTGCTTACGTCTTGTCGTAGTTGGCGGTGTGGCAGGCGAAGAGGCCTTGTCTCCGCTCTGCCTTCCTCTGTCCTAGATCGTTGTGGTCGGCGTTGCAGTCGGAGAGGCCTGGTCTCCGATCTGCGTTCGTCCATGTGTCGCTGTTGTCGGTTGTCGGTGGTTCGTTGCAGTCGTTTTCGTTCATGTTGCAGTAGGGGTCGAATCGTCTGTTTGTCTGCGCGTCGGGTCGTGGCCGGGCGGAGAGGCCGTGTCTCCGCTCCGGAGTCCTGGTCCATTGAGTCGGCCATGGCTGGACGAAGAGACCTAGTCTCCGTTCCAGCGTCTGAGGCATACAGCGAAATCGCGTCGTCGGGGTGGTCTTGAAGCTCCTCTTCTTCCTGCACCTGCTGGCTCCACGGCTTACTGCGGGCTTCACGGAGCAGTTGTTCCTCCTCGTCGACTTCCCTCATATGAAGCGTTGTGTGGTGTTTTTCGCCGCAGCGTCGGCATCGGCCGGCGCTGGTACACGCTGCCGTTTGGTGGCTCATGGCCAGGCAGTTGCCGCAGAAGCGCCCTCGCAGAGCTTCATATAGCCGTTGTTCGGGAGTTTTGCTCCGGTAGACAGGGCATAACCGGATTGGGTGTTGCTTGGAGCATAACCGGCACTCGATGGTGTAGCGCGCAGCGTTTGAGGCTGCAGTCCGTTGGCTGGCTGCGAAACGACCCATGTTTACCTAAAGTACGGAACATTTGTTGAATAGGGTGAACGTGGTGAAAAGTGTGGGCCGTTGGGCGAGTGGGGTGGCGAGATGGAGATCGCAGTGTTTTGGTTGGGTGAATTACGCACTAATTTGCGTTTTGTATGGCGTTGGCAAAGAAGCATTTTATGTCGCGGTTAAGGAATTTGGAGACTCTGAGGGCATTAATTAGTTTCTAGATGGCGCTGAACTCGTTGCGAAAACGATGAGTGAACCCACCAAAGTTTAGTTAAATCTTTTTAATATCCTCCCCTCCCACCAAAAATGGTGACATTTTTAGTCAAACATGGTGAAGGTGGTGAGAATAACTGGTTTGTGTCCAGACTATTTAACGACTCTGTGCACTTAACGGGCGCACTGCTTCGTTCAAATATCTTTAACTTCGTCACTGCCACAACCAATAACTCCACCAGCACGGAAAGTTTGTTGAATGACTAAAACGAACTTAACTTAACGAAGTTGCTCGGACGAGAAATACTTCTGTTTGATGCTGAGGACTCAGGCACCCGATCGTACCGACCCAAAAAACAAACAAAATCACTATTCGAAGTTGACTCATGTGAACGCTGCCTAATCGTGTCACTAGTGATTTTCATTGAGGAGGCGTAGTGAAAAAGAATGTGGAAGAGAATCGAACAATTCATTCGCCATTTTTTCTCACATTCATAACCACGCGGCGATAGTAAATTTGCAATTTGGTAAGTATTCCTGACAATTTCAACTCTTGCATGGTTTTACTTAAAACAAAAAACTCACCATTTATTTCTTCTTTTTCAGATTAGGGACACATGACGTGCAGGCAACGGATTCAAAGGGACTACAAGGTAAGTGAATAATGAAGCAATTTGGAGATACGGAAATAATTCCGGCCATACTCATTGCAGATAATAAGGTGGAGCAACTGCGGCCATTTTCGTGGGCGCCGGCATACTCGTTACAGGAGTAGAGGGTGTAAGAGATTTTACACAGCCCGTTTAAGACGAAGTTGACGCACTAGTTTGTGGTTTAGCCGGAGCTGTAGGAGTGGTGCTGCTAATATGCTACTGTTTAAATACGAAGATGGTGAAATTAAAGACGCTTTGTGTATTGAGTTGCTGTTGCTACCACTGCTACAGGTATTGTTCATATTGCTACGCTCTGTCAACTGCGATGTTTAGAGATGCAGTTGTGGCAGGTGCACTCATTGTTAGTGAAGTTGTGTTCAGATCAGTATTGGAAGCACTGCAGGCAGCACTCAAACACGATTCCATATTGCGCTTTGTGATATTACTTGGATGTATTTGCGACTTCATTTGTGACTTAAAGTAATCAGTAATTTTGTTTGCTCACGTTTGCCTGTGCAAAGCGTTGGCGGACATATCACCAGTTAGGTGTACGTGACGTTATGGATAAATTGTCAACGTTTTGTGCCGAAGCGAGTAAGTTCTAAGTTAATTCTGCATAAACGATATGAGCTAACTGAACAATTTTCAGTTGAAATTGCCTCCAACAACGGCCATCGACTTTGTTGAAGGAAATAATGTGGCCGCTGTGGTACATATCCAAGATAAAGGTATTTAATTATATTCAATGGAAAAATTAAATCAATTCAACCGCCGAAATAGGCCTTGTTTATATTTCCTCTATATTCTATGTAATTATAAACCCTTCCTATTCTAGTTTTGACGCCTAGAAAGTATTTCTGTTGTTGGGGGTGATACTACTAAGTCTGGGAAAGGTACTGCTACTGCCCTGAAACTTCACATGTTTCTTTGGTATGAAATGACGCAACAGGTTTGTCTTGACTATAATAGGCACTGACTAAGGTAGCCACTTAATTTGCTCATTTACTTTTATGCAGATGTAATTTCTTATACCTAAGAGTTTCACAAATTGATAAAATTTTCTACAGGGCCAATCAAGGTTTTATACTGTCACAAGGTGATGTCTATAAGGGTAAATGCCAACATGTACCAGTTCCAGCGTATATGATGAAACGTGAGCATCAAAGGCGTCCTTCCTCGACCGCGAATATTTGGAGTAGTTGTAATCACAATAGAACGGAAATCTCTAAATATCATACGTATCGAACTGCAGAATCACAAATGAAATTTTTTTAAAAATACCGAATCTAACACCCGAAGAATATAGTTTTAATAAACTGCAATGATATGGATGAATTCGGTGCCGTGCACGATGTAGTTTGCCATGTTGATAGCGAAACCTGGTTTGAGAGCGCATATTTACACAAATTAATTTCCAAATGAAGATGGTGAGTGGATAAAATAGTTTTGAAGCTTATGATGAATTTATCGGAGAGGTTTAAAGTTTTAAAAAACACCATAACTCTTTAGTGAACTCTGAGCTCCCTTTTACTCAGGGCTCTACAGAGAGGTAAACAAATTTTAGAGTGTATAAACATGCTACAAAATTTTTATTTGTGGCAGCAAATGCCACTACAAACTAAAATGATTTGGTAACAATTCAGCATAGCTTAGGTCCTGACTGCCCAGAAGCGCGTGTTGACGTACATATGTCGCTTACGTTTTAAAATACAAAACCCCGGTGGTCTCTTGCAGAGGTGTGTTGTAAACTGGCTTCCATTTTTTGGTTCATGTATTTACATATATTGAATAAATTTTGTAATTAATAGCTTTATCCAACGGTCACCTTTCTGCTTGCCACCAATTGCTGAGAGATCCAAGTATCGTTTCAATCGTCAGCGATTTTGAGTGAGCGAGAATGAGTTGGTGGAAAAGCTCGGAAAAATGCATACATTGTAGATGATAAAGACTTTGTAAGCATTGTTTAGCGGTGCCCTTGGAATTATTTGTGGCACAAGCTTATTTGTACGAAAGTCTATTCGAATGTTGAACTAGCTGTATGTTTGTTTATTAAATGTATATTTTCGAAAATGTTTGGTATTACCCCTTTTTTTTTTGTTTCGGAAATTCACATTTTGTAGTTTTATAAAGCTATAAGTGTTTGTACGATGTATGCATGCATTTCAAGATTTCTATTACGAAATAGTGGGTTTTTTTTTTTTCCGGGTGGGGGGGGGGGTTGGTGAACCATCTGTTACTGGCTGGTAGTGGGGCATTGAATTCGATGCGATCTTTTGATGAAATGTTATGATATCATTTGGCTTGATATGATAGGATTATTCTGCATCTCGACTTACAGACTTTTACCCTTTGGGGGGGGGGGGGTTGGTGAACCATCTGTTACTGGCTGGTAGTGGGGCATTGAATTCGATGCGATCTTTTGATGAAATGTTATGATATCATTTGGCTTGATATGATAGGATTATTCTACATCTCGACTTACAGACTTTTACCCTTTAATTTCCTACAGGGTACTTGGAATAGATAGATTTCCTCACGCCCGCACCTCTCCCATGCATGACCTCGACTTCGAGCTTCGGTTAGGCCACGTCCACAATGGGAGACTCTGTATGAGCCCGGGGAGGTGTAGTTATAAGAAGTGCTAGTTTTAAGAATATTAAAACTCCTAGGGAGACTCAGGATGAGCCCAGGGAGTGTTCGTTTATAAGAAGTGTTAGTGTTAAGAATATAAAACCTCCTAGGGAGACTCAGGATGAGCCCAGGGAGTGATAGTTTATAAGAAGTGTTAGTGTTAAGAATATAAAACCTCCTAGGGAGACTCAGGATGAGCCCAGGGAGTGATAGTTTGTAAGGTGTTTTAATTTCGAAGCTCGGGGAACGGTCATGCTGTCAGAGATGGGGGGTGCGGGGGTTATCAAATAGGGAATGGTGGTATTGTTAGAGGAGGGGGTTAGGATGTGGTTGATGCTTTAATACCGTCGGTTCCTTCGGCGGGTAGTAGAATAAGTTTTGCCAACGGTCCTCTCACCTGCCCCTTTTCGGTCCTAAGGTCAACGACACGTACTCGGTCATCTTCGCCGGGGTGGACGTTGACTACTCTTCCCATCCTCCATTCATTTGGTGCTAAATTGTCTTCCTTGAGGATGACCAGATCTCCGACCTTTATATTTTGTTTGGAATGCTTCCACTTTACTCTTTTCTGCAGCTCGGAAAGATATTCCACCTTCCAGCGATGGCAGAAGGTGTGATGCAGAGCCTTAAGTTTCTGCCACCGGTTGACAATTGAGGCTGGATTCTCCCCCACCTCAGGTTCTGGTGGAGCCATAAGATGGCCTCCGGTGAGGAAATGACCTGGCGTGAGTGGCTCCAGGTCAGTGGGCTCGTTAGAAGACGGGCTGAGTGGTCGTGAATTCAGGCACGCCTCAATCCTGCACAGAAGGGTATGAAACTCTTCAAACGTAAATTTGTGGGGCAATGCTACTTTTTTAAAATGGCTCTTGAAGCTCTTTACCCCAGCTGCCCACAGCCCACCCATGTGTGGGGCGCCGGCGGGAATGAAATGCCACGTTACTGCTTGGTGGCTATACTTCGAGACCGTTGTGTCTCGGGCTTTGACGAGAAAGGCTTTGAATTCCGACCGTAAAGTTCGGGAAGCTCCGACAAAGTTCGTGCCATTGTCGTAGTAAATATTTTTGGGGCATCCTCTTCTAGCGACGAATCGTGAGAAAGCGGCCAAAAAAGATGGCGTGGTCAAATCGCTTGTCGCTTCAAGATGGATCGCTTTTGTGCTAAAACACACAAAAAGGCAAACGTAGCCTTTTGAAATTCGGCAACCCCTGCCACGGTAGTTCCTGATCTCGAAAGGTCCTGCAAAATCAACTCCTGTGTTCGTGAACGCACGGCTAAAGATAGTGCGTTCGCGGGGGAGGTTGCCCATAAGTTGGGTCTGTGCCCGTTTCCGATAGATGGTGCAGACTTTGCAGTTATGTATGATGGCTCTTATCATGTTTTTTACGTTTGGGATCCAATATTGGGTGCGGATCAGACGCAGGATAAGCTGATTTTCCCCGTGTAGTGTTATCGTGTGAATCAAGAGAACTAAAAGGCGCGATAACCTGCAGTTATAAGGGAGGATAATGGGATGTCTTTCATTGTATGCTAAGTCCTGAGAGGCCCCCAGACGTCCCCCTGCTCTAATAAGGTCATCTCGGTCTATAAAGGGGTTCAATGAAAGTATTTCGCTCTTCCCATCAATGGGTTTCCCATCTCCTAGCTGTCGACGTTCTTCGCCATAATGCTGTTTTTGGCATACCTTTACCAACCGTTTAGTCGTTGCCGTAATTTCCTCGGGTGAGATGGTCAACGACTTAGATTGGAATACATCTTTGTGTGTCGGGTGTGTTCTTCGGTAGAACCGAATGACGTAGGATAGCACTCTTAAAGCCCTTGGTAGATCTGAGAATCGGTCGAGAATATTCATTTGCAAAATGTTAGTAGCATACGCCTGGGCTCTCTTTTCCTCTACTGCCGTTTGATAATCCGTTTCTTGTATTGGCCATAGGGTTTTGTCTTCTTGCAACCAAGAAGGTCCCTGCCACCACAAGGAATTTTCCACCAATTCCGCAGCAGTTAATCCTCTGCTGCCTAGATCTGCTGGATTCGATTCCGAATTCACGTGCCGCCAGTCCTTGTTTCCAACCGTGTCGATAATCTTGGTGATTCGGTGTGCCACGAACGTTGACCACGAACAGGGCGGCTTCCTTATCCATGCGAGCACAATGGTTGAATCCGTCCATAGATGGTGTTTGACGCGTCCTAACCTGATACCTCGATGAATTGATTCCATCATTTCGGCCAGCAGTACTGCTCCGCAGAGCTCCAAACGGGGTAGGGATAGGGTTTTAACTGGAGCAACTCGCGTTTTAGCAAGTAGAAGGTTGACGTTGACCTGATCTGCACCTTTTACGCGCATATAGACCGCTGCGGCATATGTCTTCTCTGAAGCGTCACAAAACCCATGGAGCTCGATGTCATCTTCTGGTGAATAGTAGACCCAACGGGGTATCCTGATGTTGTCGATTTCATGATAGTGCAGGGTGAAGTCTTTCCATCGTTCCAACGTGTTGCGTGACACTGGTTCATCCCAGTCTGTACCTTCTAGCCAGATACTCTGCATAAGTATCTTCGCCACTACGACCAATGGTGCCAGCCATCCCAGAGGGTCAAAAAGTTTGGCGATGGCGGATAGTATCGCCCTTTTTGTTATGCCTTCCATAGTTTCCAGCATCCCTGCTTTGAAATAGAACAGGTCCGAGTGGGCATTCCAGCGAATTCCCAACGCTTTGACTGTGCTGGTGTCTTCAAACGCCAGAAAATCCTCGCTGAGCAGATCCGTTTTGGGGATGTCTTTGAGAATCTCCTCCGCATTCGCTGTCCATTTTCGAAGTGGAAATCCCGCTGAGTGTAGAACGTGGCGAATTTCATCCCTCGCCTTCATGGTTGACTGAATAGTGTGCCCTCCAGATAGTACGTCATCTACATACATGCATTCCCGGAGTATGGGAGCTGCTGTTGGGTGGGTACTCTCCACATCATCCGCCAATTGTAGAAGAGTCCTGATCGCGAGATATGGAGCACAATTCACTCCGAACGTGACGGTTTTTAGCTCGAACAGGCTAATGGGTTCGTTGGGAGATGTCCGGTAAACAATTCGCTGATATTTGGTATGATTGTCATTCATCCAAATTTGCCTATACATTTTCTCTATATCGCTATTAAATACGTATCGGTATAGCCGCCACCGTAAAATCAATATGGGCAAGTCTGATTGGAGTACAGGGCCGGGGTGGAGGATGTCATTCAGACTGACGCCATTGGCAGTGGGGCTGGAGGCATTGAAGACGACCCGCACTTTAGTTGTGGTGCTTTCGGCCTTTATTACGGCGTGGTGGGGAAGAAAATAGTTTTCAGACTCGTCTGCTGATACGTTACTTTTAATTTTCTGCATGTGTCCGAGTGTTTCATATTCGGATAGTACCCTGGTATATTCTCGTCCTAGCTCTGGACTCTTTGTTAATCGTGTCTCATTTCGAAAGAACTGAGAGCACGCGCGTTTAAGGGACCCTCCTAGTTTCAGGTTTTCAGGGTAATCTTCTCTAAACGGTAGTGCTACTACATATCTGCCGTCCTGCGCTCTTGTTGTCGTTTCCCTGTATAATTTTTCACAGAATTGTTCGTCTTCCGTTAGCTGTTTGTTCTTGGGCAGGTTTTCCACCTCCCAGAAGGCAGTTAGTTGCTTGTCCAAAGCAACTTCGCTGTAGAATGAAACGAGGTTGCTGGGTGGATTTTGTGTTTGGGTACGACCAGTCAGTATCCAACCGAACACTGTTTCCTGGGCCAGAAGTGTGTTGAGCACATTCTTTCGCAGGCCGCTAAGTATTATTTGGGGATATATGTCTCCGCCAATTATTAGGTCTACGTCTTCGTTGGCGTAAACCCTCTTGTCTGCAAGTATCAGATCTGGAAAGGCCTGCATAGCCATTGAGCTGATATGGCAGGACGGTAACTTTCCAGTTAGTTTTGACAGAATCAGCACCGTCGTCGTCAGGCGGAAGCAGGCATCAACCGGTGAACGTAGTTCAATATCTGATGCCTCCTTGACTTGAGCGGTCACGGCGTCTGTGATGCCTGATACTTGGGCATGCAATTTTCTCGCTGGTACATTGATTCTGCGTTTAAGTCTTTCAGTCATAAAGGAGCATTCAGACCCAGAGTCAATTAGTGCCCGCGAAGAGAAATTTTCACCATTGTGGTGTATGTATATATGGGCGGTCCCCAGTAACACGCCTGTGTCTGTGTTGACGTGACACGATGTATAATTGTTATTCCCTGTCGAACCGGTGCTCCGCGCCTCCCGTCTGGCAAGTGCCTGCGTGGATGTAGAAGGAGACTCGTCCGAAGGGTCTTTGAATGGGTTATGCCTGGGTTTGGGTTGGGTCTGCGACTGCGTATCCGCATGCAGGAGAGTGTGGTGGCGAGAGTGGCACGTATTGCAGTTGTACGAACTGGTGCACTTCGTCACTGTGTGTCCTGGGGATAAGCAGTTGAGGCAGCCATTTATCGACTTAATAAATTTGATTCTATCCCCGGGGGATAGATCGGAGAAGCGGGGACAGTTGCGTAATCTGTGCTCGTTGGATCTACACATGTTACAGAGGGCTCTTGGTTGCCGAGACACCTTTGTTTGAAAGGCGCCCAGTCTTTTTGCAGGGTTTTCTGTTGTCAGCCGTGTCGCGACTGGCTTTTGGGTTTTCGACGTCGCATTTTCTACGAAGCCTGACACTGTTTCCAATGTCTGAAAACGATTGGACAAGAATTTGTCCATGTCCTCCCACTTTGAAATGTCCATTTTGTGGTCGATACTTTGTTCCCATAGGGCCAAAGTACTTTCTGGCAGCTTCGTCGAGCACAGATACGTGAGAATTGCGTCCCAGTTTGAGGTGTCAATTCGGTGACTTCTCAGGGATGACAGGCAGTTGTTGATGTCACTCTGTAGCTTTTTGATAGAGCTGCCACACTCATTGTCCACCTTTCTCAAATTGAATAATATTTGCAACTGTGTATTAACCAAGATACGTTTATTCCCGTATCTTCCACACAGGTTTTTCCAGGCCATATCGAAGCCTTCGTTGGTGAGTGGGCATTTCTTTACTATGTCCCTTGCCTCCCCCTCAGTTTTATTGTTCAGGTGGAACAACTTCTCCACCGGAGTCAGGCGCTTATTCATAATGTATATGGCCGTGAACATGTCCCGGAATGTTGGCCAGGATAAGTAGTCGCCTTTGAATACTTCTGTATCACAGGGAGGGAGGCGGATACTGTGCTCAAGCGCGGTCTCGTCGGACTCACGTTTTTCCGGTTTTTTAAACCTTTCTTCCTCAGTAGCAATTGTGGACAAGCATCGCATGTATGCTGAAAAACACGTCCTATGCTTCTTTTTTATAGCCAAGACGCTATCAGAAGATAAACTTTCGGAGCCCATCTGAAATTGCCTCAGCGGCACGAATGTACGATTCCATCGCTACCTAATTTATTTCGCAATTAAAAAAAAGTGACAAAAGACCCAAACCAAAAAAGTCTCCAATTTCCGCGTGAAATTATTTCGTGTGAAATTAAAATAGGGTAACCCAACCAAAATCGCAAATTTCCGCAAGGGTATGTTTAGTTTTTATACTCTTTATTTTAGCAGCTGATTGTTTTGTTTAACAAATTTTATAGAAAGAGGGTAAATCGCCACCCACACAAGTACCAACAATGATTTATTTAATTGTGACCGCGCGGTGTGAAATCGTCTGAAAAGTGTATATTTAATAAAAAAGTGCAAGCTCAAATCACAAATCACGATCGCGTGTTTTAATGAAATATATAATTTTATGAGAAAGGCCCCAAGTGAAACTTAATTATTTGCCAGTGCGTGACTTTGAAAGTTGTGAAAGTGAGGTTATGTCCTCCTTATGTGCGGTATGCGATTTGTATGGGCAATTCGCACTCACAAGGGCACGTAAATGGTTTTAAAGTGAAAACGGAGTTGGGTTCGCTTTGCACTCTTTATTTTTATTTAAAAACAATACACTTTTCACGATTTTTCTTTATTATTGCGAGCGGTCACTACACCTTATTACAATTCATAAAAAAACAGTGGCAAGAAAATATGAAACACTTACTGATGTTGCTTTGTTTGCTGTTGCAGTATATGTATGCCCTTGGTGTCTTCTTGTGTTGTGGCACGGTCACGTTTGTAGCAGGAATCTCACGTAAATCACTTCTTATGTTTGAAGAGGCTTAAGAGCTTGTTGTTGTGGACTGTATAAATAATATGTGCTGATCAATTTTGGCGCTGAAGGACCATGTTCGGCCGGGGTGCGTCTGTAACCGGCAGTGGGTGGGCGCACCGAGGTCGATCTCGGACGGGAGTAGGGCAGTGAAAATAAAAGAACAAACGAATGTAACGTTACAAATCGGGTTTTATTGATTGTGGTTTTTATAACATGGAGGGTGGAAATTACCTTTTTAAAATAAAATAAAATGTGACGGCTCGAAACTCGTTGGCTGATGTCGACAGGTTGATTGCTGTATCAAGAAGAAGCCGCCAGTCGCAAAGGACCGTTCGCCGGGAACGAAAGCTGCGCACCCCCACAGTGACACCGACGTGTATGTGCAAAGTGCTGACAAACTGCACACACACCTGCCCGCGCGCGTGACAGTGTGTGTGGCACTAACCGCTACTGGAAGGCGTACGGACCATACATTAGGGTGGTCCGGAACTTAGCGATATTTAGGCATCGGGCCTAAACATGCCGGCCCCCTTGCGATCCGCAACATCTTAAGACGCCAATGAATTTCGACCGCCATGCATGCGTAAACAACTTAAACTAAATTGAAATATGAGCGCCGGTAATTCCATTGAATGGTGCGTGCTCTGGTCGGCCGCCTTTCCGACTGGTGTACACCTAGAGCTAAACCTAGGGATGAGAAGAAGCTTATAATCGAAAGTGTTCATATTTCTTGCCATTTTTTATTATTTAATATGATATTTAATATAATATGTACGTATAAAAATTAGCATGTGTGTCTCGTGGAGCGTTATAACGTGCAAGTCTAGGCCTTAGTTGTGCCCGAGAGCACCCAACCGAATATGGTACTCTGGGCCAACAAGGGGCCAAAAGTGCTGGGAAGGACTCCGGGCATCATGATATCCGCGTAGACGGAGGTAAAACCTCCTAGGGAGACTCAGGATGAGCCCAGGGAGTGTTCGTTTATAAGAAGTGTTAGTGTTAAGAATATAAAACCTCCTAGGGAGACTCAGGATGAGCCCAGGGAGTGATAGTTTATAAGAAGTGTTAGTGTTAAGAATATAAAACCTCCTAGGGAGACTCAGGATGAGCCCAGGGAGTGATAGTTTGTAAGGTGTTTTAATTTCGAAGCTCGGGGAACGGTCATGCTGTCAGAGATGGGGGGTGCGGGGGTTATCAAATAGGGAATGGTGGTATTGTTAGAGGAGGGGGTTAGGATGTGGTTGATGCTTTAATACCGTCGGTTCCTTCGGCGGGTAGTAGAATAAGTTTTGCCAACGGTCTTCTCACCTGCCCCTTTTCGGTCCTAAGGTCAACGACACGTACTCGGTCATCTTCGCCGGGGTGGACGTTGACTACTCTTCCCATCCTCCATTCATTTGGTGCTAAATTGTCTTCCTTGAGGATGACCAGATCTCCGACCTTTATATTTTGTTTGGAATGCTTCCACTTTACTCTTTTCTGCAGCTCGGAAAGATATTCCACCTTCCAGCGATGGCAGAAGGTGTGATGCAGAGCCTTAAGTTTCTGCCACCGGTTGACAATTGAGGCTGGATTCTCCCCCACCTCAGGTTCTGGTGGAGCCATAAGATGGCCTCCGGTGAGGAAATGACCTGGCGTGAGTGGCTCCAGGTTAGTGGGCTCGTTAGAAGACGGGCTGAGTGGCCGTGAATTCAGGCACGCCTCAATCCTGCACAGAAGGGTATGAAACTCTTCAAACGTAAATTTGTGGGGCAATGCTACTTTTTTAAAATGGCTCTTGAAGCTCTTTACCCCAGCTTCCCACAGCCCACCCATGTGTGGGGCGCCGGCGGGAATGAAATGCCACGTTACTGCTTGGTGGCTATACTTCGAGACCGTTGTGTCTCGGGCTTTGACGAGAAAGGCTTTGAATTCCGACCGTAAAGTTCGGGAAGCTCCGACAAAGTTCGTGCCATTGTCGGAGTAAATATTTTTGGGGCATCCTCTTCTAGCGACGAATCGTGAGAAAGCGGCCAAAAAAGATGGCGTGGTCAAATCGCTTGTCGCTTCAAGATGGATCGCTTTTGTGCTAAAACACACAAAAAGGCAAACGTAGCCTTTTGAAATTCGGCAACCCCTGCCACGGTAGTTCCTGATCTCGAAAGGTCCTGCAAAATCAACTCCTGTGTTCGTGAACGCACGGCTAAAGGTAGTGCGTTCGCGGGGGAGGTTGCCCATAAGTTGGGTCTGTGCCCGCTTCCGATAGATGGTGCACACTTTGCAGTTATGTATGATGGCTCTTATCATGTTTTTTAGCGATATTTAGGCATCGGGCCTAAACAAAGCCCCATTTTGGACAGTTGAGTACGCAAGCCAATTCCATCTGCTCAACCACGAATATTGAAACTTCAATTTCCTTTTTCCACTCATAGGAAAAGGAAAGCTTAGTGTCGGTGTACTAATTCGATTGAATAATTCCAATCTATTGGAATCATTTAAATTTTCATCATCAGGGTCGCCGGGGGAAGGTAGTTTGGAAACATTTGAAACAGAAGGATCGGATTCGCATTTGGAAGCTGCATCCAAATCCGTATCTATAACAATGAAATAGGTTAGGTTGGAATTTAAAAAGTAAAAGGCAGTGCGATTCATAAACACGTTTAAATAAATAAATCGTAATTACATCAATCATAATAATAATTGCACTCTAAATAATGAATGGAAAACGATGTGCCTACTCACTTGAGTCCTGCCGCGCACGTTTTTCCGGTGGCGATTGTAACCATTTTAATAAACTCATTTTAAGTCAAATTGAACTTTAAGCTTAAATTAAACTTGTATTTTTGAAGTTAACTTCTTAGGCGGCGATATGAAGTTTTTATTGAGAGTAAAATTGAGAAAATTGTCTTGTAATAGATGATATAACGGGAACTATGCAACGGAAATAGAATATTGGTTGTTGTCTTTGAAATCCTGACTACTGCTGCGTAGATGGCACTAGAAACGCCAAACTTGAAAAGGTGTTAGGAACAGGCCGAGAAAATTGTATTGTAATAGATGATATAACGGGAACTATGCAACGGAAATAGAATATTGGTTGTTGTCTTTGAAATCCTCACTACTGCTGCGTAGATGGCACTAGAAACGCCAAACTTGAAAAGGTGTTAGGAACAGGCCGAGAAAATTGTATTGTAATAGATGATATAACGGGAACTATGCAACGGAAATAGAATATTGGTTGTTGTCTTTGAAATCCTGACTACTGCTGCGTAGATGGCACTAGAAACGCCAAACTTGAAAAGGTGTTAGGAACAGGCCGAGAAAATTGTATTGTAATAGATGATATAACGGGAACTATGCAACGGAAATAGAATATTGGTTGTTGTCTTTGAAATCCTGACTACTGCTGCGTAGATGGCACTAGAAACGCCAAACTTGAAAAGGTGTTAGGAACAGGCCGAGAAAATTGTATTGTAATAGATGATATAACGGGAACTATGCAACGGAAATAGAATATTGGTTGTTGTCTTTGAAATCCTCACTACTGCTGCGTAGATGGCACTAGAAACGCCAAACACACACACACGCTGTACATAATTGCCTTTGGTGCTGGTTAGATTAGTACAGTAATTATGTACATAGTTGATTTTTGTTGCTGCAATTGTCAACTCATTTCTTATTGTCATGCTTGTTGAGTATAATATGTTGAGTAAATAGCTATATTAAGGACCTAAGGTGGCCCTATGTATGCGTCCAAACCACAACTGCATATAACATCTAAAAATCAATTAGTTTGGCCTAGGGTGTTCATCACCATCTTTTATAGTTTTAAACAATTCTTCGGATTTTGTAAGAATTTAATTCAAGTACATTAGAACTGGAATGTCCCCCCAAATCAATAAAATTCAATCCTCAGACTCGGACGGCTTGATTTTACACCGGCGCATAAATTCGTTCTACCAGGCACGCAGAAAAAATGCGTGCGCGGATGCTATTTGACAAAAATTTCTATTCGCCCCCTTGAGATTGAGACATGCCTTAGGTCGAATTACATATTCCGTGAATGGATGAAATTGGTTCCAGTCCATGGAATAAATCGAAATTAGGTAGGTAAGTTTGATAAAGTCGATAGAACTGATACCAATTATGCCCGTTCTTCAAATCCTTATACGAGTGGTTTCATAATCCTCATATACCTCTGTTGAATTTTAGCGGCCTAGCATGAATACTTCCAGAGATATGCAACATTTGTATGTCAGGTGCCCGCACCTTTTCCCCTATCCCTCTTAATTCATCGATGGTTTTCAGTTTCTGTTCTAAAGTTGGTTATGATTAGTCAATCCGTTTAGAACGCAACTTAAGTTATGCATACATACACACATACAATATTTCAATCTTATACATTATATATGTAGTAGAGGCAGACGTCCTGTCTAAATGCGAGCTCACTGTCCCCCCTTTTACAACTCTCCTTCCAATCTTTCTTCGCCTTCACTCTATCTCCCCCTTTTTCTCTTCATTACCCGCTTTCCTTTTACCCCGCCCCTCTTCCTCTATATCTTATTCGTATTGGCCCCTGTTAATTTAGGCATAATTCTACCCACTTACCAAATTTGAAGCAAAACGCACAATGCATAAGATATTTTTGAATGGATCGGTTCCCTGGTCCACTTCCCGGAAGTACGAAATTGTGAATCTAAACAATTCTCGAATACACCTTATTCATATTTCGTTATTTCTGAATTTAAGAAGTTAACTTCTTTCACGTGTACTAGCTACACGCGGTTTTTTTTGAAGTTAACTTCTTAGGCGGCGATATGAAGTTTTTATTGAGAGTAAAATTGAGAAAATTGTCTTGTAATAGATGATATAACGGGAACTATGCAACGGAAATAGAATATTGGTTGTTGTCTTTGAAATCCTGACTACTGCTGCGTAGATGGCACTAGAAACGCCAAACTTGAAAAGGTGTTAGGAACAGGCCGAGAAAATTGTATTGTAATAGATGATATAACGGGAACTATGCAACGGAAATAGAATATTGGTTGTTGTCTTTGAAATCCTCACTACTGCTGCGTAGATGGCACTAGAAACGCCAAACTTGAAAAGGTGTTAGGAACAGGCCGAGAAAATTGTATTGTAATAGATGATATAACGGGAACTATGCAACGGAAATAGAATATTGGTTGTTGTCTTTGAAATCCTCACTACTGCTGCGTAGATGGCACTAGAAACGCCAAACACACACACACGCTGTACATAATTGCCTTTGGTGCTGGTTAGATTAGTACAGTAATTATGTACATAGTTGATTTTTGGTGCTGCAATTGTCAACTCATTTCTTATTGTCATGCTTGTTGAGTATAATATGTTGAGTAAATAGCTATATTAAATGGACCTAAGGTGGCTTTATGTATGCGTCCAAACCACAACTGCATATAACATCTAAAAATCAATTAGTTTGGCCTAGGGTGTTCATCACCATCTTTTATAGTTTTAAACAATTCTTCGGATTTTGTAAGAATTTAATTCAAGTACATTAGAACTGGAATGTCCCCCCAAATCAATAAAATTCAATCCTCAGACTCGGACGGCTTGATTTTACACCGGCGCATAAATTCGTTCTACCAGGCACGCAGAAAAAATGCGTGCGCGGATGCTATTTGACAAAAATTTCTATTCGCCCCCTTGAGATTGAGACATGCCTTAGGTCGAATTACATATTCCGTGAATGGATGAAATTGGTTCCAGTCCATGGAATAAATCGAAATTAGGTAGGTAAGTTTGATAAAGTCGATAGAACTGATACCAATTATGCCCGTTCTTCAAATCCTTATACGAGTGGTTTCATAATCCTCATATACCTCTGTTGAATTTTAGCGGCCTAGCATGAATACTTTCAGAGATATGCAACATTTGTATGTCAGGTGCCCGCACCTTTTCCCCTATCCCTCTTAATTCATCGATGGTTTTCAGTTTCTGTTCTAAAGTTGGTTATGATCAGTCAATCCGTTTAGAACGCAACTTAAGTTATGCATACATACACACATACAATATTTCAATCTTATACATTATATATGTAGTAGAGGCAGACGTCCTGTCTAAATGCGAGCTCACTGTCCCCCCTTTTACAACTCTCCTTCCAATCTTTCTTCGCCTTCACTCTATCTCCCCCTTTTTCTCTTCATTACCCGCTTTCCTTTTACCCCGCCCCTCTTCCTCTATATCTTATTCGTATTGGCCCCTGTTAATTTAGGCATAATTCTACCCACTTACCAAATTTGAAGCAAAACGCACAATGCATAAGATATTTTTGAATGGATCGGTTCCCTGGTCCACTTCCCGGAAGTACGAAATTGTGAATCTAAACAATTCTCGAATACACCTTATTCATATTTCGTTATTTCTGAATTTAAGAAGTTAACTTCTTTCACGTGTACTAGCTACACGCGGTTTTTTTTTTATTAGATAACCACAACTGGAAATATCAAAATTTATTCTGATCGTTTCTTATTTCACAAAATTACTTCAAAGCTATTTCGATTAACTTATTTAATCAATTTCTGAAAATCAAAGAGCATAATTCGAAAGAATCGTTGGCCAAATTATATTGAAACCAGCAATACGGACATACATATATATGTACATATTTGCATGCTGCTGAATTCAAATGATACAGTGACGAAATTAACGCGAAAACACTAGGCCGGCCACATTCAAAACGACGTCTGCGAACGACAACGGCAAAAAACTGAAGCTTGACGATATATGCCGCCAAGCACCGACGACTGATTATAAACAACAAGAAAAACCACACAAAAAATTTAGACTTAAAAACATCAAATATTTGAATTGTACCGACCTAAAAAATCAAATTATCCTGAGGCAAGGAGGGGGTTTAAACCCCCAAAAGAACCAAAAGAAATACATAGCGTCAGCAATTACTTAGTTGCAGTTTGTTTACGTTTGCGACCAAGTAACTTAGACGGCGCTCGTGCTGCGTATTTTGTATGTAGATATGTATTCATATTGGACACACTACACCCCCTTTCCTAAAAAGAATCGTTTATATACATGTTTATATGAACGATTCTATTTCATTTAATAGGTTTGAGTTTTATAGCTCGTCTTTTACAATTAATGAGCGACCGATCTTATTTCATTTAATAGCTCTGGCGCGTTGGACTTTTTGACTTTTTGACTTTTCGTTTTATTTTTATATATGCTGTGTTTACTTTTTGTTACAAAGTTTTGGTTGCGTTTACTTTATTTTCAAGTGGACAATACATTAATTCATTTATTTCGGATTTTTTTGTTTATATGTTTCTTTATTTATGCGCTACATTTTTCTTAAGTGTTTAGTTACATTGAGAGTAATGACACGATTTTATTTTGATAAGTTTTTATTTGCATACAATAAATTTCTGAATTTATGGGTTTATGTGTCAGTATACAATAAAAATTTATGTGTAAACATTTGAGTTAAAATGCAGTGTATTTATTCTAAAAGTTTAAGTCTATTCTTATGAATTAAAATTTTCTTATTCTCATCGCTTATAATATACTTATTATTTCTATCCACGCTTTCTAGTTTATAAGGAATTAGAGTAAAATTATTATTTTTCTCAATATTGTCTACCTTATAGGGACCTTTATACCTATTGTCTAACTTATGACCTGCTTCATTTTTTACTAATACTAAATCTCCTATATTTATCTCCTTATATTGTATTTTCCTATCGTAACTAATTTTTTGTTTTTCCTTAGATTCTTGTACTAACTTTCTAGCTTTTTGTTGTGCTACCTGTAACCTATATTTAATTTCCTTATCATAAGCCTCATGATTATATACTGGGCTAATTACATTTCCTTTTAAAAATTCGTAAGTCAGGGGTGTCTTTCCAAAAACTTGTTCAAAAGGACAATAGCCGTGAACTGTAACAATACGAAAAATATTTAAGGTATTCATCCCAATCGCCTTTGTCAATGGATATGTAAGAACGCACATATTCATTGAATGTTCTATGAGTGCGTTCAACAGTACCTAAAGTTTGATGATGGTAGGGTGTTGATGTTTTATGCTCTATTTTTAAAGTTTGCACAATTCCTCAAACAAACTATTTTTGTATTCGGTTCCCATATCCGTTATAATTGTTTTCATACAAACATAAATCAGAATGAAATGCTCAAATACAGCCTTAGCAACTGTGATAGTAACCACATATTCATTTCCATTCATCGATTTTGGTAATGGCCCTATTGTGTCTATCTGTACTATATCGAAAGCCTTTGGTGGCGTCTCCGTTACAGTCATTCGTTCTTTCAGATGTTTGTTAGTTTTATTTTTGCTGCAGTGAATGCAATTTTTAACATATTTTCTGATGTCATTTTTCATATTATTCCAGTAATACTTTTGTGTTATTTTATTTAACGTACGATTTATTCCTGGGTGGCCACCAAAAACATGATCGTCGTGATATTTATGAAGAATTTATTTAATTTCTTTATTATTTGTCACATGCATAACCGGAGTCAATGCTATATTTAAATTTTTGAGAACTTTGGTACCAATTTCTTTAAATGTGTCTACCCGGGTATAATTTTCCTTAAACAATTTGTCTCCTAGGGACAACTGTATTTTTACAATTCCCAAATTGCCGGCTTCCTTCATAAGCCTGGCAAAGAATTGACCTAAGTCAATCTTCGCCTCAACAATTAGGTTTTTGATATTAATTTCACTACAAATTTTCTTTCCTTTTCTGAAACATAATTTCGGAGGATCGAAAACGAGCTGGACTAGTCTCTTTACTTCACATTTATTCAGCGCTTCATAAATTATTGGGTTCTCTTTGTGACTTTTTATTTCTTCATTTTTACTACTGGAATTTTTATTATCATTATAATTTTTATTAGTTTCCGATCTAGTCGTAACTTTCAATATCTTACACGCTTCTACTAAAATTTCTTTAAGATCTTTAATATCTATGCGTGATAGTGCGTGTGCTACATAATTTTGTTTTCCTGCTATATACTCCACCTCGAAGTCATATTCTTCCAAATCCAGTCTGATTCTAGTTAATTTTGATGATGGGTTTTTCATTGAAAATAGGAATGTTAAAGGTCTATGGTCTGTTTTGACTAAAAATTTTCTACCATAAACGTATGGTCTAAAATATGTTATGGCCCAATGAATGGCCGCTAAATCTTTCTCAATTGTTGGCTTATTTGTTTCTCCTTTTGTAAATGATCTTGATGCATATGCAATTGGCAATTGTTTGCCTTCATACTCTTGGCTTAGTACCGCTCCGCAAGCATAACCACTTGCGTCAGTTGTTATACAAAATTGTTTATTGAAATCTGGGTATTGTAAGATATTAGGGCTTATTAACGCAGCTTTCAAATAGTCAAAGGATTTTTTACAATCCTCCGTCCAGTCGAAAACCACATTTTTCTTGCAGAGACTTGTTATTAACCTAGAATATTCTGCAAAGTTTGGGATAAATCTTCTGTAATAATTGCAAAATGCGATGAATCGTTTCGCCTCATCCGCATTTTTAGGGGTTGGATAATTTTTAATAGTTTCAAATTTACTGGGGTCTGGCAAAATTCCTTTGCTTGTACATTTATGACCAAGGTATGTTACTTCTTGATTGAAAAATAGGCATTTATCAGGATGCAATTTTAAATTGTACTTCCTAAAAGTTTAGAATACATCCCGCAAATTTTTAATCATATGTTTTTCGGAGCATCCTAATACGACTAAATCGTCCATGTATAGAAATGCTTGTGAAGGTTTTAAGCCTGAGAATGCCAATGTCATCATTCTGTGAAATGAATTTGGAGCAACTTTAAGACCATAAGGCAATCTTTTGAATCGGTAAGTGCCATTATCTGCTGTAAAGGATGTTATATCTCTTGATTCTGAACTGAGTTCTATTTGATGAAAACCGGACATTAGGTCCAAACACGAAAAATATTTAGCTCTTCCTAATTGATCCAATATGTCATCAATTCTTGGTAACGGGAATTTATCTGCAGTTAAGTTTTTATTAACTTGTCTGTAGTCGACAACCATTCTCCATCTTTTTTCTTGATTATTAGGAAGTGATTTTTTGGGTACTAGTAAAATTGGACTATTAAATTCTGACATTGAAGGTTCTATTATATCGTCTTTAATTAACTTATTTACTTGTTTATTTATTTCGCTCTTGTGGGCTTCTGGTATTCTGTAGTTTTTTACGTAGACGGGGTTATTGTCTTTCATATGAAGTTTTTGTTTGTAAAAATTATTAGTGGTAATTGGTTCTGTTTCTAATGAGAAAATGTCAATAAATTCTGCTCATAGTGCATTAAGTGATTCATGGGCAAAGTGTGGAAAATTTTTATTTAATCTTTCTAATTTTTCTTTATTGTTGGACTCATTTTCTATTTTATTATCTTTAATTATTGTATAATTATTCAAATTTTCTGTCTTTATATCAAATTCATAAAATGTTGCATTTTTATCTGTTGTATTTATAATTCTAATAAATGATCTGTGTGAATCTGCTAAGGTATTTGCAATAAATATACCTTCGGATAATTCTTGTTGTGGAATTAGTAATTCTGAATATTGATTATTTTTAACTTTAATTTGTCTTACTACTTCTGATCTTGCTGGTATTGAAATACTATTAATTGAGCCGGTTATTTTGAAAGTGGTTCAAGTCCATTTGTTCTTGAACTGAGATATTTAAGGGTTTGCGTTTGCATTGTTTCAAAAATATTGTTAACAGGTATCAAGTTGTTTTCATGGCTTTGCGGCCGTAAACATGCTAGAATATACATATAATGTAATACGTTTAATAAACTTTACTAGAAAAATAAGATGTATTTCAGAACCTCGAATGGACTTAAACCACTTTCAAAATTAAAAAAATCACTTTTTTGTTTATCAAAAGGAATATAAGTCCACTTCGTGTTCTTTACTCAAATGATTGTAAGTCAATTATCTTACTTAAAATTACTCCACTACCTCTATATGAGTAAAATAAAATTATTACATGGGTTTGACAAGCAAACAACATACTTTCACAATAACATTAGTCAAATTGCCCAAAGTAATTGTATATCAAATCGGTTTTGATACTACTTTGATGAAATTAAATAATAGAAATTGTAAATACCTTATTTTTAGTGCAGATGAATGTAATACTTAAATGCCATTAACCGTCTGAACGGTTTTAACCTACCAACAAAGCTGTTGAGTTTCATTGGGGACTTTTTATGTTGCGGATCCCATACCCAGCGCACAATTTGAAGTAGGAATTAGCAAAAGGAATATGCCCGTCGGACAGCGCCAGCAGGTTGAATCGTGGATTTTAGTCGCATTTAAGACAGCCATACCAACAGCGGGTATATTGTAACCCCCTAACCCGATTGGTATGAATGTAACAGTTTGAAAATAAATACGGAAGCTTTTAATTTAGATACAGATTTTTATTCAGGTAATGTATTTATTTATGTAATTTTTCCCGTTATAAATTTTACTGCTTTGTAGTGAATTTTATTGCTGTACTTTGCAATGATGCATTTTTGGGGAATTTTGTACCTTAAGACATTCCATATGCAAGTTTTGTTTTTCAGTGGACTTAAACCACTTTCAAAATAAATTTTTTGTTCGTTTCGGTAACTAGCCAATTTTCAAGTGCCCCAAATCATAGCGATTTAAATAATATTAGACTTAAATTGTTTATAAAAGAAAAGATTGTGTACGGCTGTGACTATTGCCATCATTAACTCATTTTTTTTTAAAAATGGACTTGAACCACTTTTAAAATAACCGGCTCAATTGTTGGGTTTGCTAGTCATCTGAATTATTATGTTTTCTGGGTAATCATACGGTCTTAGTATTAGAGTGTCTCCATCTTTGTTGTAATCTAAAATGCAATTATATTTTTTGATAAAAACTAAACCCAGTATTCCATCACATGGATTTGGAAAATTGTCTTCTACTATATGAAACTTGTGTTTAATCAATAGATAATCATCCTTTAAATCTGCTTTAACCGTGCCAATAGTGCTTGTTATGCCTTGGCCAATTCCTTTTAAATCTGTTTTTTGTGAATTGTTAATAGTGACATGATCGGCAATTTGACCCTTTTTTATAATTGAAATATCCGCTCCTGTATCGATCAGGAGGGTTGAAATGGAATCATTCAGAGTAGTTTTGGAAGATATTTAGCTATTTAGGTGTAAATTGAAAACATATAATTTTTTATTTATTGAGGTGGAGTTTGTTGGTTTTCCTGCTGCGTAGCAGTTCGGACATTTCTAGTATTATTGCGAGTATTTCCTCGCGATCCGAAACTTCGACCGGATCTTTGGTTATTTGATCGGTTATTATTGTTATTATTATTATTGTTGTTATTGCCGTAATTGTTGAATGTACGCCTTTGATTTCCTCTATAACTATTGTTTTGGTAATTCCTGCGGAAGTTACCTCGGAAATGATTTTGTTGGCGAATATGCAACAGCGAATTAGGATTTCCAGTTACTTCTATGCAACTGTTAGTGAATTTTGATATGGCTTCGTTCATTGTGGTGAACGTTCCAGCCTGCATTATAGTTTTTACTTTATCATTGGAGCAATTTTTACACATAGCTTTTACAGCTGACTGTGTAGCATACTTGGTGGCCAACTCGGGTGTTAGTCCATCAGATATGTATGCTCCTTCTAATGATTTTGTGAGCTTTTCAATCTCAGAAGTATATTGATTTGCAGTTTTACTGCGTTGTTGGATGTTCAGGAGTTTTGCTGACAAAACTTCGACTGATTCACCCCTAACTTTTAACTTTAATCTTTGTTTTATTTCCTGAATGGTAGATTCAGTACTTATAATGTTTCTAGCTGGTCCTCTGAGTTTAGTCTTAATCATAGATACTGCGATAGCCTCGTGACTATCCTTGATTTGTTCCAGGATATCAAGGGCATCCAGAAAACTGGATAGATTTTCTGATTTCCCATCGAAATCTGGTAAGATCGATGATGCAGTTTTAATAAATTCTATGTTTGTCATTGGCATCTTGATGCTTTCTGTTTGTGGTTGAGCTTCAGGCAATAGCGTTGCAAAATTTAATTTCAACGTTGTATCTACTCAATAGGGATACTAATTTGTCCCTGACATTGGAAAAAATTTGTAGTGCCTCTAGCTTGTGGTTAGTTGTTAATTTGCTATGCACCTTTTGTGTGGTTTTTCCTATATTGTTCAATGACTCTAATATTATCGTGAGGTGTTTTAAAATAGTCACCCTTTGTATGTATATACTTTTATTAAGACACTTATAAGACTTTTCCGCCAAAGTCTTTTCTTCTACGAGGGTATTCAGAATGGTTTCCCATTTGCCCATTGGGATATATACATATATAGTTTTCTCTGGTTTAGACCTTATCTAGACCATCTGCTCGGCTCAAGTATTTTTTCTTTAAAAATTTTGCTGTGAGCAGAGTATAATTTCAAGAATAAATTCAGACAAGTTGAAATTGTTAATATTATTAACAAGATTTTTATAAATTCCAATGCTTCAGTGTGGTCAACTACTTGAATGGAATTGATCACATTTGCATTAGGCTCTTCCAGTTTCGATTCGTGGCCTCCCATTGAGAAAAACAAGAAAATACAACAAATGAAAACAAATAAATTTTTTCTCCTTTTTTCTTTATTTTCCTTATTTAACACTTTTTCCTTTCTTATAATTGCATATCTTATCTTAATGTGGGTCCGTTCGTCCCATAAATTTGACCTAGAACCTATATTTTTCTTCAGGAGTGGTCAATAATGGTTCTAATGCGTTTTCTATTCTTGGTTCTTCAGGCATTTCGATTAGTGCCCACCATTTCCTAAGCGAAACTAGATCTATTTCTGCCTGCTTATAAGCTTCTATTTTTCTTAATTTTCTAATTGACTTTTGCGTGCTATCTGATTCCAAGTTATCAACGATACTGTTGATAGCCTCGTAATCAAGGTTATCTGGTAAGGCGTTCTCCATAAAAAGATCTTATTATTAAATTCCCAAAAAAAAATAAAAAAAGAAATTCTTTAAGCACTGTTAAGAATTTGCCTAATTTCGTTTTTTAAACGGATTCTTGTCTCCGTATCTGTGGTCAAATTAATTTTTTTGGTATAGAATGGCTACCGCTTTCCTAACGTTAAATCTTTTTCCCCCTCTCTTCCTTTTGCCTATAGTTACCTTTGGGATTACTGGTTCCTCTATTCTTGGGGGCTTAATTCTATTCCTATATTCTTCTATTCTAATTGCCTTAGGGCCCTGTTTAATTATTTCTACTACTTCTTTTTTTTCTGTTTTAGCTACCTCTTGCGTTTTTATTTCTAACTCTACCTTAGTTTCTTCTTCTTCTATTGATTTGCTGTAACGCAAGAATATCGCGTCAAATTCTGCCTGACTTATAATATCCTCGTTCATTGAGAGAGAAAAAAAAATTAAGAGATAGAAAAAAAAAGTCTTATCTTTAATAGCAAAAATTTTACTTTTTGCCCGTAGTGGCAGCAGCCGTTAGGTTGCTATATGCTTTTAAAAATACTTGTAAAGTGAATACTTAAACTATCTGCTTGGTCCTTGGTATTTATATTCCACTTTTGTATGCCGCCCCTTTGAGATGTTGCTGAGGTGCTGCTCCTTGGGATTTATTTATATTCCACTTTTGATGCCGCCCTTTGAGATGTTGCTGAGGTGCTGCTCCTTGGGATTTATTTATATTCCACTTTTTATGCCGCCCTTATGCGCTTGGCCAGTTGTTTCAGTTGTAGTATTTTGCATTTCATGACCAACATCCTGCTGAGATTGATATGACCTTGTTCATCAGTGTCACCACCGCCGCCTTGTTTTCTATTACGCCTTGGACAATTGTTGCTCGGCGGACCCTGTTGTTGTTTTTATTTTAGTTATTATTCCTTGGTCTGCCTTTGGTCAGCAGCCATTGGTAAAGGTTTAAAAAAAAAACGGAGGTCTGCCTATATTTCAAGCAGCAGACAAGGATGTTGGAAGGAGACTGCCAATTTAGTTTCGGCAGCTTAAGGTTATCGGCAGGATCGCCATGTAAAGTGAGCACCCGGTATAAATAATCAAAGCCGTTGGGTGCCGAATTATGAATGAATTCTTTATTATAATATTCAGGCTTATTTATAATAAATTAATCTAAACATTTCATTATACATATTTACTGTAATTCTTACATAGCTAAGTCTAACATAAGGCATGAAGCCCAACGCACGCTCACACATATGCACGTATTTACATATGTGTATAGCGCTAAGCTACTTCAACGCTTCGGTCGTGGGAAAGTGTCGCAGCAGAGAAATACATAGCGTCAGCAATTACTTAGTTGCAGTTTGTTTACGTTTGCGACCAAGTAACTTAGACGGCGCTCGTGCTGCGTATTTTGTATGTAGATATGTATTCATATTGGACACACTACACCCCTAGAATTTTGGGGTGGTTGACTGTAGGTAGTGGAACACCATCTACGTGGACATTCAACTCCTGCCCCATCTGCGCGTTCCACGTAGTGAACAGGGTCGTCGTAGATTTAGTCGGGGACAGGGTCAGGTTCCGCTCTGTGAAGAAGCTGGAAAGATCGTGCAGGTAGTCGTTCAGTCGCGTACACAGTTCGTCCGTGGAAGGTCCTTTGCCCGTGGCCATCACGGTGCAGTCGTTAGCGTACGTAAAGATGAAGACCCCCCTGCTGGGGGATTGAGGCTCGAGATGTAGAAGTTAAACAGAAGGGGTGAAAGGACACCACCCTGCGGTACCCCTTGTCTAATTCTTCTAGGTCTACATCTCTCGTTTCGAAACTGCACTGACGCCAGCCGACCGTTTAGATAGTTGGCAGTCCATCGTTTTAGGCCGGTGTCTCCTCCAGGTCTTTAAGGAGTGTGGCGTGGTTCACTGTGTCGAAGGCTTTCGACAGGTCGAGCGCCACGAGAAACGTCCTGTGGTTGGTTGGTGTTGGTTCAAACCGAAATTAGTCTGCGTCGTGATGGCTTTCAAAGCCGATGTTGTGCTTTGATTTTTACGGAAGCCATGTTGATGATTGGCCAGCTGCAGGTTTGCAGTATAGTATGGGAGCAAGATAGCCTCTAAAAACTTCACAACCGGCGCGAGGAGAGATATCGGACGATAAGAATCTCCTAGGTTCGCCGGCTTCCCAGGTTTTAGGAGGGGGACCACAGTCGCGTGTTTCCAGATATCTGGTATGACGAAAGTGGTCAGTGAGAGGTTGAATAGAGCCGCCAAGTACTTGTGCCCCTCGTGGCCGATATGTTTCAGCATCTTCATGGCAATTCTGTCGGGTCCGAGTAATCTGGATGGATGCGCCTTCCTTATAGCTTCCTTGACCTCTGCGATGGAGAGGACAATGGGGGCGGCTGTATGTTTGTGTTTGTGCGCACGTCGAATGGCGTTCCTCTTAGCCCTATCCGCAGGAGAATGCAGTATAAATTGCCGGCAGAATGCGCTCGCGCATTTCCTGGGGTCCGATTTGACGCATTCGCCGAAAGCAATGGCGACCTTGTCATTGTATTTGGTCGGGTTGGATAGGGCCTTGACTGTTGACCATAGTTTGCCGACACCGCCGGAGATGTTGCATGACTCTAGGTGTTCTTTCCACTTTTTCAATTTATGGTCATTGACAGTCCGACGCATTTCTGCGTTGAGATCCTTTATTCTTGGATCTGCGGGGTTCAAGAGTCTCACTTGGTCACGTTCTCTTGCCATTGCCGCTGCTTCGGCAGGGAAATTCGGCCGGATTTCCGGGATTCTGCCAGCAGGGATGAAGCGGCCGGAGGCTGAAACGATGACTTTGCGAAACTCTTTCTCACCTTTGCATACGTCCGTCGGTGTGGGTAGGTCAGCGAAGGAGTGCTCTGTAAAGTCCGTGAAGCGGTCCCAGTCCGCTTTACTAAAGTTAGTGTACGTTCGTTTTTCTGTCGTTATGAAGTCGGACGGTCGTTCGATGTTTAGTAGGATGGGTAGGTGGTCTGATGCCAGTGTAAGCACAGGTTGCCAGTTAACGTGGTTGATAAGCCCCGCACTTGAAATGGAGATGTCTGGCGAGCTGTGGCAGTTACCTTCCACCCTAGTGGGGGCATCTCCATTCAATGTACAGAATGCCGAGTTGTCTATTTGCTCTGCGAGTGCGTGCCCTCTGTTATCTGCTGACAAGTTGAGAGATCGTGATGTGCGTTGAAATCACCTAGGATGAGCCAGTTATCCACCGTCTTTCCTATGCACGTGGTACCCATCTCGAGTACGTAAGTCCGAGTTAGCGTTCAGTTTGGTCTCCTGAATGGCGGCCAGTTTAATGTTGTTCGACTTCATAAAGTCTGTTATCTCCGCGATCTTTCCAGCTAATCCGTTGCAGTTCAGCTGTAGGATTTTGAAGTGTGTCGGGAGGGAGGGTGCAGGCATGCTGGGGGTAAGGGACGGATGTGGTTGCCTGGATGGAGGTAGGCTTAGTCCCAAGCTGTGACGCAGTCTAGGATTCAGCGTGCCTTGGCCGATGTTGTGTGGCGTGGAGGGCGGCTGAGTACTGCAACAAGGGGCTATAAATGCATCCGTCCAGAGGTTCCTGTTTGCAAGCCCAGAGCACATATGGATGTGGCACAGGCCAAGGCAGTTATTGCACTTAACCGATGCCGTAGGCGTATATAATCTTTGCCGACAAACAGTGCACGTGGTGAAAGGTACGAGGAGGTTATGTTCCTGACCCACGTGCATGCTGGAAGTAGGGGGGGACGAGAGTGGGGACTGAGGTAAGGCGGGAGCAGCAAGGCTGCTGGTCGTGGAGACCGGGCCACCGTTGTGGCCATTTGGTGATGGTAAGTGCGGTATGTGTACGCCGGAGCGACGAGAACCGCGGGACGCACTTGCGCGCGAACAACATGGTGCCTCAAAAGTACTGAAAAAAGTACGGGTTCTGGGGATGGATTTGGATGGCGACTTGGAGATGATAGGGTATGTCATCGACGGCATACCCAACAAACAACTCCAGACGCAGGCCAAACTAATGAAATTTACTACAACCGGAGACTTAATTAAGGCGTTTCGCACAGTCGAGCTGCCTCAACGTTCAGATGCAGCCGTTACCGAGAAGAGATTGAGATGCTACAACTGCAATAGCACAGGACACATCTCTAAAGATTGCAGAAAACCCAAACGAGAGGTCGGAACGTGTTTCGCTTGCGGAGAAAAGGGCCATTACGCCCCTAGATGTGACAAATACAAAAAAAAAATCGTTGGACAATTTTGTAAGTTTATTTGATATAAGTATATTAGCCGAACCTAATTTTAACATAATTATAGAAAGCTTAGTCGATTCGGGGAGCACCATAAGCCTCATCAAGAGAAACTTAGTACCGGGAAGAATACCATTAAATGAAGTGACGAAATCTTATTTTGGAATTAACATGTCTAAATTACAAATTTTTGGAAAAGTTAAATGTAAAGTTAAAGTTTTGAATAAATACGTTTCTATTGAACTTATGGTGGTCCCTAATGAGTGTATTGGGTATTCAGTTGTATTAGGTAGAGATTTTTTAACGGCAAGCAACGCCAAGCTTAAACTTGGTAGTGTAGATTTTATGGATAAAGCCTCACATACACTAAGCGAAAACGTACCAAAAAATCATGTTAACATAAATGAAAGTGCCGACCACGTACATGAAGATGTGAATGATGCTATAAACGAAATATTAGCAATAGAGGTCCAAGAAATAGCTAAAAGTGGCTATATTATAGGAGATAAAATAGGTATCGAAGATAGAACCCGCTTTGAAGATATACTTGACAATGAATATTTAAACGCAGCCAAGCCAAAAGACCCGATAGTTAGAAAGGAAATACGGTTAACGTTAGATAACCCAAAACCATTTAGTTGCGCCCCTAGAAGATTGGCACACAGCGAGAAAGTTGAACTGCAAAAGATCCTGGATGAATATATGACAAAAGGCTATATACGGCCTAGCGATTCAGAATTTGCCTCCGCAATTGTACTAGTTAAAAAGAAAACAGGTGAGCTACGGATGTGTATAGACTATAGGAGACTTAACAAAGTAACCGCCAAAGATAATTGCCCCTTGCCATTGATTGATTATATGTTAGACAAGTTAGCAAATAAAAAGTGGTTTACAAAATTAGATTTGAAGAATGGATTTTTCCATGTATATGTCGAGGAGGAGTCTGTCAAATATACAGCTTTTACCACACCTTTAGGTCAGTTTAAATTTCTCGGAATGCCATTCGGTTTAAAGAATGCACCCGCCACTTTTCAGAGGTTCATCAATAAAATTTTCGCGGAGATGATGCGTAGTGGTGAGGTTGTTCTATATCTAGATGATATATTGATAGCAACAGAAACTTTAGATGAACATATTCGTGTACTAAAAAAAGTGTTTGGCTGTCTGGTTCAGAACAAACCGGACTTACGCATGGATAAATGCAAGTTTTTTCAGTCGGAAATTTCCTATTTAGGTTACCTGATTTAAGAAGATGGAGTTAAAGCCGATAAAAAAGGCATTCAGGCTGTTGAAAACTTTGCAGTACCTACAAAAGTTCACGAGGTACACAGTTTTCTAGGGCTGTGCTCATATTTGCGCAGATTTATTCAAGATTTTTCGATTATTGCTAAACCACTTTATGACCTTTTAAGAAAAGATAAAAAGTTTATGGTCGGTCCAGACGAAATGGAAGCCTTTGACAAACTCAAAACGACATTAGTATAAGCCCCTGTGTTGGCTATACATAGCCCCAATGATCCTACAGAACTACACTGCGACGCCAGCGCACTAGGATTCGGTGCAAAATTACTTCAGAAAAAACCCAACAAAAAATTACACCCTATATTCTATTTTTCGAAACGAACAACGGACGTTGAATCCAAATACCATAGTTTCGAGCTCGAAACACTAGCGATTATGTACGCATTGAAACGATTTAGAGTATACCTTCAAGGTGCTAAATTTAAAATTGTCACCGACTGCAATTCATTGACGCTGACACTTAACAAAAAAGACATTAACCTTCGTATAGCCAGATGGGCACTCGAGTTACAAAACTTCGACTATGAACTAGAACACAGAGCGGGTAAAAGGATGCAACATGTCGATGCCCTTAGTAGAATTAATAACGTTTTGACGCTTCACACGAACACACTGGAAGAAAATTTGATCATATGCCAAAGTAAAGACAAAAACATAAGGAGTATTAGAACAGAGTTAGAGAATACGGAAAGTAGCCAGTATGAAATGAGGAACGGGGTCGTGTATAGAAAGAAAGATGGAAATATATTCTTCTACATACCGGAGTCAAAGGAAGAACATGTACTCTATAAGTATCATGATGAGCTAGGACATGTAGGTGTTGACAAAGTGGTAGAAACAATTAGTAAAAGCTAGTGGTTCCCTAATGTTAGAAAAAAAGCCGTTAGACACATAGAAAATTGTCTAAAATAATATGATTCCAAAAGGAAATAAACCGTTTGAAATGTTGCATATTGACCACTATCGACCAATCCATAGTAGTAGTACGAAACACAAACACATACTTGTAGTAATAGATGCTTTCACCAAGTTTGTTCGACTGTATCCAGCAAGAACCACAGCTTCAAAGGAAGCTATCGCATCGTTAAAAGATTAATTCCGAGCCTATAGTCATCCCAAATATCTAACGTCAGACAGAGGCACTTGTTTCACGTCCGGCGAATACGAAGAATTTTTAGCAGGTAATAATATTGAACATATAAAAGTTGCAACAAATTCGCCCCAAGCTAACGGTCAAGCCGAAATCGTTAACAAAAGTTTAGGGCCGATGTTGGCGAAGTTAGTTAACACAGAAAAAGGTACCGGCTGGCATAGTAGGTTAGAGTCCATAGAGTTCGCAATGAACAACACCGTTCATAGGGCAGTAAATGAGCATCCCAGTACGTTATTGTTCGGAATTGGGCAAAAAGGAAGTTTTCTAGATACACTTAAAGAAAATGTGCTAGAGCCGCTACAGGCGTCTGATGAAAGGCTAATAGAAGATGTCAGACAAGAAGCACAATTTGTTCAACAAAAAGCGCAAAGGTATAACAAAGAGTATTAAGACTCTAAAAGAGTGCAGGCACATAAATTTGAAGTAGGTGACTACGTCGTCATAGGTAACACAAATTCACAAGTAGGTGTATCGAGCAAGCTGATACCAAAATTCAGAGGGCCATATATAGGGCAAACGTCTTGGATAATGACCGCTATATAGTCGAGGATGTTGAAGGTTTTCAACAGACACAAATTCCCTATAAAGGTAACTATTTATGTAAGAACCAATCATGTATAATTAATTGTATAAATTATGTAGAATCAGGAGATCCTAATTTGTCAGGACGGCCGAGTTGTAGGCATATGTGCCTAAGCTAATAACTGGGTAGACTTAGATAATACGCACATGGCTTAAGTTATTGGGTAGTGGGTACACAGGCACTACCCCATTATTCGTTAGTGAGTCTAGTTAATAAGAATTCGCTGTAATAATACTCGCTGTAACCAGCGACCATTTTGTAAAAGGATGGAAAAGAAATAAAAAGAACAATTCATTCGATTATTGACGCACGAAGTGGTTGGACGTTTTATTTTGCCGGTATACTTTTGATATACGCCACCTGATAAATTACAAGGGTTATCTCTCCAAACTATACATTGAAGAAAATTATCAGGATACCACATTCTTACGTATCGATACATTTTACAAATGTCAGCAGTAAGAGAAAATTTAAAAGTTCGAAATCAAAGTAAAATATCGAAAAGTTGGGGTTGAATTGTTGGTCATTTCATCAAAATTGAATTCAGGGATCGCCCATTACTAGTTGGTGCTGAGCCATCAAACACCACGCGCAGGATTGTTGTTGTGCTTTCAGCCTTAAAAACACAGCGATGTGGTAAAAAATGCATTGGAATTTTGGTTTGGTTTATTTTCGACAACAGACGTATGATTCAAATCCAGGTATTCATTTACAAATGATGAATATTGTTGCTTAAGTTCAGCATTACGCTGGAACTTTTTCTCCAGAGACTTGAAGCGATTTATGGCTTTCTCGTAAGATTCTTCTAACTCGCATGAAGGGAATTTGGTTGGCAAGCTAACAGAAAACTCACCTGTTTGTAAACGTTTGTAATTCTGTATAAAATGCATCTCACACAAGTCTTACTCTACTGTAGTTGTTGGAGAAGATGGATTACAGTTCTCTATGGTCCAAAAGCTTTCCACTAAATTATTTAATTCTATGTCGGTGCTATTTTCTGGAGCCATATGGATGACAGACATGCAAGATAATTTTAAAGCATTGGAATGGCCTCCTCGAAGACAATTTAGACAGAGGTGAAGTTAATAGAACCTTTTTGTTGTTGTTATACAATTTATTTCCTACCTGGTTTTCCGGTGATACAAACGCATTTTCGACATTCTCCAATCGTTGACAACGGTGCTCCAAAAATTCAGCCATTGCCTTCCAAGTTGGTGTTTCATTCGACGGTGCTTGTTCTCCCTTTTGGAACGAGATTTAATGTCCAGCTTATTTGATATGAGTTGAGTAAGTAAGCAATCTACAATTTGTTCCTTTGCACCCATTGTTTGTAACGCGCGCAAGTGAGCATTTACTGTATCGCTATGTTCACGAAGTTTGGCAACCTTATCACCCTCTACCTTCTTGAGCTGAACGATATCTCTGATATTTTTATTTATTTTTTTTTATTTTATTTTATTTTAAGTCGACACTAACATAAAGCGGTCGACTGATGGCGAATGTATAACATTCTATTATAAAATACAAAGTGTTACAAAAGAAAACTTAACATAACAAAATAATCTTAAGTCTAACATATTCCACAAATGGATGGTTGGAGAGGCCGAGTCTCCGTTCCCCCTGCCATTCGGTCCATGTGATCATTCAAATATATGCTCAGGAATCCTATAGTATAGTTAACAATATTAGCTCAGTAGGGAGCAGATGCGTAGTGCCCAGAAAGGGGCGCATGAGCCTGGAAGGACTCTGTAGGATAAGTAAAGCGGCACAGAAAAAGTTTAAAGAGGCGTGAGAAGGAAAGTGGAACTTACTTGATGCCCCAACGACATCACGACACCATCGAGCCCCTAGCAAGGAGTGAGACCAGTGCGCCCCAGTACAGAGGGAAAAGGATAACGCACACTCACCGGCAAGCATGCAGCAAAGGACACTCCAATTAGTGTAAGAAAAAATAAGAAAATAGATTATAAGTATTTAGTAAACCCCATTTTCAAAATTTAATAAAAATAAAAGTAGTTAACCTTTAGGGAAGAAATTAGGAAAGTGAAAAACTTAAATAAAAACAAGTGTGAAAAATAAATTAATCAGATAATTAAACCCATTCTCAATTTCTAAATTTAGTAAAAATAAAAATAGTTAGGGAAGATATTAAGGAAGTTAAAAATAAAACAAATAAATAAAAACAAGTTGAAAAATAAAAACAGTCATATAATACGTAGAAGTGAAAATCGGCTTGTACAGCCTATAAAATTAAAGCCTAAATAAAGCTGCGATTCACCACCTTCGGGGGACCCTCCAGCTTATAACAAAAGAAGAACACTGCGATTCACCAACTAAAGGGACCCTCCAGTGATTCATCAATTAAACAAAACATAAAAAGCAAAATAATAACAACAAAAAATGGCTAATCCAAATAACCTAATTAGACCTCCAGTGTTAGGAAATAACACGGCCCCCCAGCTACCCCACAAATTTCCCCAGACCTGGCAAACGTGATACGAGCCATGGTCTCCCAGGCTATAGAAGCCAGTGGGCCAGAGTTAGTCAGGACTGCTCTAGGCAACAATAATAGCCCCACCATAACAGATCAGACCATAGAAGAGCAGTATAGGAATAATATGACTGAAATGGACAAAGTTCCAGACGTAGTTCGATCCTTGAGAGAATTCTCAGGAAACGCGTCTGAATTCAGCTATTGGAAAAAGAGTGTCGAAAGGATTATAAGGATATACGAACCCCTGAAAGGCACCCCAAAATTTTTTGGCATACTAAAGGTCGTCAGAAATAAAATTGTTGGGAAGGCAGACATAGCCCTAGAGTCAATACCCCTAGAGCCAACACCCCTTTGGATTGGACAGGCATCTCCCGCTGTCTAACCACGCATTATGCCGACAAACGAGACATAGGCACCCACGAATACCAAATGACGTGCCTCATTCAAGGAAGAACCTCTATAAACGAGTTTTACCAGAAAGTTTATAGCCAATTATCCTTAATATTAAATGAAATAGGATGTATGGAAATTGGCGAAGAAGCCGTCCATCTCCTAGCCGACAACTACCGTGCCAAGGCACTGGATACCTTTGTGAGAGGACTATCCGGCGACCTCCCTAGGCTGTTGGGCATAAAAGAAGCTTGCCAGAGACACTGCATCTTTGCCTAAAGTTGGAAAACCAAAGCTTTAGAGCACACCATGCCAACAACCAAATGCTAAACGCACCATCAAACCCCAGACATCAAAGCTTCCATCAATATAACAACAACCAAACTATCCTCCTCCAAGGCCACCTAAACCGCCCCAACCCATGGAAGTGGACGAAAGCATCAGAACAAGAGCAGTAAATTATACGAACCGCCCTAAGCCCCAAGAAACTGGTAAACGGCCATTGAATGCACCAATGATCAACCAACCCCAGCGAAGGCTCAAAGGAATTTTCACATAAACACGGACGAAAAGGCTTACGATCCATACCATGAAGACCAACATTATGACCAAAACGATAACAACCAACAAACAGATTACAATCAGGAAACACCTTACAATAACGTAGACGAAGAACCATATGACCTAACGGACGTACATTTTTTAGACTAAATAGCTCTTCGTCCATTTCCAATGCAAAACGGAGAGCGGCGAAATACTTAACATATTAGTAGATACAGGATCTAACAAAAATTATATCCAATTCAGTCTAGTTAAAAAAGCAATAGAGAACGATAACCAATTTTTCTCAGTTGGAGGAAAAATAAAAATTACACAACACACATTTTTAAATCTTTTCAGTTGCAGACTCAAATTTTTTTTACTACCCATACTTAAGACATTCCATGCCATATTAGGAAATGACAGTCTAAAGGAACTTTCAGCAGTTATACACACAAGAGAAAATTTCATGGTCATAGCAAACACAAAAAGAATATATTTAAAACAATTTAGTATACAGAATGTTAATACGATACATATTCGAGACGAACACCTAACAACAATAGGTAAAAATGAAATTAAACAACTCAGAACCGAACGAAAACTGACATACACAACAAAAGTGATAGCAGAAATACGAACAATTTCCGACACGCCCATATATTCAAAATCCTACCCATACCCCACCACTCTTAAACAAGAGGTCGAAGACCAAGTAAACAAGTTATTGGAAGACGGAATCATCCGAAAATCAAGGTCACCCTACAACTCACCTGTCTGGATCATACCCAAAAAGAAGAACGCTTCAGGCGAAAAAAAGTTCATAATGGTTATCGATTACAGAAAATTAAATGCAGTCACAATTGCAGACAGGTATTCAATACCCGAAATAAATGAGGTTCTCTCTCAGCTAGGAGAAACCCGAATTTTCTCTGTGATTGACCTTAAAAGCGGTTTCCATCAAATTCCTCGCAAGGAATCTGACTTGGAGAAAACCGCTTTTTCAGTGAACAACAGAAAATACGAGTTCACCCGACTGCCATTTGGTTTGAAAAACGCCCCATCCATTTTTCAACGGACATTGGACGACATACTGAGAGAACACATAGGACGGATATGCTACGTGTACATAGACATTATTATATTTAGCAAAAACGATAAAGAACATTCCCTACGTATAGATACAATCTTTGATACCCTTACAAAAGCAAACATGAAAGTACAAGTTCGAGTTCTTAGGATTTGTAGTATCCTCCGAGGGAATCTCAACAAATCCATCCAAAGTACAAGCCATAGCCAACTTTTCCTACCCTCAGACGATCAAGGACTTAAGATCATTCTTAGGCTTATCTGGTTATTATAGACGACTTATCAGAGATTATGCTAAGTTAGCAAAACCGTTAACATCCTTACTTCGAGGCGAAGAAGGACGAATATCTAAAAGCGTTCAAAAAAAATACAAATACAATTGAATGAAGAAAGAAGCAAAAGCAGCATTCAATAAAATCAAAAACACTCTTATATCCACGCGTAATTCTGCAATATCCCGATTACAGCAAAGAATTCAACCTGACCACAGATGCATCAGATGGAGCAAAATGGCAAACCGATTACCTTTATATCAAGAACTTTAAATAAGGCAGAGGAAAACTACGCAGTAAATGAAAAAGAAATGCTTGCCATAATTTGGGCACTCAACTCCTTTAGAAACTACCTATACGGTACAGCAAAAGTAGTAATACACAGTGACCACCAGCCCCTGCCCTAAGTAACAAAAATAATAATTCAAAGCTAAAACGTTGGAAAGCCATACTCGAAGAGTATAACTACGAATTAAGATAGACCATTCGAATTAAATTCATTATCAGTCGCTACCCACTCTGATGAAAGCTCATCACACAATCTAATCCCCGCAATAGAAGGACCCATAAACGCCTTCAAAAACCAACTTTGGATCTCTTTAGGAGAAGAAGATAGCTATCAATTTAAAATACCATTCCCGACCTACCATTTCACACAGAAATAGACAAAAATAAGAAACAACTCATACAAAAAGTTTATTTCCAGAAAATGAAAGCAAAAATAGAAAATATTATTAAGCAGTGTAAAGTTTGTAAGGAACATAAATATGATCGACATCCCAACAAACCGAAATTACTCGAAACCCCAATTCCTCAATATCCCGGTGAAATAGTCCACATAGATATCTATACTACAGAAAAACGTTTGGTTTTAACGGCACTAGAAAAATTTTCAAAGTACGCACAAGTTAAATTAATAAGATAGAAGACATTAGAGAACCGCTACGAGAAATAATTTTTTCTTTCGGAGTACCGAAAACAAAAGTCATCGATAACGAGAAATCGTTAAACTCAGCTTCCATCCAATTTATGATTGAAGACCAACTTGGAATTGAAATATTTATAACACCCCCTTACGCAAGCACAGTCAACGGTCAAGTGGAAAGATTTCATTCGACTCTATCCGAGATTATGCGTTGCCTTAAAACAGAACAAACTCATCGCTCGTTTCAGGAACTTTTGGACAGATCAACATACGAATACAACTATACCATACTACAGAGATTTTTATTTGACTCAGTTCTTAAGCGGCCACGGATGCTTTAAAGAATACCTTTATCGGTTTAAGCACGAAAGCAACAACGTGTGCGATCACTGTGGAGGCGAGGCAGTGGAAGACGTCTACCAGAATCGAATGCCCCAGATCGCACAGCTTTAGAAGTAAACTACGCAGCATAGCCGATGAGGACTACACTCCCGAGTCTCTGGTTGGTCACATGCTACGAAGTAAACAAAAGTAGATGGCAGCGTGCGAGGTAATCGCAGAAGCCATGAAGTGGCTTAGAAGTCTGGAACGGCTGCGCCGCAGCAGGGAAGACTGAAGAAAGAGCAAACAAAAAAGAAAAAAAAAAAAAAAAAAAAACACGAGGCGGGTTGGAAACACGGCCTTCCAACCGCCTACTTTAACAAACCTATATCAGAGGTGCAGATTGCAGATTGCAGATTCAGCCTCTCCACTGTATTGACCTGCAAACTAAATTTTAGGAGTACGTTAGTATCTCAAACGTAGGCGGAAACAATGCCTTTCAACCGCCTAGTTTAACAAACATATACCAGAGGTGCAGATTGCAGATTGGAGATTCAGCCTCTCCACTGTATTGACCTGCAAACAAAATTTTAAGAGTATGTAAGTATCTCAGATGCGGGTGGAAACACGGCCTTTCAACCGCCTGGCCCACGTGACACAAACCAGAAGGAGCAGATTGGGGACGCGGCCTCCCCACTGCATTACCTTGTAACTGAATATGTTGTGAGTATAAGTGATTACTTATAAACGTACTGAATCATTATAGATGCGTGCCGGAAACACGGCCACTCCAACCGGCTAGATGCAGAAGAGCTAGTGAGACAGAATAAGCAAGTAGATGTAGTGTAAGTACATGCCTATATACCTATGTCTATATACATATCTTTGGTAGTTGGACAAGAACGACTTTCTTTGCTCAATATGATCAATACTTCAGACTAGATGAATGAAAAATCTAACAAAAGATCCCCAGCTAAGAACTGAATTAGTACAGTAACGCTGACCAACTGACGTTGAGACTTGTGCTCAAACCACCTCCCTACGGAATACTTGACGGTAGTACCGGGGGGGATCGGTACATGACGGTAGGAGGTTTAGTGTGTTAAAGTCATACACTGACTGTGTGGCTTTCGATGCTTCCTCCTCTGAAAAAAAAAAAAAACGCCATACACTCCGCAACAGGAAAACGAGCGATAGAGACATGTTTCAGCAGACTAGTCTCAATAGACTGCGAACAATACGAAAACGCACGCAGAGAAAACATAGACACACTTAGGAAAAGACAAGCGAAAGACTTAGAAAATCATAACAAAACAAGACAAACCATGAAAACATATTCCCCTGCTGACATAATTTACGTCAAATAAACAAACGATTACGAGCTAAACTTACCGCTAGATATAGGAAGGAAATAGTAAAAGAAGAAAAATCTAGCGTAGTAATAACTGAAAAAGGACGGACAGTATATAAGAGTAACATCAAGACCTAGAATTACTAATCTTCTAACAAATTTTTTTTCTCACCCTTTTTTTTACAGACCCCTCGTAAATTTTTTTTCTCACCCTTTTTTTTACAGACCCCTCGTACATTTAGTGTACGCAGATTTTAAAATTATAGACTATACGAACTCACAACTAGCAACATTCTATACAGGACGGACGAAAATTCAAACCGGATCTTACAGGATAATACACAAAGTTGATCTAGATGCATGCCAAAATGCTTTGAACGAAATAGCCACCACCATAGAAACCAAAATTTCGAACGAAAACTCCCTTTTACCCATCCTTAATAACGAATTAAATTTAACACAAACCTACCTAAATAGGCTGAAAACTAAAAGATTTAAAAAATCTATAGACGCAATAGGAAAAACCTGGAAATGGATCGCGGGAAATCCCGATCATGATGACCTAGTCACAATAGAGAGCCAAATAAATCATATAATAGACAATAACGACAATCAAGTAACCATTCCCACGACAGCCGGTTCTACGTACCGGAATGACTCGGGGTTTCCCCGACCAAGGGCTTTTATTTCGCTACCCCCCTGCCTAAACCGTCAGTTATCCCCCCCAATAATGTCATCCTCCGAGCAGCGCTTTGCAGCGGGACTGCTCAAGACTCTCCTGCTCCGGGCTGGTATTGAATCCAACCCCGGACCTAGAGAATGGATCTGTTGTATATGCTGGAAGAAAATTTATGTGAAACGTACAATGTTCTAATTGTAACAGATGGTTGCATCTAACTAGTTGCTCCGGACAAAATCCCTCTACTCATAGACCCGCTAGTTTTTATAGAACTTTCGTGGCCCCTTGCTGTTCACGTCCTACGATGTGCAATGACCGTCGTTGATCAAGTATAGCTCCGCCACAAATGTCTGACTCTGTCACATCAGTCTCCACGACTAGCTCTAACAATGCACATCAGCAAGTAGACCTTCCGAGCTGCCGCTCACGCCCCCAGGCGTCAACATCTCACACAGCAGCTCACAGCTACCCCCTACGTAGCACCTCCCAAGTGGATTTGAGCAATGCTGAGCGTCCGCTCTCTCCCACAACCTCTGTCAGCCCCTCCTCTTCCAGCATCAGCGCGAGTATAAGCCACAACCAACAGCTCCTGGTCCCTTATACTACGTGCACTGTTTGTCGGTTAAGATTATATACGCCGTTGGCATCAGTCAAGTGCAATAACTGCCTTGGCCTGTGTCACCTGCTTATATGCCCTGGACTCGTGAACAGAAACCTATGGACTCATACGTACGTTGCGCCATGCTGTCGAGCTACGCAACCTTCAACGTTGTCCGACTCGCCTCTACCTTCTGGTAACGCGATTCCTTCGACTTCAAGATTGCGCCGTAGTGCGCGACCCAGCCTATTACCACCTAGGCATACGCACCAGTCCTTGACCCCCAGCATCAACTCTGTTCCCCCTTCGCATTTCGATAACCTGCAATTTAATTGCAACGGCCTAACCGGTAAAATTGTTGACAAATTTAATGCAGCAACTCAACATCAAGATCGCGGCGATTCAGGAGACAAAGCTAGGTGGAAGGTCGTCTCTTCAGACCTGCAACGGGTACAATGTACACCGTTGTGACCGTGCGAGAGGGCTTGGGGGTGGTCTGGCATTCATCACGCATCAATCTGTGCAGTATCGTCTATTTGAGCCTGACATCGACCCGAGGGACACCACCTTAGAACGTCAAGGTATGGTTATCCGGTCAGGCGATGTTGACCTCGAAATCATAAACATTTACATACCTCCTGTCACCTGTTGTCCCAGGGATTACCACCCTGACATTCGTGCGTTACTCAGGGGCGAGAACCGCGTCATCCTTGGTGACTTCAACGCACACCACGACCTGTGGCACTCCAGCTTGCAGGCCGATGGTAGGGGACAGGAGCTGGCTGACCAAATAGATGATTCGACGTTCTGCACGGTAAATGGGGATGCCCCCACTAGAGTGGCGGTAGCTTCAGACCACCTACCTATAGTGATCTCTATCGATCGCCCCACCGACTTTGTCACCGCTGAGAATCGCACATTCACCAACTTCAATAAAGCCGACTGGGAGGGTTTTCTCAACAGCACAGAGAGCGCCTTCGCTGCTCTTCCCACCCCGTCTGACGTACGAGAAGGGGAAAAGGAGTTTCGTATGGCCCTAATTTCAGCCTCCCATCAACACATTCCGTCAGGTAGAATAAAGCAAGTGCGTCCATTCTTCCCCGCAGAGGCAGCGGCCCTGGCAAATGAACGTGACCATATTAGACGCCTTGACCCTACGGATCCTCAAATAAGGGATCTTAATGCGGAAATCAGACGCTTAGTAGATCAACACAAATGCGCTAAGTGGGAGGAGCACCTAAGGTGTTGCAACCACTCGGCTGAAGTTGACAAATTATGGTCGACGGTGAAATCTTTGTCCAACCCGACTAAACCTAACGACAAAATATCCATCGCCTTCGGTGATAAGGTTCAGTCGAAGCCAAAAATATGCGCGAGCGCCTTCTGCCGACAATTTGTAATGCATCCCCCGTTGAACAAAGAGATTCGCCGAGCCACCAGGGAAGCGCACAAACACAAAAACAGCGATGCGCCCATTGCCATCTCCACAACAGAAGTTCATGAGGCAATTCGGAGATCTAAGAACACCAAATATATTGGCCCCGATGGCATTTCCATGCTGATGCTGAAACACCTCGGCGACGAAGGCATAAGATACCTTACACACATTTTCAACCTTTCCCTGTCCACCTTTGTTATTAATGAAAGATGGAGACAAGCAAAGGTGGTCCCCGTTTCTGTTTAACTATTATATATCGAAACTTCCCCCCCCACCAGAGGGTGTCTCGATCGTCTCCTACGCCGACGATTGTACGATTTTGGCAACTGGCCCCTCCGTTGAAGACCTCTGCTCTCGTATAAACTCATACCTCCCAGCCGTGTCCGAATTCTTCGCCGGGAGAAACCTGGCATTGTCACCGAATAAGTCCTCGGCCACACTATTCACGACGTGGACAACGCAAGTGAACATGGAATTAGACGTCTACGTTGATAGTGTCAAGCTACCAACTGTCTCACACCCCAAAATCTTACGGGTGACGTTTGATAACATGTTCAAATACGGCGCTCATGTAACCGCAATTACCAATAAAGTCCAAAGCCGTAACAAAATCCTCAAGTCCCTAGCTGGAAGCACTTGGGGTAAAGACAAAGAAACGTTACTAGCTACATATAAAGCAATTGGCCAGCCGGTACTGAGCTACGCGACGCCAATATGGTCGCCGGGGCTAGCTGACACATACTGGACGAGGCTACAGGTCTGCTAAAACACCGCCCTTCGTACCGCCACTGGGTTTCTTCTTATGTCTCCTGAGCATCACCTTCATAACGAAGCGAAAATGCTCGCCGTTAAAGAGGATAGTTAGATGTTGACGAGGCAATTCCTGTTCAACTGTTGCAAACCGCAGCATCCGAACGGACGCCTGGTCAACGAGAATCCGCCCCCCAGGAGCATAAGGAGCCATCTACGCAAACACTACGATGAGATCCGGCACCTGATTTCCACGCCGTTTGATCCTAAGGTGCACCGGCAGGCCCTCACCCTCATCCACACGAATTCGGTAAATTCCTTTGTTGGCTCTCTCCCGGTGCACGCCGTTCTTCAGGCAACAACACCACCCGTTGCCGAAGAGGAGCGCGAGCTGCCTAGGGAGACTAGGGTGATGCTGGCTCAACTCCGGTCTGGATATTGTAACAGGTTAAACTCTTACCTATCCAGACTGAACCCCGACTTGCCTAATAAAATTTTGAAAGCTGTCCAATCAAGCGAGTACATACAGCACAATGCTGCTATACAGCCCGATTCTAAACATCCGCGCGGATTTCTTTCCTTGCCGAAATTTTTATTCGCAAGGAAATTTTCCGCCAATTCTCTTTCACTAGTGAACAGAAAAATTGGTGAAGAGGAATTTCGAATTTTCGAAATCAGCTGTGCTGCCATTTCACCCTTGATTTTGGTACTACTTTTTGTGCAAAATATAAAAATTTGTGATAAAAAGTTGTTAAATTAGATAAATTAAGAATAAAAATGCATAGTATTGCCTTTCCAATGGTAGCATGTGTATAAACGAAAGATTCTGTAGCACTAGATTGTAACAGAGGTCTAAAACAAGATGGTTGCGTGATGATACGAGGCCACTTTAGTTGCGGGATTATTGGAAGAGCTAACAAAACTCTTTTTAGTGAATTTTATTGATTCAATTGTTTTGCAGATGTATTTAAATTTAAAACTATAAATAAAGCCGCATACAAATATTTGTTGGACATTTTAAAAGCATACACACAACAAGCCTAAAAACTGTTTGCGCTTTCACTAAAGAAGCCCATCTGAAACATGTGTTATAAATAAGATGGTGCCTTTTCCGATTCCACAATACATTCTACTGATGGTCCGGCCGAATTTACCTCCTCCTCATTTTGCCAACATCCTTTAAGGAAGACGCAGAGTTTTCCAGATGCCTTTGAATAAAGCTTATTAAAGTGTCTATTTGCCGATTATTTATACTTTTCGCCATACAAATCCAAAAACAATACGATATTAATGTGTATTAGTCGTTTTTAATTATTAAAAGTTAAATTTTCTTACATTTTGTTCAGCGTTCACTGTAAATTGGATGGTGAAATATCTCCCGAAAAACTGTTGCGTATTCTCCCCTTTCTTTTCATTTATGATACCTACTTTACTCGCCAAACCGCTTTCCGCTTTTTCGAACATCGTTTGGAATAGGCGAAGAGCGAGAAGCGAACAAATACGTGCGGATTTTATGTTCAGAATAAGGGAATAGGGAGAAGCGGAAAAATACGTGCGGATTTTTCGTTTAGAATTGGGCTGATAGAATTAAAATACAAACTTAGAGTTATAAAAGAAGAAATCATTAATATAGATTATGCGATTCATTGGTATAAAGCCGGCATTGTCAATTCTTATATTTTATCAAATGAGGAATTAGAGATAGTTAAATCTGTAATTTTAAGAAACAACCTTGCATTAAATAATGTTGAAGAATCGCTAGAACTCGCTAATATAAAAATAGCTTCAAATGACACAATGTTATTTTACATAATAGGCATACCATTAACAAACGAAAAAATTTGTGAATCAATTCTAATTAAACCAATAAAAAAGAAGAAATATATTAATAAGATACCTTTTGAAGACATTGTAACTTGTAATGATAAAAAAATATTCGCTATTAAGCTAAAATGTAGAGAAAACAATAATATTAAAATTTGTAGTCATAAGAATATTATAGACATTAGTAACACTACCTGTGTCCCACCATTGCTAAAAAGCAGACCAGCAGAATGCACATTGGTAAACAATCAACACATCCCTTCAGTCGAAAACATCTCACCCGGAATAATCCTTCTAAACCAATATAAAGGCACAATCGAAATTGACGGCCAAAGGATCATATGAAGTGCAATTCCACAATTCCACGGTTATAATCGATAATCAAAAATACTCTTTTAACGAGATACTAACTGGCAAACCCCTGCCTGCTATACTGCAATCAAATATCCCCTCAAACAAAGAAGAATAAATTTTAAGCTTAGAAATGATGAAAGAACTTCACGTTAATAACACCAAGCGGTTGGCCGCACTGAAAACAACCCACACAGCAGCACTAATAACAAATTTTTCGCTAACGATCACCAGCATTATCTTCATAGCAGGTTTGATTATCAAGTTATCCACGAAAATAAATTTTTTTAAAAGCAGAACCAGAGCTATCGAGCTACAATGTGAAAGCCAATGAGGCCGATACTCAAAAAGTCACAACACCCGAAATGCTTTATTCAATAGAAACCACAAGTCCAGTTTTTTAGTTCAAACGAACGAGGACGATCGTTTTTGGTGGCGGAAGAGTTAGCACCAGCTAAGTTACAACCAAAGCTGACATCAACACTATTGCGATAAGTCAACATTAACATTTTCCCAGCAAGGTAACCAATAACTGGAAATGACCCAGACGCTAACTCAGCAAAGCTAGCAATATTGGAAACACTACATCCGCCATGCGCCGATCAAACACTGCACCAAATGTCGAACCAGCAGAACAACAAAATTGCATTGGCAATAACATCCGGCATGCGCCGATCCAACGCCAACCACCAAAGGTGCTGACACAAGTAGAATTAGGCTATAATTAGGAGAAAATAATTAGTTTTAAGTTGAGTAATAATCGAGGAGTTGTTAATAAAGGTCTATTGACCAAAAATTAAATTTTTTTCGGCTTTAAATCTTTCTCGCCGATAATTTATACATATGTACATACTAGCAGACCCGGCAGACGTTGTCCTGCCCAAGCATTAACTTGTTTGCATTTAAAATATGTGAGTCGCCCTCCTAATTTCAGCTCCACATCTTTCTCTCCGTCCATCCTCTTCATATGCTTTTGTCTTTTCATATTGCTTTTTAATTGTCATCCATATACCTATCCCTTTCTCAATCCCAATCCCAATCCCTCCATTTTAAAACTCTCATGCATACCTTTCATTTTAGACCCATTTGCTCACAAAAACCTTCTAGCTCCAATTTTGGTCCACTTTTTGGTTAATATCTAAAAACCTTCGTTTTATATGGGAAAATAGCTAAAACATGTTAAATCATTTGTCAACACCTTTCATTTGATTGAGTGCCCCTCCTGGTTGACATTTTGACCAATATCTCGAAAACGGGCTCATATTGAAAGAACACTTTATAAGGTTACCCTGGTCAACATTTTTAGGGACATCTCCAAAACCTTTCCAAATGCCTTTATTTTTTTAGCGTATAACCATCTCGAGCGGATACAAAATCTACCTTCCAAATTTAGATATGTGTATTAGGTCCAGCCGCTCTCAAAATAGATGTTTCCATAAATGAAGCAAAGTCCAAATGAAACCTGTGGCCTTCCCCTTTCTTTTTATACCAATTTTGTGCGAATATTAATATATCGAAATGAACCAAAGTCCGAATGAAAGCTGTCGTCTTTCCCTTTCGTTTGATATCAATTGTGTGCGGATATTCCAAAGATTACCCGAAACCACATTTTGACCGATAACTCTGTTATCGATAAATATATCGAAGTGAACCAACGTCCAAATGAAAACGGTGTTCTTCCACTTCCGTTTAATGCCAATTTTCTGCGAATAATCCAAAGTTTACGTAAAACTACATTTTGACCGATAACTCTGTTATCGATAAATATATCGAAATATAATTATGCGTGTTTCTATTCTGTACTCCAAAGAATTAGTGTGCAAAATTTCGTAAAGTTCGAGGCATTCGTTTAGACGTGAAAGAGTCACAAAAATTCAGTCACTCACACACTTACGTTTTTGTATATTAGTAAGATATGTATGTATATCAATGGACCAATGCGCATTAAATTTTGCATGTTCGATTGCAACACGAAGAGTAACATCAAAGCAAAACTTTAATTGACAATGGAAAATTCCAAAAAATTGGCATTTTTTACCTTGAAAAGCTTTGAAATAAAGAATTTTTCGTTCAACTAACTTTGTACCAATCCATGACTAACACCGCCATCTGGTGGTGAGTATATAATTTGGTTCAGCCGTTTTCGAGTTTTAGCGTTACAACTGAACACCATTTCATTTTTATATACATACTAGCAGGGAACCCGGCGTTGCTCGGGATGTTAGTAGTTCATAAAATTCTGATACCCTCACTTGGGAAGACAATTTACAGGCAGAGAAGGTTGAGAACAATATGTTTTTCCCCACGTTCTATCCCGTTTATGTCTACGGCAACCAACTAAAGTAAAGGCGTTTTTTAATAGACTAACTTAGACATTTTGTCATCTCCTTTCCATTGGATTTTTTAGTTGTGCCTAAACATTCCCCAAGTCATCCCCAGTCTTTTCAAAGAAATTTTTAATATACAGACACAACTTTTCTAGAGTGAAAGAAAAATAAAGCTGTGGCCATGCCCTTCGTCAGCTTGTATGTAATGAAGAAAGAATATCTATGTTTTTCAAAACTCTTATTGAACTAAGTTAAATATTTAAAAATAGATAAAAAAAAAACTTTTATGTATTTTTATTTCGGTACTAAAAAAAAAAAGTAAATGAGTAATAGCGCAACATATGCGAATCCATACAAAAAAAATGTAGTACAATTTGAACGAAAAAAGTAAGATTTTTGAGTGGATTTAGTACAATTCATGAAATGTCATTTCCCTACCCTGCCTTCAACCATTTTTGAATAAATGCGCGAAATACTCATACATAAATTTTGAGTTACTGGATGTATTGAGTGTTTTAATTGTAGCTTTTTTTACTCCCACTGCTTGCAGCGAACTTAGGGTTTAAGTCGGGTTCAGAGGTGACGTATCGGTAACCTTATAAAACAGCTGATTCGACCAACCTTATGAGAAACAATGTAACCGATTATTGGTGCTACTATCTGTAACGTAACCTTACCGACCAAATGCATGTTGGTTTTTCTCTTACGTTAAGGATACGACTACAGCGATACGACTACCGCACCAATGAACCGGCCTTTAAGCAGATACAGTACGTCAGCGTCGACGTATCCGTCATACGTACAAATTGCGTCGAGCGTCTGCTTGTTTGTGTGAATATGTGTGTGCTACCCTACATTCACATGCATTGTTATACGGTGGCGCTCAAATTTTTGTAGCTGAGTACAAAAATAGAGTAAATAGAGAGCAATATGTGGTCTGTTGATGCTCTCTAAGCACAAACGACTGAATGGTAAAGCGTCCAAGCAAAGTTGGGTTTTCATACAAAATTTATTTGAATTAAAAAAGTTTTTAACAACATTTTTATTTAAAAAAAAGTATCTATGGTCCTTTTCTGGCTAGATTATGATACATTAAAATTTGAAAGAAAAAAATCGGGCCAGTGGTTCGGCTGATTAGCTTTAACAAAATTTCGAGTTTGAATTTTATATAATAGTATAGATATCTACCTATAATACTCTGGATATGTATGACCGGCAATAACAAACAAAAAAAATTAAGTGCTTTGATTAAGATTTAAGAACGTTAAAATGTCACTAAAGAAAATACATTCAGGGATATAACGAATTGATATATTACTTAGCTTGTGGTCTTGGAACTGCCCACTTTTCCAAAGAATTTACAAATGCAGCCTATGTATGTCGTACACAACGAAGATTCTAACGTATTGGAAAAGTTTAAAACAGATCAACCATAAACTTTGGACATTATTGAAGTACTAACAAAGCTTTGAATACAAAAAATGTGGGCGTGGCACCGCCCACATTTCCCAAATTATATAATTCTTGACCAAGGGACACACATATCCAAAAATCTTTAATTTAGACCCAATATGTTCAGAGTTATGAAGAATTTAAATTTTATATAGCCTGGGGGCGTGGCACTGGCTACTTTTCCAAAAATTGATGTAGCCTGAATCGTACACAACAATTTTCTTAACCAATCTTGAAAGTTTAAAAGAGATCGACCATAAACTTTGGACATTATTGAAGTACAAACAAAACACAAAAAATGTGGGCGTGGCACCGCCCACTTTTCCAAAATTACTTAAATCTTGACCAAAGGACACAAATATCTAAAAATCATTACTTTAGACCAAATATGTTCAGAGTTATGAAGAATTGTAGTTTTATATAGCTTGGGGCGTGGCACCGCCCAAATTTCCAAAAATTAATATAGTCTATGCTTTAACCCATGATCCCAAGAATATACTGTGAAAATTTCATAAAAATCGGTTGAGTACTTTGGACGCCCATAAAGGACACACAGACACACATTCATTTTTATTTATAAGATGGGTTTGTTATTATAATTTAGGGAATCACCAAAAATTCTCTTTATATTTCTTCTCTTTTGTCGGAGTCTTATGCATCTCTTAGTCAAAATACATTTTCTCTACGTTGAGTTCATACACACACGCACATACATTTTTGTTCCGCTGTAGCTTGAGTTTGATCTAAGAAAATTCTTATGCTTGGATTGTTTGAAGCTTTTATAAATTTCATCCTAGAAATAAGGGGCTTTAAGTTTTGAAAATGGAAAAAATGAAAACGCCACTTGGTTTATTTTTGGGAAAACTTGCTTCTTAAAAAAATTTCATAAAAATTGGGCCATCACTTTTCGAGATTAGCCGTTACGAATATTTTCATATAAGCAATAATTAGTATAGATATAGATTGCTGTACTAATGTAAACAGCAACAAAGGCAATTATGTACAGCGTGTGTGTGTGTTGATGTGCACCATCTAGCGTCATCTGACGTTCTGGCCATCTACAGCGCAGTAGTGAAGATAAACATAGACGACAAAGACAACAACCAATATTCGCATAAATAGATCCAATTTTATCATAGTTACATAGCAATTGTATCATACATAGCAATTGTATCATACATAGCCACAAAGTATAACAGCCAAATTAATAAAATTGTATGGGAGGTACCACGCCCCCCTAATATTTTGTTTTGATTTTAATACATGACCTGCGCGTGAATCAAAGCAGGCGACGGATATGCATTTATGTATAGCAATGTGTATATGCATATGAACGTTGAAACTTGCAAACGGCAAATGGTAAAATAGCAGTGATGATAAATGATTATTGTTGTCAGTGTTCAAGCATAGTGAATAGTAGTAATAAGAAGTTAGTAGGTACTCACACCGCTCTGCTGGCAAGAATAGGTTCAACAAAAATGGGCACAAAAACTGTGAATGAGGTCTTGTCTGGTACCATCCTAGATGTAGAACTACGTTTTCAGTAAAATCGGGACTGCTCGTTTTCGCGAAATATCGCACTTTAACCCTTTAGGACCTTCAAAAATATACATTTGACCAAAAAATCATCTCAAAACTAGTTTTTGTATGTTTGTTCGTGTAGGTAAAAAATTGGTCCCAGATCGGGGTAAATTTATATAATTTTTCAAAAATGTACCAAAAACATGATTTTGTAATTTCGGCCAACTTTGAAAATCTGTATAAAATAATTGCGACATACCACAATGTTTTCTTATCTTAGATAATGTTTCATAAACCTTGGTTTATATATGAGCTGATATTCAAATCAAATAAGAGCACCCAGAGCACAGGGGGCTTGTTCAAATTGTACTAATTTTGGGGTCTAAAAACATTTTTTCTCAGAAACGAGACATGATGGAAATTTTTGGACCACGGATTCGTGTTCCGCTTCAAAAAAAATCATAAGGTGTATGTTTGTTTTTGCATTACAAAAACACGGTGCTGTAACTAGTGCCCTAAAAACGAATAAATAATTTTAGTTAATAGTAGTTTTGCAATTTTTTTAAATGTGTGACTTTTGTCAATTTATTTGAGTAATAGAAACCACCTACACGAACAAACATACAAAAACTAGTTTTGAGAAGATTTTTTGGTCAAATGTATATTTTTGAAGGTCCTAAAGGTTTAAAGTGGGATATTTCGCGAAAACGAGCAGTCCCGATTTTACTGAAAACGTAGTTCGACATCTAGGATGGTCCCAGACAAGACCTCATTCACAGTTTCTGTGCCCATTTTTGTTGAACCTATTCTTGCCAGCAGAGCGGTGTGTACTAAATATACTACTAACTACATATGTATAATGCGCTTATGACCAAACACATGTACTTGAAACTGTTCTACGATAGGAGGAAGGTGGGGTGCAATGAAGCCATACGCAATAAAGCCATATGGCTTTATTTCCAATAAGTTTGAGAAATAAAGCCATATGGCCCTATATCCAATTGCTAATGGAAGTAAAGCCAGTATGGCCTTATTGCCATTTTCAAAACATGTGCAGAACACCTTAACCGCAGGCGACCTTTGGCCGCGCTTCAAAAAATAACCCTGGGCTACGCCATTCCAACTCCGGGTGGTTGCCATAGCCGTGGCTACCGCCACGGTGATGTCCTTCCTCGTGCCACTCTTTTCTCACAGGGCAATGTGATTACAACAACCACATGAAAATGACAAAAAATTCTGAACTTTAACTGCAAATATCTCGCAAACTACTAAAAAAAAACATTGGTTCAGCGGAGTTATATTCATGCTCATGGGACCAAAGCGCGTCTCCTAATACATATCTCAACATTTTTGGTTGTGTATTAGCGCTCGGCACCCCACGTAAACGATTACCACGTCTAGATTTAGAATCTGAAATGAGATTTTTGTTTTTTTCAACCGTTCAAAAGTTATTTGCAGGTAAAGCTTACAATTTTCTGTCATTTTTATGTGGTTGTTGTAATGGCACATTAGGCTGAGCCAAAAAAGTGAAAAAGTGTTGAGAAACGTGGCACGCGGAAGGACATCACCGTGGCGGTAGCCACGGCTATGGCACACACCCGGAGTTGGAATAGCGTAGCCCAGGGTTATTTTTTTAAGCGCGGCCGAAGGCCGCCAATGCGGAAAGGAGTTCTGCACATAAATACAATGGATCACGCCCCGAATTGGGGATCTGACCTAAGTCAAATTTTCGCCTGCCGCGCTACTTCGTCGAATCTCAAACCCAAATGCCTCAATGACATTAATTCGCATGTCCAAAGCGAACTAAAGTCAAAATATTATACGAATTAACGGCACTGACTTTAATTCGTTTTTGGTCATGCGTCTTAATGTCACTGACATTAATTCGGTTTTTGGGTGCGAATTAACGTCACTGACGATACTTCCACTGACGTTAGTTCGCGCCACCAAATTGGCGCCTCTTCCAAAACACAGTTTTTTGAGATAGTATAAAATATTACTCACAACAATGTATAGGAATCAAGTTCTTCCTATCAAAGTATGCCATCCATAACATATACGCGTTCGCGGCCCAGCCCGCGTTCCGACCACGCGTTGTGGACGCGCGTTGCGGCCCGGCGCGGTACCGCATTGCTTGCCATTTATTTTAAGTTTTATCTCCGTACTTCCATATTATGGCTTTATTACTTATTTGAGAGAATTTTCGGTATGGCTTTATTGCGCTTTGCGATTTAACCGAATTGGAAATATCGCCATATGGCCTTATTACCATTTGGTTTGAGAAATAAAGTCATATGGCGTTATTGCGTATGGCTTCATTGCACCCCACCTAGGAGGAAGCCTTTGAGTTTTGACATTAAAAATACAAAATGAATCGTTATTGGGGGTCCCTGGTAGAAATTTTCTATATTTAGGAGAAAATAATTAGTTTTAAGTTGAGTTGTAATCGAGGAGTTGATAATAAAGGTATATTGACCAAAAAAATTAATTTTTTTCGGCGTTAAATCTTTCTCGCCGATAATTTACATACTAAAATTGTTTTCAATGACCGAATGTTGTATATTAGGGTGTTCCTCCCCTTTTTATTAGTTCATTCATTCAAACCAATTTTCCTAACATATTTTAAAAATAAAAAAATATGATTAATTTTTAATTACGTATATCTTAGTTTATTGTACTAAATTAATAATATTTATAACAATTAATTTTATGTTTCTTTTGTTTGGGTTTTTTTTTGTACAAAAATTTTCGATATGTGGTTTAATTTTTGAGTTAGTTAATAATAATAATTTTTTCTTATAGATATAAAAATAGATTTTTTTTGACAGAATTTAATAATAATTTTTTGGTTTTTGTATGTCTTTTTTTGTTTGTTTAGATAGATATATACAAGTTTTTTGAATTTTTGTTTGATAGAAAAGTAATAAATTTTGTATGTTTAATCGGGTTTCTGCCTTCTTGGCTTTATAATGAAAATGTTTATATGTGTTTTTTTTACCTCTACAAAATACAATTTTTGATGGAAAAATGGTAATTTTTTTTGGTATTTTAATTTTTAGTTTGAATTTTAGCCTTCTTGGCCCTATAACAAAAACGCTTATCGTACTTAATGAATGTAAATTTATAAAAGTTTGATTATTTTACGTTTTTTTTTAAATAAACAATTAAACCGAAGTTTTTTTTTGTCATTTTAAGTAAAAAAATTTTAATTTACCTTGCATAACCTACATATTTTTGTGTACTCTTTTTTCCTTATTGTTTAATTCATCAAAAATAGTTACAGTTGGTTTATCGATTTTCCTTATAATAAATTTATTAATTCATTTTCAACTGTACTAAATAAATTATTATTAACGTAATAACCTATAAATAGTCTTTTGGTTTAGCTATCTCCAATAATATGAAAACATTTTGTAATTTTTCATATAGGTCGATTAATAATAAGCCTAGGATTTGTTTACATTGTTATAGTTAATGAAACTTATGTTAGAGCTTAATAAAGTTATTCATAATTATATAAAAAATAATATCAACTAAAAGAAATATGGTTTATTAATCCTAATTACATGGTTTCACACAGGGCCGTGCGCAGGAATTGGCCTTGGGGGGGGTTTTAATTTAGATTTGCATTCGCATACATTTTTCACTAAGTTAAACATATTTGCTGAAACAGATACCTAGACCCATATATCACAAATTTTAATGTTCTTTAACTTTCCTGAATTTGCATACTCTGATGCCTAAAACTGCTATTTTTTTGGTTGTACACATTTTTCTGTATTTGACAGAGAATTGGTGATATGATGGCATATCCCAGCTAACTAAAAGTGCAAAAAAAGACTCCTTTCGGAGCCATAAAACGCTCATTTCTCAGAACTTTACTCTCCAATGGAGCGAAAAATCGCTCTACGCGGGCACTCCAACGAAGTCATAAAAAAGAGTCCGAAATGAGTCCGATTTCGATGAATTTGAAGCGTTTTTTGACTCTTTTTAAATGAACTGCGGAGCCTTTTATTGGTGCTTTTCTAAAGCTTATTTGGGGTCGTTTTTTATTTCTTTTGGGTTATAATTTCTTTGCGCAATTATTCACTCCTAACTATTTGCCGTCACCAACTCTGACTTTCTAAATTATCCCAATGAGCTACATGGGAACAATTTAATTAATTGTCCAACTATATGCGCCAATGATGTTCTTATTTATCTGAAAACCTTGAAGGAATCTTTTAAATGCGGTCCTGATAGGATTCCTACATGCTTCTTGAAGAAGTATGCTAACAATATTTACCAACCCCTTACCAATTTGTTCAATCTGTCACTAAAGTGTGGTGTTTTTCCAAAAGCATGGAAAGAGTCGTTTCTTCTACCGCTTCATAAAAGCGGAAGCATAGCAAAGCTTTCTGCCATCCCAAAAGTGTGTGAAGCTATTGTTACCAATCAGCTTACGAATCCTATCTCTACCTTGATTTCTGACTGTCAACACGGGTTCTGTAAGGGAAAGTCCACCGTTACAAACTTACTTGAATTTACTTTGATTTCAGCAAAGCTTTCGATAAAGTGTGTCACTCTTTACTTATTCATAAATTGGATCAGTTGGGTTTCAAGCCGGGTCTCAATCGCTAGATCTCTTCTTACCTTAGCGAAAGAGCACAAAAAGTAGTGTTTAAAAATTGTGAATCCGATGTTATTTATGTCTCCTCAGGAGTTCCACAAGGAAGCCATCTTGGCCCGATTCTGTTATTGTTGTTTATAAATGATATTTCTACAGTAATATAATTTTCGAAAATTTTAATGTTTGCCGACGATGTAAAGCTTTTTATGTCATGCGAAGAAGCTTCAATCAGATCTAAATACACTTGTTACTTGGTGCGATTTAAATTATATGCCGTTTAATCTAAAGAAATGTAAATACATGCGTTTTTCGAGAGGAAAATCACAGCCAGCTTCCTATACAATTAACAGTTATAGTCTTGAGCAAATGTATGATTTTGTTGACCTTGGGGTTACTATGGACTACAAACTCAGTTTTAACTGCCATATTAACGTAACAGTCAATAAAGCTGGAGGCGTTCTAGCATTTGTTAAACGATGGTCTAAAGAATTTAGCGACCCTTATGCAACTAAAACTCTTTACTACATTAGTCAGACTGATACTTGAATACGGTTCTACAATTTGGAATCCACGTTACCAGGTCCACGTGGATCGCTTAGAATCAGTTCAAAAACAATTTTTAATATTTGACTTAAGAGATCTTCACTGGGATCCCTTGTATAATTTGCCATGTATACGAGTCGCTTAAAACTAATTAATCTTCACAGCCTTTCTAGTCGGAGGGATATGCTTGGAATTGTTTTCATGATTAAATTACTAAATGGCTCAATCACAAGCCCGTTTCTTTTGAGCGAAGTGAACTTCAATGTACCTTCTCGTCCATCAAGACATTTTAAACCACTTATCTTGAAACAGTGCCGAACTAATTTGGAATTAAATCAGCCTTTTCGTTGTTTGTGTCAAGATAATAACTCTCATTCTGGTACGTTTGATATTTCAGACTCACATTGCAGAATAAAAATGTCAATTATTTCTATCCTAAATACATACATAGCAACAATTTGCTTTCATATCCTTTGATTATTATCTTTATTCTTTACAATAACTATTCGCTGTCAACTAATTATTTATTAATTGTGTCATCTATTTTGTATCTACCTTACTTGGCTGAAGAGGTTTTCTCTGTAGCTGAGCAGTTTCAGATCTCGACGATTAACAAACCAAAGCCTTTCAAAGACTCGGCACGAAAGAACAATCCGCGCGTATTGCGGACGCGCCCCTCGCCCCGGTCGGGCGGGATAAGGTGGATAATCCGTTGGGAATTATTATTATTATTATAAATAATAAAAAAAATAAGGTTTATGAATTTTTATTGACACTATTCGGAAAATATGAAATATGCTATGTTTATTTTCCACAGACTATTGATAAACGTCCATGACAAATGCGATATTTATTTTCCTTTAAGTTAAAAAAAAAAATCTCAGAAAATGTTTGAAAACATTCAAATAATTGAACGTTGTCGCTCATCTGCTCTCCAACGTTCATTTTCTCACAATTCTCTTTACGCCTACAACAAAAGGGTCAGAAAACACTCGAAAGCTTTCATATAATTGAGCCTTGCAGTTCATTCGCTCTGTTAATTGAAACTGCTCACTGTTTTCATCGGAAAAATTTAAGAACAAAAAATGCCCATACGCTACACAACTTTGTAATTTCGGAAAGCTCCAAGTGCAATTCAAAGTGCCGGACTTATGTATGTGTTGGCCAACCTTATTCTTTGCAACTTTCACCAATTTCCTCTTCCGTAAAATTATTTTAACTAATTTTGTCAAAAATTATTAGTCAAGATTCAATACAAGATTTATAAAGTGTATTTTGAAAATTTTTGTAAAATCATTGCAACTTAGATTTGGCCATGGGGGGGGTTTCAACCCCCAAAACCCCCCGTGCGCACGGGCCTGGTTTCACATATAATAAAGAAGCGATATGTCTTCAGTAGGTCGATACTGTAACTTTTTTAACGCCAGGTGGTAGCTTTAACTTTGCTTAACACCTTTTTAACCCTTTTCCCTATTCGCTAACTTTTAACCAGACCAAAAGTGTTAGCTAACGCTTTTACTGTGGTTAGTTATCGCGAATTAATTTCGTGGTGTTTAAAATTATAGAAAATAAGTTCTCCGAAAACCGCACGTTGTAGTCCGAACGCTTATCAAGTGCGCTATTGCGACATGAGCTTAAATACCACAAATAGCAGGAAGCTGTATTTTAGTGTTAAGGAAAATTACAGAATCGCACTTGCGTTAAGAGCAAATGCCGAAATTCGGCAAGTGGTTAAAAGTTACATAATCGAGCTACAGGTTACAAGGATCTTTCATTAACTAAGTTTTGTATAACAACTTTTCTTAGCTTAAGGTTTAACTATAAAAAGGAAAAGGTTGCAGTGCCAAAAAGCATATTTTAGGATTGCATTCTTTCCTTTTACAAAAACCGCCAGCTTATACAGGTTACGTCTTAAGGATAAAACCTTAATTGCTATATATCTTATAATTAGGGGTTTCTGCAAAATCATCTGTAAAGAGAACATAACATATTATAGCTCGAAAAAAAGTTTCGTATAAATGCATATTTACCGAAGACTCTCAACCTAATAGTTCAGCTTTCTTCCATCTATATGAGTAGATGCATGCACAATTACCAGCCTAATTCATTCTACAAAAGGTTCGGACTCACATTAATACCATATTTTTTAGGAACTACCAAATATGCATATCGTATGAGTTGTTAACAGAACTTGCAAATTCATTGTTAAACAACACCATTTTTGAGATCGTTAAGGGGCTCATGGAAATACAAAATGTTACGGAAAAACATTTGTTAACACTACGTAAACAAGCTGAAATTTACTTTCAATTAGAAATCCAGGAATGGCGAAGTAAAATAACTGATCCAGAGGAGATGAGTCATGTTAAACAGCTTATGCAAGTGAAAGAAGATGCGGGAGGCCGATATGAAATTGATTGCTTTGCTGGATCAACAACAATTGTAAAAAATGTTATGTTATGCCAAAAGATATCAATACATATACTTTTATTGGATAGTATTAAATTATGCAACTGCTAAAACACACCAAAAAATAAAGAGAAAGGTATCAAAAGACGCGTTGTGTTACCTCTGCCTAGAAGGTAGCTGTGAGTGGCCTTTTGAGGTGTTGGCGCCGGTGGGCGTGAGCGACAATGGGCATTACACAATATTTGCTGGGGGGGGAGTTAAGAGTGCTAGTGACAGGGACTAGAACAGCTATTTTTTTGGTTGTACACATTTTTCTGTATTTGACAGAGAATTGGTGATATGATGGCATATCCCAGCTAACTAAAAGTGCAAAAAAAGACTCCTTTCGGAGCCATAAAACGCTCATTTCTCAGAACTTTACTCTCCAAAATGAGCTTCTTTCAGAGCCCAAATGGAGCGAAAAATCGCTCTACGCGGGCACTCCAACGAAGTCATAAAAAAGAGTCCGAAATGAGTCCGATTTCGATGAATTTGAAGCGTTTTTTGACTCTTTTTAAATGAACTGCGGAGCCTTTTATTGGTGCTTTTCTAAAGCTTATTTGGGGTCGTTTTTTATTTCTTTTGGGTTATAATTTCTTTGCGCAATTATTCACTCCTAACTATTTGCCGTCACCAACTCTGACTTTCTAAATTATCCCAATGAGCTACATGGGAACAATTTAATTAATTGTCCAACTATATGCGCCAATGATGTTCTTATTTATCTGAAAACCTTGAAGGAATCTTTTAAATGCGGTCCTGATAGGATTCCTACATGCTTCTTGAAGAAGTATGCTAACAATATTTACCAACCCCTTACCAATTTGTTCAATCTGTCACTAAAGTGTGGTGTTTTTCCAAAAGCATGGAAAGAGTCGTTTCTTCTACCGCTTCATAAAAGCGGAAGCATAGCAAAGCTTTCTGCCATCCCAAAAGTGTGTGAAGCTATTGTTACCAATCAGCTTACGAATCCTATCTCTACCTTGATTTCTGACTGTCAACACGGGTTCTGTAAGGGAAAGTCCACCGTTACAAACTTACTTGAATTTACTTTGATTTCAGCAAAGCTTTCGATAAAGTGTGTCACTCTTTACTTATTCATAAATTGGATCAGTTGGGTTTCAAGCCGGGTCTCAATCGCTAGATCTCTTCTTACCTTAGCGAAAGAGCACAAAAAGTAGTGTTTAAAAATTGTGAATCCGATGTTATTTATGTCTCCTCAGGAGTTCCACAAGGAAGCCATCTTGGCCCGATTCTGTTATTGTTGTTTATAAATGATATTTCTACAGTAATATAATTTTCGAAAATTTTAATGTTTGCCGACGATGTAAAGCTTTTTATGTCATGCGAAGAAGCTTCAATCAGATCTAAATACACTTGTTACTTGGTGCGATTTAAATTATATGCCGTTTAATCTAAAGAAATGTAAATACATGCGTTTTTCGAGAGGAAAATCACAGCCAGCTTCCTATACAATTAACAGTTATAGTCTTGAGCAAATGTATGATTTTGTTGACCTTGGGGTTACTATGGACTACAAACTCAGTTTTAACTGCCATGTTAACGTAACAGTCAATAAAGCTGGAGGCGTTCTAGCATTTGTTAAACGATGGTCTAAAGAATTTAGCGACCCTTATGCAACTAAAACTCTTTACTACATTAGTCAGACTGATACTTGAATACGGTTCTACAATTTGGAATCCACGTTACCAGGTCCACGTGGATCGCTTAGAATCAGTTCAAAAACAATTTTTAATATTTGACTTAAGAGATCTTCACTGGGATCCCTTGTATAATTTGCCATGTATACGAGTCGCTTAAAACTAATTAATCTTCACAGCCTTTCTAGTCGGAGGGAAATGCTTGGAATTGTTTTCATGATTAAATTACTAAATGGCTCAATCACAAGCCCGTTTCTTTTGAGCGAAGTGAACTTCAATGTACCTTCTCGTCCATCAAGACATTTTAAACCACTTATCTTGAAACAGTGCCGAACTAATTTGGAATTAAATCAGCCTTTTCGTTGTTTGTGTCAAGATAATAACTCTCATTCTGGTACGTTTGATATTTCAGACTCACATTGCAGAATAAAAATGTCAATTATTTCTATCCTAAATACATACATAGCAACAATTTGCTTTCATATCCTTTGATTATTATCTTTATTCTTTACAATAACTATTCGCTGTCAACTAATTATTTATTAATTGTGTCATCTATTTTGTATCTACCTTACTTGGCTGAAGAGGTTTTCTCTGTAGCTGAGCAGTTTCAGATCTCGACGATTAACAAACCAAAGCCTTTCAAAGACTCGGCACGAAAGAACAATCCGCGCGTATTGCGGACGCGCCCCTCGCCCCGGTCGGGCGGGATAAGGTGGATAATCCGTTGGGAATTATTATTATTATTATAAATAATAAAAAAAATAAGGTTTATGAATTTTTATTGACACTATTCGGAAAATATGAAATATGCTATGTTTATTTTCCACAGACTATTGATAAACGTCCATGACAAATGCGATATTTATTTTCCTTTAAGTTAAAAAAAAAAATCTCAGAAAATGTTTGAAAACATTCAAATAATTGAACGTTGTCGCTCATCTGCTCTCCAACGTTCATTTTCTCACAATTCTCTTTACGCCTACAACAAAAGGGTCAGAAAACACTCGAAAGCTTTCATATAATTGAGCCTTGCAGTTCATTCGCTCTGTTAATTGAAACTGCTCACTGTTTTCATCGGAAAAATTTAAGAACAAAAAATGCCCATACGCTACACAACTTTGTAATTTCGGAAAGCTCCAAGTGCAATTCAAAGTGCCGGACTTATGTATGTGTTGGCCAACCTTATTCTTTGCAACTTTCACCAATTTCCTCTTCCGTAAAATTATTTTAACTAATTTTGTCAAAAATTATTAGTCAAGATTCAATACAAGATTTATAAAGTGTATTTTGAAAATTTTTGTAAAATCATTGCAACTTAGATTTGGCCATGGGGGGGGTTTCAACCCCCAAAACCCCCCGTGCGCACGGGCCTGGTTTCACATATAATAAAGAAGCGATATGTCTTCAGTAGGTCGATACTGTAACTTTTTTAACGCCAGGTGGTAGCTTTAACTTTGCTTAACACCTTTTTAACCCTTTTCCCTATTCGCTAACTTTTAACCAGACCAAAAGTGTTAGCTAACGCTTTTACTGTGGTTAGTTATCGCGAATTAATTTCGTGGTGTTTAAAATTATAGAAAATAAGTTCTCCGAAAACCGCACGTTGTAGTCCGAACGCTTATCAAGTGCGCTATTGCGACATGAGCTTAAATACCACAAATAGCAGGAAGCTGTATTTTAGTGTTAAGGAAAATTACAGAATCGCACTTGCGTTAAGAGCAAATGCCGAAATTCGGCAAGTGGTTAAAAGTTACATAATCGAGCTACAGGTTACAAGGATCTTTCATTAACTAAGTTTTGTATAACAACTTTTCTTAGCTTAAGGTTTAACTATAAAAAGGAAAAGGTTGCAGTGCCAAAAAGCATATTTTAGGATTGCATTCTTTCCTTTTACAAAAACCGCCAGCTTATACAGGTTACGTCTTAAGGATAAAACCTTAATTGCTATATATCTTATAATTAGGGGTTTCTGCAAAATCATCTGTAAAGAGAACATAACATATTATAGCTCGAAAAAAAGTTTCGTATAAATGCATATTTACCGAAGACTCTCAACCTAATAGTTCAGCTTTCTTCCATCTATATGAGTAGATGCATGCACAATTACCAGCCTAATTCATTCTACAAAAGGTTCGGACTCACATTAATACCATATTTTTTAGGAACTACCAAATATGCATATCGTATGAGTTGTTAACAGAACTTGCAAATTCATTGTTAAACAACACCATTTTTGAGATCGTTAAGGGGCTCATGGAAATACAAAATGTTACGGAAAAACATTTGTTAACACTACGTAAACAAGCTGAAATTTACTTTCAATTAGAAATCCAGGAATGGCGAAGTAAAATAACTGATCCAGAGGAGATGAGTCATGTTAAACAGCTTATGCAAGTGAAAGAAGATGCGGGAGGCCGATATGAAATTGATTGCTTTGCTGGATCAACAACAATTGTGAAAAATGTTATGTTATGCCAAAAGATATCAATACATATACTTTTATTGGATAGTATTAAATTATGCAACTGCTAAAACACACCAAAAAATAAAGAGAAAGGTATCAAAAGACGCGTTGTGTTACCTCTGCCTAGAAGGTAGCTGTGAGTGGCCTTTTGAGGTGTTGGCGCCGGTGGGCGTGAGCGACAGTGGGCATTACACAATATTTGCTGGGGGGGAGTTAAGAGTGCTAGTGACAGGGACTAGAACAGCTAGATCGACGTTGGCCACTGTATGCATTGGGGCGTGCACAGCAAGTAGCCCCGAAAGTTTAGAAGAAACTAGCAGGTTTGTGTTGGAGGGCCTGCCTGTGCATCTTTAGATGCCTAGTCAACATTTCATTGGGCTTTTTAGTTCCGAGCATATTTGCCTCACTAGCCAGGTGGTGTTCAGGTGACATAAGGATACATTGGCATCGGTATTTTGGCAGGCCTGTAACCTCCAGTGTATGCATGGTAGGTGTTGTCGAAAGGTAGTGACGACGTTGGGGATTGCACATAGCTGTGCAGTGCTAGTACCGCTAGTCACTTTCACAAATTTAGGGATACATAGTGGTAGGGACACATAAGGGGAGATTAATATAATATATTTTCATGGTAAATAAATAACTTACCTGAATCTTTGTTGCCAATTGCTTTTGTTGATTTATATTTAATACTAGCAAGTACCCGGCTTACTTCGTTACGCCGCAAAAATGAAATATACCGATGTTTAGCTTTGAGTAGAGTGTAAAAAGCTGTTACACATTCATATTTTGTGCTTGTTTTCTGCAAGTAATGTAATATACCACCCTCCTTTAGATGAAATGCAAACACTTTAAAATTAAACAACGTTATAAACAATTCATTTATTAACAACAAAAAACTCAAAGTTATAATAATTCAATAATTCAAACAACGTTAGGTACCTACATTAATAAAATGGATTGCGAAACGCAAAATTTAGTTCATAACATAAGGTACATCTTGTTCATTAATTAAAAACTTCCGTGAACACAACATTCTTTGTTTTGTTGCCATTTCCAGGTACAGTAGACGCTCACAAATTAGAATCACTTTGTTTTTAGGGTGATTCTAATTTCTGAAAAATTCTAATTCCTGGACGTTTTTTTATTTCAATAAAACAATATTGGCAAACAATTTCAACGTTTGTACATTTGACCACATATCTGATTTCTTCATGCATACGTTGACAATATCTGCTCTTGTTCCCTTTGGAACCACTGGTAGAGTTTGTCTAAAGTCTCCTGTGAATACAAATGTAATTCCACCCATTGGCGCCTGAGAAGATCTTAAATCTCTGAGTGATACATCTACAGCATCGATGTGATACTTATGAGACATTGTGCACTCGTCCCATATTATAAGAGATGCTTTCTGAAGAATATCAGCGGTGGAACTATTTTTAATGGAGCAGGCACTCCTTTGTTCTGGTGAAAAATTAAGTGGTAGTTTAAAGGTGGAATGAGCAGTTCTTCCCCCACGCAGAAGAGTAGCAGCAATGCCAGAAGAAGCAACCGCAACAGCAAGTTTGCCTTCATTGCGAACTTTAGCTACAATAAGTGAAGTCACAAAGGTTTTACCTGTGCCTCCGGGCGCATCTATGAAAAAAATATTTCCTGCATTATCTTCGACACTGGAGCAGACCTTATCGTATATTACTCGTTGCTCTGTGGTTAGCTTTGGCTCATTTTCTAATAAAAATTGGTGGAGGTCATGGGTATTGTGCGTTGTTTCGGATATGCTTGAAATGGGGTGTAGGTCTGGTATACTGCGGTTAGGTTCAGGTAAACTGAAATCCTTTATACGTTTCTCACCATACGAAAAAACCAAATTATCAAGAAGAATAAGCCCCGTATTAAATATATCTTCAGTAAAGTCCATTTCAGGGTCATTACTACTCTCGCGCACACTATATAATATATCTTCACATAAGTTTTTGCAGAACAAATTCCATAAATGTGCTGGATCAGAAATCTCGCAATATATAAGCATGATCGAAAAAAGCTCTCTCATTTTCTGCCCGCTCTCGGAGACTGTGGCATCAAACAATGTGTTCTTCCAATGACTATCATCCTGCAGCAAATGCCGTGCTTGGCAAGTTGCTCGATATGTTGGATATATTTGGCGATCTATTTTGCGTAAATCACTGAAAGAAGTTGGTCCTCGAACATGATGCAGCAAAAGTCTGAGATAGAAACATTCTGTGTAATTTGGATGTATTGTATATACCCTTCCTAAAGCAGTATCCCGCTTAATGCCGGGATGATTAGGGACATTCTCTCCTCGTTTTCTACGTTGCCACTTTTTATTAACCCAAGTGTAATAAGCGGGTACCTCGGAGTAAAGCAAAGTCTTTGCAAAATCATCAACCGAACAAAGAGAAAAAAATGCTGTCAGAGTGGTTTGTGGCGGCTGCTGCAGTACTTGCTCGGCATTACTCGGTGTGAAATAAACCCTTTGGCCATTTTCTAAGTGAACAGATAGATGTACAACCGCTGGGAATCGCTCATGTATCGAAAATCCTAGTAATCTCCAAATACCTTCTGACGTGCTTAAATATCTACCATTCAAAAAATTTTGCACTTCGTCCATATTATTTTGCACTGAAAATGTCGCTGCGTCACTACCTTTATTCACATATTTGCAAATATATTTAATTGCTTTCACCGAATGGCAGTACTCTACATTTATGTGAGCGGGGAAACATCTGGATAGAACGGGGCAATATGGAACGATCCATCGGTTGTCAACTTGGTACCCATTAGCAAGTAAATGCGTATGGCCACCGTCCGCTGGAGATCTTCGCCTATATTTTGGATATCCATCTTCCCCGGTCTGCGTATGTTGGAGGAGCTCGCGTGGATATCGTTTTGAGCATCGTCCATTCAACATACATGGCGATGATGAATTATTAGCACCACATGGGCCGTGGATCATATTTTTTGTAACTATATCATACAACAAAGGATCTTCGTCCTTATTTGGAATTTTTGCTGATATAATGCGATCCATGTCATCGGGAAGTATTTTATCTCTTAGCCAAATTAAAAGATGTGCGTGAGGTAAACCTCGCTTTTGCCATTCGACAGTAAACATATGGCACCTAACTTTTCCAAAAATATCTTTTTTCGTAATCAAGTTCATGAGTTGGTGTAGTTTGACATGGAATACTCTTGATACAATGTCATGACGCTCACTTGGTCTTTGATTTGGAAACAATTCGTTTTTGATTTCACTCCACTCTGGATTACACGTAAAAGTAATAAATAAATCGGGCCTTCCATAATGACGGACATATAATAGGGCGTCTTGTGTACGTTCATGCAAATATCGAGGCGATCCAGTAAATGAAGACGGCAAAATTACCAACTGGCCTATATTTTCGGGATTGCAATCCGTGTTAACAGCATCCCTTAGATGTATATAATTTTCTGCACGCAATGTCTTTTGATGTGCTCTTATAAAATGTAACCTCTCGGTAATCATTTTAGCAGCCTTGTCCACGCAGTATTGGTTAAAGAGATATCCATATCTATGAAGGGCATTAAAGCTATTTTCTCTTATCATTATTTTATATGCATAAAATTGCATACATGAAACTGTTTTTTGTGGATTAGATTCTCCAGTGCTTGGAAAAGTTTGCGGTATATTTATGCTGTAGCCATCCTCACCATTCAAAAATATAATAGGGTATTGCAAGGGGTCATATGAACGATGAATTTCTGATACTCGATGGAGAGTATTGTCGCGTGAATGTAAGATAATATCGCGGGGACCAGCATTCTCATCAACTATCAATACTGCGACCTCGCCTGTAGTCGGAGAATTATAGCGACCACGGTGTTCGCTAACAGGGTGCTTGTCGGCATGGATTATAACCCTATAGTTATGGGAATTAGAAGGCATACGTTCCATAGAAGTCATAAAACTTTGAACGTACACATTATTGGCGAGAAGAATTTCTTGAATTAATTTTAAGATATCTCTTTGAAGAGTTGGTGCAGCATTTTGGCGCAACGAAAGCTGTTCCTCTTCGGAAGAAAAATAAATTTGTAAAAATTTTGGAACCATGTTAGACGGTGGCAATAGGCTTCCAATAATGTGATACACTTGACCATGTATTTTAAAAGTGGGCATGAAATTTCCTTCTCTTATTTCATTGCCACCAAACGACGTCAAAGCGAAACTACCATTGTACTTTCTAATATGTTGTTTAAAATGGTTGGACAACATATGCTTACCTGTAAGTAGCGCCTTAACTGCTGGAGGAGGCTCGCCGATATCATTTAATTTGACATGGCCCCTACTACAACACATACCTGGGGTTTCGTTTGGCCACTTTCGAGCTTTACAATAAACGCAAATTTTACTCATACGACCCATGAAAAGGGAAGAATGTTCCATATAGTTTAAATCCGGTCTGTAGTAAAATGCTGATTTCGTATAAATCGCCACATGTCTCCTCTGCATTCCACGCAACCGTAAGTTCTCTAAACGATTTGCATGCTCAGCGACTGTCTCGTTTCTTCTGAACTTAATTTGGCGCCTGTTTCCAGAAGATATAGATAACTGCGATTTTGCTTTTGGCATGTCTAAGAAATTGTTTAACAAAATCATAAACTTATAATTAACTTAATTGGGTAAGAGCTTAATTTATAATTTTACCTTTGAATTTAAGAAATTGTAATTTATGTACGCAGAACTTTTCACACCTTTGTACAATACGATCATAAATACAATGAAGTTTTCATGCATGTAAGTAGGTGTGTTTTTTTCTACAGAATGCACCGCTTCGATTTTCAATATTTGTCAACATAAAAATCAAAGCCAAACGCAATTTTGTTTGCCAAAAACAATAAAGAATGCGAGTTAATAGGAATTAGGAGGCATAAGGTAAAAGAGACTTTGATTTTGTCGTCCGTATTCCATATGTATGTACCATTATTGTACGTGAGGTTATTGCGCAGCAAAAAAATGGAAAGAGCGCGCTCATTGCATTCTTAAAATACATAGATATATGTGTTTGTTATCATAATTTGGGGAATCACCAAAAATTCTTTTTATATTTCTTCTCTTTTGTCGAAGGCTTATGCATCTCTTAGTCAAAATACATTTTCTCTACGTTGAGTTCATACACACACACACATAAATTTTTGTTCCGCTGTAGCTTGAGTTTGATCTATGAAAATTCTTATGATATATGCATTTGTTATTATAATTTGGGGAATCACCAAAAATTCTCTTTATATTTCTTCTCTTTTGTCGAAGGCTTATGCATCTCTTATTCAAAATACATTTTCTCTACGTTGAGTTCATACACACACGCACATACATGTTTGTTCCGCTGTAGCTTGAGTTTGATCTATGAAAATTCTTATGCTTGGATTGTTTGAAGCTTTTATAAATTTCATCCTAGAAATAAGGGGCTTTAAGTTTTGAAAATGGAAAAAATGCTTGCTTCTTAAAAAAATTTCATAAAAATTGGGCCATTACTTTTCGAGATTAGCCGTTACAAATATTTTCATATAAGCAATTTTATATAATTAGTATAGATGATCGAAAAAAGCTCTCTCATTTTCTGCCCGCTCTCGGAGACTGTGGCATCAAACAATGTGTTCTTCCAATGACTATCATCCTGCAGCAAATGCCGCGCTTGGCAAGCTGCTCGATATGTTGGATATATTTGGCGATCTATTTTGCGTAAATCACTGAAAGAAGTTGGTCCTCGAACATGATGCAGCAAAAGTCTGAGATAGAAACATTCTGTGTAATTTGGATGTATTGTATATACCCTTCCTAAAGCAGTATCCCGCTTAATGCCGGGATGATTAGGGACATTCTCTCCTCGTTTTCTACGTTGCCACTTTTTATTAACCCAAGTGTAATAAGCGGGTACCTCGGAGTAAAGCAAAGTCTTTGCAAAATCATCAACCGAACAAAGAGAAAAAAATGCTGTCAGAGTGGTTTGTGGCGGCTGCTGCAGTACTTGCTCGACATTACTCGGTGTGAAATAAACCCTTTGGCCATTTTCTAAGTGAACAGATAGATGTACAACCGCTGGGAATCGCTCATGTATCGAAAATCCTAGTAATCTCCAAATACCTTCTGACGTGCTTAAATATCTACCATTCAAAAAATTTTGCACTTCGTCCATATTATTTTGCACTGAAAATGTCGCTGCGTCACTACCTTTATTCACATATTTGCAAATATATTTAATTGCTTTCACCGAATGGCAGTACTCTACATTTATGTGAGCGGGGAAACATCTGGATAGAACGGGGCAATATGGAACGATCCATCGGTTGTCAACTTGGTACCCATTAGCAAGTAAATGCGTATGGCCACCGTCCGCTGGAGATCTTCGCCTATATTTTGGATATCCATCTTCCCCGGTCTGCGTATGTTGGAGGAGCTCGCGTGGATATCGTTTTGAGCATCGTCCATTCAACATACATGGCGATGATGAATTATTAGCACCACATGGGCCGTGGATCATATTTTTTGTAACTATATCATACAACAAAGGATCTTCGTCCTTATTTGGAATTTTTGCTGATATAATGCGATCCATGTCATCGGGAAGTATTTTATCTCTTAGCCAAATTAAAAGATGTGCTTGAGGTAAACCTCGCTTTTGCCATTCGACAGTAAACATATGGCACCTAACTTTTCCAAAAATATCTTTTTTCGTAATCAAGTTCATGAGTTGGTGTAGTTTGACATGGAATACTCTTGATACAATGTCATGACGCTCACTTGGTCTTTGATTTGGAAACAATTCGTTTTTGATTTCACTCCACTCTGGATTACACGTAAAAGTAATAAATAAATCGGGCCTTCCATAATGACGGACATATAATAGGGCGTCTTGTGTACGTTCATGCAAATATCGAGGCGATCCAGTAAATGAAGACGGCAAAATTACCAACTGGCCTATATTTTCGGGATTGCAATCCGTGTTAACAGCATCCCTTAGATGTATATAATTTTCTGCACGCAATGTCTTTTGATGTGCTCTTATAAAATGTAACCTCTCGGTAATCATTTTAGCAGCCTTGTCCACGCAGTATTGGTTAAAGAGATATCCATATCTATGAAGGGCATTAAAGCTATTTTCTCTTATCATTATTTTATATGCATAAAATTGCATACATGAAACTGTTTTTTGTGGATTAGATTCTCCAGTGCTTGGAAAAGTTTGCGGTATATTTATGCTGTAGCCATCCTCACCATTCAAAAATATAATAGGGTATTGCAAGGGGTCATATGAACGATGAATTTCTGATACTCGATGGAGAGTATTGTCGCGTGAATGTAAGATAATATCGCGGGGACCAGCATTCTCATCAACTATCAATACTGCGACCTCGCCTGTAGTCGGAGAATTATAGCGACCACGGTGTTCGCTAACAGGGTGCTTGTCGGCATGGATTATAACCCTATAGTTATGGGAATTAGAAGGCATACGTTCCATAGAAGTCATAAAACTTTGAACGTACACATTATTGGCGAGAAGAATTTCTTGAATTAATTTTAAGATATCTCTTTGAAGAGTTGGTGCAGCATTTTGGCGCAACGAAAGCTGTTCCTCTTCGGAAGAAAAATAAATTTGTAAAAATTTTGGAACCATGTTAGACGGTGGCAATAGGCTTCCAATAATGTGGTACACTTGACCATGTATTTTAAAAGTGGGCATGAAATTTCCTTCTCTTATTTCATTGCCACCAAACGACGTCAAAGCGAAACTACCATTGTACTTTCTAATATGTTGTTTAAAATGGTTGGACAACATATGCTTACCTGTAAGTAGCGCCTTAACTGCTGGAGGAGGCTCGCCGATATCATTTAATTTGACATGGCCCCTACTACAACACATACCTGGGGTTTCGTTTGGCCACTTTCGAGCTTTACAATAAACGCAAATTTTACTCATACGACCCATGAAAAGGGAAGAATGTTCCATATAGTTTAAATCCGGTCTGTAGTAAAATGCTGATTTCGTATAAATCGCCACATGTCTCCTCTGCATTCCGCGCAACCGTAAGTTCTCTAAACGATTTGCATGCTCAGCGACTGTCTCGTTTCTTCTGAACTTAATTTGGCGCCTGTTTCCAGAAGATATAGATAACTGCGATTTTGCTTTTGGCATGTCTAAGAAATTGTTTAACAAAATCATAAACTTATAATTAACTTAATTGGGTAAGAGCTTAATTTATAATTTTACCTTTGAATTTAAGAAATTGTAATTTATGTACGCAGAACTTTTCACACCTTTGTACAATACGATCATAAATACAATGAAGTTTTCATGCATGTAAGTAGGTGTGTTTTTTTCTACAGAATGCACCGCTTCGATTTTCAATATTTGTCAACATAAAAATCAAAGCCAAACGCAATTTTGTTTGCCAAAAACAATAAAGAATGCGAGTTAATAGGAACAAGGCGAATTAATAGAAGGTGGAAGCCAGGCGAATTACAAACACACATCCGTACAATTTCAATGTACTTTGTTTTTGTAATTCGTGGGACTAATGTCAAAATCGTATGGCGGCTGAATGTGTAGTGTCAAAATTTGAGAAAAAAGTAGCTATCAGCTGATGGGATAATGCCACCTTGTATTAATTCGCCTTGAATAGGAATTAGGAGGCATAAGGTAAAAGAGACTTTGATTTTGTCGTCCGTATTCCATATGTATGTACCATTATTGTACGTGAGGTTATTGCGCAGCAAAAAAATGGAAAGAGCGCGCTCATTGCACTCTTAAAATACATAGATATATGTGTTTGTTATCATAATTTGGGGAATCACCAAAAATTCTTTTTATATTTCTTCTCTTTTGTCGAAGGCTTATGCATCTCTTAGTCAAAATACATTTTCTCTACGTTGAGTTCATACACACACACACATACATTTTTGTTCCGCTGTAGCTTGAGTTTGATCTATGAAAATTCTTATGATATATGGATTTGTTATTATAATTTGGGGAATCACCAAAAATTCTCTTTATATTTCTTCTCTTTTGTCGAAGGCTTATGCATCTCTTATTCAAAATACATTTTCTCTACGTTGAGTTCATACACACACGCACATACATTTTTGTTCCGCTGTAGCTTGAGTTTGATCTATGAAAATTCTTATGCTTGGATTGTTTGAAGCTTTTATAAATTTCATCCTAGAAATAAGGGGCTTTAAGTTTTGAAAATGGAAAAAATGAAAACGCCACTTGGTTTATTTTTGGGAAAACTTGCTTCTTAAAAAAATTTCATAAAAATTGGGCCATTACTTTTCGAGATAAGCCGTTACAAATATTTTCATATAAGCAATTTTATATAATTAGTATAGATACATATTTAGTTTGAATATTTTTAGTTCTTATTGTAATTACATTTACGTACTTTTAAGTTTTATTCGCGATTTTTTCATTTTTGTCTTTTGAATTTTGAGAAAAAATTATTGAATATTTTTTTGACAATAGCGCTGAAGTTTTGATTTCGGGATATTTTTGAAAAGCTCTTGCTGTTTCATTCGCACTCATAACATAATGAATGTTACAAAATCAGCAAGGTTTTCTTTTTTTCACAGTTCTTGTGCACATTAACCCTAGCATAGATGTTTGACACTTATGGGCACATATTTTATTAAAACTTAGAGCAATTTTTTTTTGGTCACCTAGGGTTAACAAAATCATTCCAAAATTTTGGAAATATGGGAATCTAAAAATGCATATGTGTTGGTATTTTTGGAAAATGTGGTTAGCAGTGGTTTGTAGGGACAAACCACATACCGGTTACCAATGTAGCTAAATAGTGGGTTTCATTAATTTCTCATATGGTCTATAAAGTGGCTATTTTTGTTCAGGCGGCGTGAAGATTTTAACCATATGTGTGACTTCGCATCTCCCTTGCACTTATCGAACTCTCCCATTAAAAAAACTCTAGCTGATCTTTTCAATACTTCCAGTCTTAAAAAATTTCCCTTTCCAAAACCAGTTAATGTTTTGGTTAACACCTAGTTGGAAATAGTTGTTCAAATGGTTTTTGTTTTGGCTAAATAGTGGGCAGAAATATTCGTTCAGTTGGTTTTTATTTTGGCTAACATATGGTGAATATTATCTGTTGAATTGGTTATCAAAGTGGATAAAATATGGTTAATATTACTAGCTGAATTGGTTAATGAAATACCAGTTGAAGTGGTTATTGTCAAATGGAGATACCTACACATAAATTGCACAAAAATGCATTATTTTTATATATATTGGTATATGTTATTGAAATTTTTTTTTAATACATGGTAGTAAATGACCAATACTTTACAAATTTCAATAGTTTTTTGGAAAAAGGGAGGTTGATGCAAAGGGACCTTGATGCATATTTTCGTGTTTGTGTCTTGGTTTTGTTTGCAACTGTAAGATAATGAAAAGTAAAAAACAATTTTAATTTACCTCACATAACCTATTTTTATGTACCGTTATATATATATATATATATATATATGTTTGTAGGGTGCTTAGTTTGATGACCTTTTGAGATAAGAAGTGCGCACTTCGGCTACTTCTGGATACTTCGGTGACCGTCACCATTAGCTCTTTATGTAAAGTGCTTAGTTTGGTGACAGGTATCAAAAGTAAAATCGAAGGATAAACTGAGTTGTTTGGTGACGGTTATTAAACTACCCATCTTACCTAAGGTGACGTGTTTGGTGACGGTTATCAAACAAAGCACTTTAGCTTAAAGTGAATAGTTTGATGACACTTCACCTGTTGCTGTTCCGTGACTGTCATCAAAGTGCCCACCGTTCCTTCTGGCAAAGGAAAACAAGTAAGGACGGTCTGTCTTCGGCTGTTTTATGGTGTAGATAATTTTTATTTCAGGAAAAAGTAAGTTCATATAAAAATGCTCGTATCTGAACGATCGTTTGTATGGGATATATATATATATATATAAAAGAACGTTCAAACGCTCATAACTCAAGAACGCCTCCACCGATTTGGATGATTGACACCAATTCAGATTCTTCTCTGGCCAGAATAGGAGAATATCCAATAATATTCCCGAAAAATCCTGCGGGATATGAATGGCAGCACCCATCAGTTTTGTCATATTTCCTTAAAGAACGTGATAAATCTGATATTCATAATTTCATTAATTACCCAAAGGATAAGGTTAGATTTAGAGTGAGAGCCACAGTTTCGGATAGGGTTGGGATTAGAGTTGAGGTTGAAGTTGGGGTTAGAGTTAGGGATAGTGACATAAATGGCCCCTTTCGGGTTGGGGCTTAGAATATGCCCGCGGTAGGCATATCGGTCGTAAGAGGCGACCAATATGCACAAAGGTAATGATGTGCAACTCGATGGTTGATCTACGGGTATGATGCCTCCCACCTCTCATTACCCATCTTCTCTTTCCTTTCGGAAGGAGGGATGACATGACCTAGAAGGTTGCACTGGTCATACCAAATCGCTCCCACGACAGTCGGGCAGTACCGCAAGGGAGTACCGGAGCGTACTGGATATCCGGCCAAGGACTGTTATTTCGACAACACTCACCAAAACCTTCGGGGAGTGATTTTTTTGTTAAAACAACAACAACAACATATATGGCGATAGGGATAGGAATGAGGATATATTGCATGGTAATGATATAAAAAAAACTAATGGCGGCGATATACCAACAGGTTATTATAACCTCTAAAGAGATTTTTGCCAAGCTTCTCTGGCTTTTGAGTTTTACCTACAAGTTGGCGGGACCTACAGTTTTTTGCCGACTCCGAACGCCATTTGCAAACCAAATGAGATTTTACTGAGAAGCTTCTCATGACAGAGGGGCGACCCCGTTTAGAAAAAATTTGTTTTCTAAATAATTTTTAGAAGGCCGAACACTTAACCGCTACACTGCGGTGTTGTGTGATCTAACCGATCGGTTGCATGGTATATATGATATATATTGCTCCGATCTTAGTTATTTTTGTACCATATATTTTATTATTTATTAGCAAATATCTCCCCAAGTTTTAAGTTTAAATGCTTTATACCTATATTGGCAAAACCCCCGCATATAATCTTAGAATGAATCACACTATCTACATATAATGCAAAATTTTATCAAAATCGGTCAAGCGGTTCACGATATATAAAGAAAAATAAATCAAATGCGCTTAGGTGGCAACCCTACGTGGCAACCCTTCTTAAGATTTACACTATTGGAATGCCGGCGAAAACACCTTTCATTTGATACCCATATTTGCATATCTTTAATAATATAATATAATATTTAAAATTTAATTTCAACCCTGTGAACCGCCCCAAGTGGCAACACCCCCGAATATAATCTTAGAATGAATCATATCATATTTAATCCCAAACTATTATATTAAACTAATTAAAATGCTAGCAATGGAACACCTTTCGGGAATTTGGGTAAACTTCCGGCTGGCAAAAGAACAAAGCTATTTCTCGATTGAAAGTATCGAATTTCTTTATGGTTTCGATATTATTTTCTAATCTTTACTGATCAAAAGTGGAAGTGGATGAGCATTTATATTTTATAAAAAAAAAAAAAAACAAGCAATGGAGGAGTTTAACACCATGTTGTCGGACGACGATTTAGGTAAGTCAATACCTAATTAATTGTTTAATACTTTCCATCCAACGTCAAGTGTTAATACACGTCCAAAAATCTCGAGAGAGACGCGTCTTGACCTCCGTAACAATAATCCGAAGGGGGAAAATCAATATTTTGTTTCTGTGAAAAGTTATTAGTGAAAAACCGAAAATTTACCCGGGTCAGATCCACAATTCAGGGCACGATCCACGTTTTTTATGTGCAGAACACCTTTCCATCTCCGGGTGTGTGCCATAGCCGTGGCTACCATGGAGGCCCGATCCATGTTTTTTATGTGCCGAACACCTTCCCGAGTAGGCGTCCTTCGGTCGCGCTTCAAAAAAATAACCCTCAGCCGGTCCAACACCGGCTTCGCGATCCCAATTCTTTCCGCGCAGAACACACTTTTGCATTTTTTTCTCACAGCGTAATCTTTGATTGCATATATCTCGCAAACTACTGAAAATATTGGTTCAGCGGAGTTATATTCATGCTCCTGGGACCAAAGCGCGTCTACTGATACATATCCCAACATTTTTGGTTGTGTATTAGCGCTCGGTAGCCCACGTAAACGATTACCTTTTTTTATTGTTCGGACGTACACTCTGCACAGAAGTAAAATGTTGCATTGCCGGTTTCGGATCAATGATACCAAAGTCAGAAGGCCACTTTTGATACGTCCCCCACATTTTTAGACATGTTTTAGTAGTTGTGAACCAAAGTAAAGAAATACCAAAGATTCAAACTATTGCTAAAAACTATTTCTAATTTAATTAGGCGATGTTTCAGTTGAAGATGTAATAGAGGCAAATTTAAACGACTTTGATAACCGCTTTACTAGAATCGAAAGTGCAGTACATATATACAAAGGAATCAATAATGATGTCTTTGAATGACCCGGAGCTGAATGCAAGTTTAGAAGACAACCCGAAATCGTACCAATTGCTGAAACTGATGTCGGTGGTTGTTCATCTTTTGAAGCACAACTTCAACTACTTTCAAATAAAAAGTCGTCAAGTTATGTTTACAAGGGGAAAATAAAAAAAATCTTGAACATTTTTATATGATCTGGATAGCTTGCTGAAGGAAGCATAACTATTTATTACCTTTTTTTCTTTAAGTGTTCCTTATACGCACATATATGAAGGGCTCAGAACCAAAAGGATCTAAGTGACATTTTTTTTGAAATTGAGTTATACCAATATTTGTATAGTGAAATATGGTGTTTATATATTGGCAAAGAGATCCGAGTCATTTCGGACATTGTAGTGCCATTTATTGCCCATACAATAAACACCCTACCCAGATTTTACATAGCATTTTCAAAAGGCAGTAAACTTTAAGCTTGAATATCTCAAATAAATTTCGGAGTCACTTAGATACATTTGGTTCTAAACCCTTCATATGTATGCACATGGACCTGCTTAGCTTTTTATTTACTAAATTGATGAAAAATAAAAGTACTATTTTATACAAATTTTTTTGGCTTGATTAGTTGTTTATGGTTCCACAGTTTTAACGAAATTCACCTTTTATTGTGATAATGCTGAAGACGGTTTCATCACCTCGGAGGGTCGTATCTTGCCGTCCTTTACATCCTTTTATTTTCTTTTCCTTTATTTAGCTTTCTCTTCATTCACTCTCTTTTCCTTTCACTTCTTCCCTTTCCATTACATCCCTTTTTTTCCTTTCATTTCTTTAACTTTACTTTCCTTTCTTTTCATTTCTGCTCCCTTCTTTCCTTTCCTTCCCTTTCCAATAATATCCTTTATTTTCCTTTCATTTCTTTTCCTTTCCTTCCCTTTCCTTTACCCTCCTAACTCTTCCTTTCCTTCCCTTTCATTTCCTTTCTCTCCCGTTCCATTGTTATCCCTTACTTTTCTTTCTTTTCGATTCCTTTCCCTTGTTGTTGTTGTTGTTAGCAGTGCTTCGCCCTGCCCAAAGGGCCAGTTCACTCTAAATTGTCATCAAGGTCCTCTAACGGGTGTCCGGTGAAACGCGCAGTATCAACAGGGTTGGACCAGAGTGATAATGGTTAGAGGAGTGTGTTCAGTAGAACAGGAGAAGAGATGTTGTGTGTCATGCGGGGACATACCGCATGCAGAGTATGTGTTCGGTATGGTAGGGTTCAGTCTGGATAAATAGGAGTTCAGCCTATTGCAATATCCAGACCGGAGTTGTGCCAGCATGACTCTAGTTTCCCTCGGAAGGACACGTTCTTCCTCAGCAAGAACAGGTAGTTGTGTGTCTCATACGTTCCCACAACAGCCTGCTCTACGTAACGGAATGAAACGGGTTTTACCCGGCCAAGGGCTGTTATTTCAGTGTAACCCTCTCCAATTTGTCCAGTCCCACTCCTAAATTGTCATCCCCGGAGCAATCCCTTGCAGTAGGGTTGCTCCAGTGTCCATGTTACTGGCTGGTATCGAATCCAACCCCGGGACAAGAGACTGGATCTACTGCGTCTTCTGGAAGAAAATATGTGTTAATCGTTCGCATTATTTTCAATGCAGTAAATTCAAGCTATGGCTTCACAGATCTGGATGCTCAGGGCTTAACCCTGCCATCCCCAGATCCCGTACTTTCTTCAGTACTTATGAGGCACCATGTTGTTCACAGTAGTGGCCCAGTTTCCACGACTAGCAGCTCTGCTGCTCCCGCCTCACCTACTCCCGACTGTCGCTCACGCTCACCAGCGCTTCCATCTGGCACGGCGTCAAATCGGGAAATGGGCTATCTCATTCTGCCGGAAATTCTTACTGCATCCTCCTACCACAACCGCACCCATTGTCGTCTCCGTCGCAGAGGTTAAGGAAGCTATAGGTAAGGCAAAACCCTATAGATCACTTGGACCCGACAGAATTGCCATGAAGATGCTGAAACACCTCGGCCACGAGGGGCACAAGTACTTGGCGGCTCTACTCAATCTCTCACTGACCACATTCGTCATACCAGATATCTGGAAACATACGACTGTGGCCCCCCTCTAAAACCTGGAAAGCCGGCGAATCAAGGAGATTCTTATCGCCCGATATATCTGCTCTCGCCGGTAGTGAAGTTGGTAGAGGCTATCTTGCTCCCATACTATACTGCAAACCTGCAGCTGGCCAACCATCAACATGGCTTCCGGAAAAATCACAGCACAACATCGGCGTTAAATGCCATCATGACGCAGATCAATTGCGGTTTGCATCAACACCCACCAAACCACAGGACGGTTCTCGTGGCACTCGACCTGTCTAAAGCTTTCGACACGGTCAACCATGCCACGCTCCTTAGAGACCTGGAGGAGACACCGCTTCCTGCCGGCCTTAAACGATGGACCGCCAACTATCTAAACGGCCGGCTAGCGTCAGTGAAGTTCCGAAACGAGAGATGTAGACCTAGAAGAATCAGAAAAGGGTTTCCGCAGGGTGGTGTCCTTTCACCCCTCCTGTTTAACTTCTACATATCGAGCCTCCCTCCCCCACCAGGGGGTCTCCATCGTTCTGTACGCTGACGACTGCACGGTGATGGCCACGGGCAAGGGACCTTCCACGGACGAACTGTGTACAAGACTAAACTGCTACCTACGGGATCTTTCCAGCGGAACCTGACACTGTCCCCGACTAAAGCGACACCGACGCTTTTCACTACATGGACTGCACAGATGGGGCAGGAGTTGAATGTCCACGTAGATGGTGTTCCACTACCTATAGTCAACCACCCCAAAATCTTAGAGGTTACATTCGACAATAGCCGCAACAAGAACCTCATTGGCCGGCAGTACTTGGGGCAAAGACAAAGAAAAGTTGCTTGACACATATAAGCCTATTGGCCGACCGGTTATTGACTATGCCAAACCTTCACGACACCAACTGGAAGAAATTGTAGGTCTGCCAAAAAAAAAACACCTTTCCCTTTTCTTTCCTTACCTTTCCTTTGCTCTCCCTTCCTGTCCTTTACTTCCCTTTCTTTTCCATTCCTTGCCTTTCCTTTCCTTTACTTCCTTTTCATTTATTTACCTTTCTCTTCCTTCACTCTCTTTTCCTTTCCTTTACTGTCCCTTCCTTTCCTTTGCTATTCTTTCCTTTCCTTCCCATTCCATTCCTATGTTTTGTTTACATTTCTTTACATTACTCTCCTTTATTTTCCTTTCCTTTCTTAACCTTTCCCTTCTTATCCCTTATTTTTCTTTCTTTTCGATTCCTTTTCTTTCCTTTACTCTACTTTCCCTTTCCTCTACCTTACTTCCTTTTCCTTTATTGACCTTTCCTTTCCTTCCCTTTCCCTTATTTCCTTTCCTTTCGACCCCTTTCCGGCCCTTTCCTTATATCCTTTATTTTCCTTTTATTTCTATTCCTTTCATTTCATTTCATTCCCTTTCCTCATTTTCCGACAACATGGTGTTAACCTCCTCCGTTTGGTGTTTTTTACTTTTTACTAAATTCATGCTGGCACAACTCCGGTCTAGATATTGCAATAGGCTGAACTCCTATTTATCCAGACTGAACCCCACCATACCGAACTTATGCCCTGCATGCGGAATGGTCCCTCATGGCACACAACATTGCTTCTCCGGTTCTACTGAACACACTCTTCTAACACCATTATTACTCTGGTGAACTGGCCCTTTGGGCAGGGCGAAGCACTGCTAACAACAAAAACAACAACAACGAGATTTTAACCAAGGAAATGATGTATATATTTGCAAGACATGTGAAGAATACATTAAATATATTTAATTTAACTATAAAGTATAATAATAAACTTCAAATCGAGCTGTTCTCGTTTTCGGTGGACTCAGAAATTGGTACGATTTGTTGAAGGGTAATCGTTTACGTGGACTACCGAGTGCTAATACGCGTCCAAAAACGTCGGCAGGGGTATCAAAAGACGCCTTTCGGTCCCAGGAGCATGAATATAACTCCGCTGAATCAATATTTTCATTATTTGCGAAAAATGATCCAGAAAATTGTGAGCTTTGATTGCAAATATCACGCACACTTCTGAAAATATTTTTTCAGCGGAGTTATATTCATGCTCCTGGGACCAAAGCGTGTCTCCTGATACATATCCCAACATTTTTGGTTGTGTATTAGCGCTCGGTAGCCCACGTAAACGATTACCGCTTCAGAAGATGAAAAACCACCAACATCAGTTTCATCCTCGTTGTCTTCTAAACTTGCATTCAGCTCCTGGTCATTCAAGGTCGTTTAAATTTGCATGTAGTACATCTTCAAGTGAAACATCGCCTAATTAAATTAGAAACAGTTTTTAGCAAGAGTTTGAATCTTTGGTATTTCTTTACTTTGGTTCACAACTGCTAAAACATGTCTAAAAATGTCGGGGACGTATCAAAAGTAGTGGCCTTTTGACTTTGGAATCATTGACCCGAAACCGGTAATTAAACAGTTTACTTCTGTGCAGAGTGTACGTCCGTACAATAAAAACAAAAAAAATAGTTTGTATTGTTTCCTCCAATACATGGTACAAAACAGTATACCGTGGGCCTAGAGCGTAAGCCTGCTAATTACCAATTTTATTTACAAGAGTTGCTGTGTTTGATAGTCGTAGCCGAAGTGCGCACTTCTTATATGAAAATGTTATCATAACATATTATGTAGGCATAAGGAAGTTACTGAAAAGTATTTTGCAAAGATTCACTAATTTTGTACTGAAAATAGCACAAAGACATTAATCCAAACTAATTAAAAGGAAGTAAAATGCCTTGGCGGTTTGTTTGCGATATTGTTTTGTACCATGGATAGTAGAAAACAATATTATTCTGGCAGAAGCTCCAAAACCACTTGCGTTGGTCAAACCAAAGTAAAAAAGATACTTTGTGTTTCATTTAATTAGGTATTGACTTGCATAAATCGTCGTCCTCCATTGGTTGTTTTTTATTTTTATTTGTTTTATAAAATATAAATCATAGTATATTTCTACTAGTAGCGCAACTAACAGCTGACTTACTCCGAATCAGCCCACACACACAAACCACATAGGGTACGTTGTATGCAATAACAAAGCAATCGGATTTTAATGCTGAAATATTGAAAGTGAAGACAAAAAAATCCCAAGTTATTACATATATATAAAGCAGTTTTAACAACTTATCAGATGCTAGTAATTGTACATTTCATTATAAATGAAAGTTTCTAATTGCAATTTTTACTGTCAAGCAACTCTGAACGTTATTTCCTCCATTCCACTCCGTCGGAGTACCATCATCCACTGCCTTACACTCCGATTTGTAAAAAAGATGCCAAACTATTCGAGGTAAACAATGATATGAATGTTCATCCACTTCCACTTTTGATCAGTAAAGATTAGAAAATAAAATCGAAACCATAAAGAAATTCGATACTTTCAATCGAGCAATAGCTTTGTTCTTTTTTGGCAGCCGGAAGGTTACCCAAATACCCCAAAGGTGTTCCATTGCTAGCATTTTAATTATTTTTCTTTAAATCTCGGGAGCGGCTCAACCGATTTGGATACAATTTGGCATTATAGATAGTATGATTCATTCTAAGATTATATGCGTAGGTGTTGCCACTTGGGGCTGTTCACAGGGTTGCCACCTATCTCAATTTTTTTTAATATTGAGCAAGGTATGCAAATATTGGTATGAAATGAAAGGTGTCGTATTACAATAATGTAAATCTTAAGTATGGTTGCCACCCCACCGCATTTGATTTATTTTTCTTTATATCTCGGGAACCGCTCCTCCGATTTGGATACAATTTGGCATTATAGATACTATGAATAATTCTAAAGCAGCCATTATGCATACTTAGCATAGACTTGACTTGACTTGGGAACTGCCTCTTAGCGTTCTGTTTAATGAAGTTTGCATGTATCCGATTACCCTACTTGACTTGGAATTCTGTTGAGTTTTGATTTTCTACGTAAATTCTAAGTTTAGTGAGCGCCGTGAGAGAACTGTGTGATGCCATCCATTTTTTTAAACATTTTGAATAAAATCCTCCAACTATTCTATAGAGATAAGATTTTTTGGATGTATATTATTCATATGGCAGCCACAAAACTTACTGTCAAATAAATTGAATTCAAATTAGGCTAACCTAAAAAAAAAATTTTTTCCTCCCAAACTGCTTTATAGTTTTTTTTTGGCATTGACTATATACTGATTGTAGATAAGCTCAGAAAATCGAAACCTAATACCAAAAAAATGCGTTTTGGTACTTTTCACTGAGTTATATGTAAAAAATCACACTATTACTTTTAAAAAGCAATTCCTATGGGATACTTTTACTCTGATTTCAAACTGGCTAGTGTGCTCTCTTGTTATTTTTCTAAGTGCTAAGTGACAGTTCTCAAGTCAAGTCAAGTCTATGCTAAGCATCCATAATGACAGCTTAAGATTATGTGCGTGGGTGTTGTTAATATTGAGCCAGATATGCCAATATGGGTATAAAAGGAGAGGTATTTTCGGCCGTATTCCAAATATGTAAATCTTAAACAGGATTGCCACCTAACCGCATTTTATTAATTTTTCTTGATATCTAAGGAACCTTTCGACCGATTTGGATAAAATTTGGCATTATAGATAGCATGATTCATTCTAAGATAAGACAGGGTTGCCACATATCAATTTGCAACAACAACGCTATCATCTTGATATTTTTCTGGGTCAATTTCTTATCCGTAGTAGTAGATTTTTTGACAGCCAACCCTTATTTGCTTAGTAGCACAAACATACACGCTTATTTACACAAACAACTCTCATACAGCTGACCCCATCGTTCTGTTAAATTATGACCGTGATCCAACCCAGGTCAGCAAACTCGAACACGCTTATTATCGACCGCATTCCAAATATGTAAATCTTAAACAGGATTGCCACCTAACCGCATTTTTCGTAATTTTTCTTGATAGCTTAGGAACCGCTCTACCGATTTGGATAAATTTTGTCCTAATATGTAGATAGTATGATTCTTTCTAAGATTAAATGTGTGGGTGTTGCCACTTGCGGCCGTTCACAGGGTTGCCACCTACCGTAATTTTTTTTTTAAATATTTAGCATGATATGCCAATATGGGTATCAAGTGAGGCATTTGCGACCGTATCCCAAATATGTCAATTTCAAGCAGACTTGCCACCTAGTACAACTCTTCTTTCTATCTTTCTTCTCTTTCACTCTATCTCCCTCCCTTTTCCTCTTCATTGCCCTCTTTCCTTCTACCACGCCCCTCTTCCTCTATATCCCATT